>JACGTP010000064.1:466730-638110 GCA_023678845.1 Mischocyttarus mexicanus | reverse complement strand
GCTCACGTATATGTATCTGCGTTTTGCTTCACTTAATATAAGCCGTCGGTAGCCAAGCTGGTAAGGGCGCAGATTCGTGTTTTGGAGTCGTGTGTTCAAGTCCCGTCCGTCCCTAATATAATTTTTTTTTTTATTTTTTTTTTATTTTTTTCAAGAACGTTATTGTTACATTAATTTTTTTTACATTTAATTTTTTATAATGTAAAATAATTTTATTGATGCATTTATTTTATGAAACGTTTCAAATTTTTTTTTATTTTGCAAAATGTTATTTACTTATAATTATTAATAATATTACTTATGCGAAATAAATAATTTTTTTTTTCAATTCTTCGCAATGTTTGTAAATAAAAAAAAATGTTAACCTTTTTATAAAATAAATGCAGCAATAAAATTATTTTAAATTATATCTTTTATATTTTTTGTTGGATTGAACGTTAAGGTTCCCTCGTATTCAAAACTTATTCTAGCACTTTCTAGAATCCCTATATGAGATTATAATCGAACTGTGTAAACATACAGCCGCCTAATCTTTATTTACATAGGCGCTTGGACGCAGTTGCATTTCTTTCTTTTAGCTCTCTTCCATAAGAACCTTGCTAGCGTAAAGACGTCTCTGCCTCAGCTCTGATATAATAAAATAATATAAAAGTGTTTCTTATTTTCTATAAACTTGTGAGCTATTATTCCCATTTCCCAACATTTTTTATAAAAAAAATATAACATACTGTAAAAACATAGAAAAAAATTAATGTAACAATAACGTTCTTGAAAAAAATAAAAAAAAAAATAAAAAAAAAAATTATTTTAGGGACGGACGGGACTTGAACACACGACTCCAAAACACGAGTCTGCGCCCTTACCATCTTGGCTACCGACGGCTTATATTAAGTGAAGCAAAACGCAGATACATATACGTGAGCAACTATTTGTTTAAACTTTAAACGCAAATATCTTAAAAACGAGCGCTCAGGTGGACGAAATACTATAGCATAATGATGTACTAGTCAAGGTCTATAAGTTGCATGCCATTTTAAGCAAAAACTAGGTTTGAATTTGGTGTACCCTCCTTGTAAGTCAAATTACAAAGTTTGAAAACAAATGTATTTCCTTTATAATAAGACGTTTGTAACAGTTCGAAAATCGAGAACAGAGTGAAAGAATAATGGTGATCTCCCTGCTTATAAGTTCCTTGGTTCTTCGGATACAAAGCAATATTTGTTTTAGGACTGCCGATAATATTGAGGTCCTAGGGACACGGTTTTCTATCGCAGTTTAAATAAACATTCTCCGTCTATCTGACGGCGCTGATCACGCCCAGATTAAAGGAGCGAGGCCCTATCGCAATACAAACAAACATTCTTACACCGTATATAGTTCGTAGGACCGCTAGGGCATAACAGTATGTATTATTTATACTTCCTCCTACTCAGGTATAATAGAGCTGAATGTCAGGACTTTGACATTTTTTGAGGAAAATTAAAAAAAGAAACACAAGTTTCTTATACTCGTGTATACCTTTCAATCAATTATCTCTTCAATGTATTTTAGAATCTTTAATCTGCACGACGTTTTGACTTCTTATAATTGTATTTTCTATTATTGAATTATAGGATTTAATTCCGTAAGGAAAAAAAATATAAATAAAGAATTAAGAAAGTGTATATCTACTTACCTTATGTTTACATTTAGGGATTTTCAGCGTAGATGAAATATACCACTAACTGCATAATGTGACGAACCATCTCGTTAAAAATAGGTTTGTTTTTTGTCATAAACTTTCTATCTTCCAATTCTATTTAATTGTATTTGTTTAAGAATCCAAGATTAATTTATCGTTATAAAAGTTCGTTAGAAAAGTTTCCCTAACGACTTGGAGAAGTTTGTAATAACGATCGATAGTTAACTACGTATGGCTTTTTAATGTGATCAAATACGTGACGTAAAAGAAAAAGAAAAAAAAAAAAGAAAAATTGGTCGAAGAAGTTTCGGACGTCAGATTATGCGTTACGGTCGAGGTATTTTACCTAGTTGAAAATAACTTGGTAGGCCAATTTTCTAGAAATGCGAACGAAACAGGGAAGAAAATAAACGTGAAGGGGGGTTTGGGGGTTTAGGTATGGTAGGGTTGGAAATAAGGATGAATACGACGGGAAAATGAGGCCGAGGAGGAGTCGTGGAAGAGAAAGTTAAGGGTTCGCCACGATGTCTCGCGAAATGTATCTAACAACGCGAAGATTTACGCGCCCTGAAACAAAGATCGTTACCCGAAAGGAGGCCAAGATAAATCTCGTACTTTTCACGTCCTACATTTTAACGGTGACGACTCTTTTGTGGAATCTTTCCAAGGGTATATATGCGACGTTTGGTTTCTTAAATTACATCGTTTGTCGTGTGACAGGGTATTTTACAGATAACGATCACCTCTTCAAACATTCGTTAAAATCTTTTACGTCCGATTTTCAACGTACGCGTATTATACGACCAGTATTTTATTACTCTTACCTTGATGATTGTATTTTAGAAATATTTCTTTTTTTTTTATTTTCAATATCTATATTTTTTTTATAATAATAAATTAATAAAAGTACGCTCTCCTTTTTCTTCGTGTACTCATCTCCATTTCGGAGGTTGGCTATCATCATTGATATTCTGATTTTGGAAACTGCTGCTTTTAAAAAAGTATACATTGTTAAAACAAAAAGTAATAATTAATGATTTTAAATACAGGATAAGGGAAATATCGGGTTGATCGAATACAGGTTTCTATATCGTAACACGAAATTGATGTGTTTTTTATTTATATACAATATTTACAGATGCATAGTGAATGGTTATAAATGTTTTCGTACGGTCGAACGTGTACAACATGGCATAAGCATGATTTGGCATTTTCCATTTGTCTTCACCTCTCTCTCTTTCTCTCTTTTCGTCGTATTTTTTTCTTCTTTTTCTTTCTTTTTCTTTCTCTTTTTTTTGTTACTTCGGAATCCATTTATATGTAGGAAAATCCGTTTACCCTGTTGGACGTGATTCGATGATCGGGCTCCGTACGAGAAATTCGTATTCCACGAATCGTTTTCTTTTTTTTTTTGGCAGTATCCAATAAGCCACTTTGTTACATAACGTACGATTCCTGTGAAATGTTCTTCTTAAATGCAGCTTTCTTGTATCGCCGTATTTCTCATACTTTCGGAGTAACGATGTGGCCTCTGAAGACTATAAAACGTCTGGAAAAAAAAGATTCGTCCATGTATTTGTAAAAACTATCTTATTTAAACAAAATTCACTTATCTTTGATGAAATTTTAATCGCGAGTTCTTCATTTTACGTTCAGTTATTTATTCAATTTCGAATTAGAAAAGCAACCGAATACTTTTGGCGTGTATTGCTGTTTGTATAATTAATGTCAATTTTTATTATTTAGGATTATTTAGTTTAATTTTTATACACGTAAAATATATCACAAAGAAAATATTAAACCATTTGTGCTACAAAGATGCACGTAGAGATATTTTTGTTCAATAATCACAAGCGACGTGTACACCACGATAGGAATTTATCGGAACGATTGAAATAACCCAATTAGAAAGAACAATTGAAATAGTCAGCTAACATGTTTTAAATAATATCGCAAGTAATTAACACTTTGACTGCCGCAATCATTCGTTTCGCTCATGACGCCATGATAATATTTTATGGTACAAAATTTAATAGAAATTAATTTCGGTGTTCCAAGAAAAATGATTAATCGTTCAATGGTGCACGTTTTTATTTCAAAGTATATTCTAATTTATCGGTAATATTTTAAATTTTGCCAACTGTAAATTTTCATTCAACTTTTTGCAATTTAAGTAGTTCAAATGCTCCTCCGGTAACCAATGACCACCATGGCGTGATAGAAAAAATCGTGGCCGGTTATATATGACCAAAGTGTCAGTCAAAGTGTTGAGGGCTCACGAATATGACATCGATAATAAATCACGATAAAAATCTGATTACTTACATTAGGTGAAGTTCGAGGATAAGTTGATATTTCCAATACATCGTGTGACATTTCTCGGCCCTCTAATTGTCTAGGCCGTCGTGGCAAGCAAATCTCACAAATTGGGACTTTTCTATCTAAAATTGCGTTGAATTATTCATTTTCTTTCTATGTAATCGAATATAAAAGAAAAATCAAAAATTACCTGTTAAATGATGAGTCAAGGCAGTTGTAGGTATTAGATCAGGATTTCCATCCTCTTCCTCGGCTTTGCTCATAAATGTCTCAATGCTAGATTGGTGAAGTGGTTTTGGTTTAGTGGGTGTTGCCGCGTGTCTTCTCCAAAGTGCCATTAGGACTCCAGTTACAATAAGTCCCAAACCAGTTGCTGTACCTCCTAGTCCGATCAAAATTGGTGACATGTCGACAGACGATACTGATTCACCTGTAAAGGAAATTTTCACAATTATTATTTATAAATAATCCAAAGTTTACTGTCGTAAACGATCTTAGTTGATTCAATTAGCGTTACAAACAGTGCGGGTAAACTTCACAAGAATTTTCCCAAGCGTTATTTGTATCAATAAAACAACATCAACGGGATTTTTATGCCATAAGACTTTACCCCTTACGAACCAATAAAAGAACTTTCTTTTCTGACAGCTCGATCTGAAGTTTTACTTATCATCTAATCCTTAATTTCTACATCCACAGATATACAATTTTCTAATTGAGAGGACTCCACGTTGGAGAAATTTAAAAACAGACCAACACTACACATCACGGTACAGGACGTAACACATATATCCGTACATTTTTTATAACATCAGAGAGTTTTTCGGAGATAGTACTCCATTATTTAGAGATAAAGTAAAAGAACCAAAATAAATAAAGCCAATACGTTTAGATCGGAATATTCAGAGACAGGTGATTTCACGAGTTCGAATGGGAGAGTAATTTTTATTCTCGCAGATGTCTGAATCGATTCTGCTTCGTACTTTTAAACTTCCTAAACTATCATCTTTTATTTTCCTTATCCTATACCAACGCAAAGAAAGATCGTCTTTATTTGACCATATATCTGTTACTTTCTTCGGTCACCAACACAAATCTCGTTTCCTTATTTCAACGATCTGTTGTAAGGGTAAAGCCTGGGGATAGAAGTAACCGAGCGTTCCGTTTAAGCTTTCCTTGCACGAGCTATGGTTGGCTTTGAATTGCTTCAAAAGATATACGTCTCTCCTCCCTTTCTCTCTCTCTCCTCCCTTTCTCTCTCTCTCCTCCCTTTCTCTCTCTCTCTGTCTCTTTCTATCTGCGTGTTTGTGTGTCTCTTGGATTCTAATTTCCTTGTTCACAGTGTCTAGTAAGTAGTTGATGCAGTTGATAGATGCGATTCGAATCCCGAACTGCGTCGACTCAATCTACGTACGTATATGTATATGTATGTATGTATGTATGTATTTATGTATGTGTGGCTTTGTACCCAGAACACGTGATCTACTTTCAATTAAGATGATATATTTAAGTAAATTTTAAAACGACATTATTAATATTATATTTATTTAAATTACATTAATCCTATAACAGGGGGTCATTTTGTCCAGCTTTTTTTGACACCATCTCCCCTAACCTCACCCTTCCTTCCTTCCTCCCTTACTTCCCTTCATCGATATCGACATGTACTTTCATTTCGCTCAATTGTTTTTTCTCTTTCTCTAATCATCCGGTCTGTTCCTTTCATTCTATTTGTCTACCATTCTACTCAGAAAGGTTTTACTCAGCAATATATATACTCTTTTCTACCGGAACCATCTCTAACCAGTTCTCGACGGTTTAATGAAATTCCTAGATGACGTTCGACTGTCTTCCATGCCTTTAGAAATGAAATTTTACAAGTTGAAATATATTTACTTCAAGTCTTACCGTTCAACAAGGAGAAATAATTTGTCAAAATTATCAAAATTAAAGATACGTTTCATTAATTGTTAGACAAATGTTATGAGATAAATATCAGTCGGGTTTAGTAATAGAATAATAATTTTCAAACGTATATAATAATGTTACGTTAAAGAAATAATTGCTCGTCTTCGGCAAAGGTGCAATAAGAGAGTCTCGATGAATGGATATCAAATTTTTTACTTCAACGTGTACCGCAATGAATGTAATATCAAAAGGTAAAGGTTTCTTCCGATCTTTTAAAAATTTCTCGATCTTTGTTTTCGCGAAATTTCGACTACGGTGAATAAAAAATAATACGTGAGATAGAAATTAAAAGGAGAAAATCTAAGCGGAGAATGTATAATAAAAGTAAAAGAGAAAATGTCATTGAAGAAAAATTCATTTATTTTTCTTTTCAAAGTTCGTTGAAAATGGTATTGCGAGAAGGTAATGCGCTATCGTTAATAATTTTAGATAGAGGGTGGTACGAAGAGGATAAGAGGGTGGAAGGGTGGAGGAATAAAGCTTACGAAAGAGCGTAATGATTCGTCGTTGGTGCTTTTCGCCTATCAAGAGCTCTTCTCTCTTGGTTTTATTAATGGACGAACATAAGCGCGTCCGTGCGCGATCCTCTGTCACCCAGGGGAAGATTAACGAAGGTGACGAAAATTTTCAGTCGACGAAAATAGTATTTCGGTCCGGCACGTTCATTGGTGGAACGTACGGACGGTGTACGGTGAAAAGGGGGGAAGAGGGGTTAGAGGGTGACCTAAGGGAGGAAGGAGAGAGAGAGAGAGAGAGAGAAAGCAGACGAAAGGACGGACTACCGCGGACGAGAGAAAACAGAATGCATAATAATAGCTCATAAATTTTGAGGCTTGTTTCCGGCTTCTGTAGAGGCACACCGTTCCATGTTTCACCATGAAACGGGCACCGCCACCATCGTATCCTGACCTGACCCAAGGCTGACCCTTCTCACTCTTTCTCTCTTTGTATTTGGCTATACGCCGGAACTATTCGGCCGAAAGATCATTTGCATTCCGATAATTCCGTTTATTTCCTTTCCACGGATGTTCGTTAAAAAATAGGATCTCGCGGTGGACCTCCCCCTACTCCTACCCCGTTTTCGGTTGCGTTGTTATTCCACGGTTATTTCACTCGCGGCAAAGTGTAAAATTGTTGGTAGGGGTGAAGAGGTCTGTGGGTGGTGTTGAGGGTGAGGATGGAGTGGTAAGGGGAAGGTAAATCTACGATTCGTTCGATTCCGGTATTATAGTACGGTAAATCTGTGGGGAAAGCTTTTGAGTTCAGTTGTGGTTGACGCACGCGGAAAAACGTTTATTTAATTTGGAGATAGAGTTATGGGACTAGTAAAATTCAATGGCAGGACGATAACCAATGTCAAACCATCGATATACAATTACCGTAAAGATTGGTAAATCATTACAGTTTAAATTACACAGCTTAGTTTAATGTGAATGATCTAATGCTAATGATCCAACCTTCGCGATTAGATCCACGTTAGTTTTGATTTGGCCTAAATCATGAATTAATGACCATAAAAATAACTGCGGTGATCTACGGTTCCAGTATAGCGATTTTTCGTATTAGTTATACATCTACGCGTACAAATACATATGCATGAAGATGACGAGAGTGTAAAGCGAAGCTTTCAAACTGAAACTATCGCAAAAAGCTTTTTTTTTTTTTTTAACGATCAAATGTGGCAGATGGTACGTTAATATTGTTTCGATCATTTTTTCTCTTTCCCTCTCTCTCTCTTTTCTCTTTTTTTCTTTTCAATATCATTCAGTAGAAACACGTTGCCTTCAAAGGATTTAAACTAACAGCCGTTTTTTCGTGCTTTCGAATGTTGCACTTTTTTCGGCGCTTTACACTTAAGTGTCAAGAAGATTAAACAATTTTTTTATGAGCCCTAAATGTCCATCATTGAGAACATATTGTGTATATTTCGGTAGATACAAATAATCTTTTTTTTTATCAATTTAAATGTATAGAGTAAACTACCATAAATAAAAGCAAGTTTACGTTTAAATATCGGTAAGTGTTTTTTGTTTAACAAATTTTATTATCTAAATTCTCATTAAATGAACTATTGTTTATTTATAGATATACTGTTACTCGTGTCAATTAATGTTAATTATATTTTTATGACGTTTCTCCGAGTAGAGTACTCCATTCGTTCATTAGATCATATTGTTTAAATGTATACGTCGGTTCTATGTTTATGCTATTTCTACAATAGAACGTTTCCACCCTCCATCCCTCATTTAGTTTTTTATTAATTATTATTTCGTATTTATTTGATTTCAAAGATGTAGCTATCTTTCTGTACCACCTCATTTATGAAATTGTCAAATTTTCTCTTAATCAATGAACCACCACCGTTAATTGTATAACGAATGAAATATGAAGCAATAAAATACGATAACGATTCACGGTTTTGTTACTGGACGGAAATGATCCAATTAAACTTACAATTAGTAGCCCGATAAATTGTGCGAGAGATAAATAATGTTCAATATTAAAACTAATTAATATTTGCTTCGAAAAAATGCGAACGGTGAGGGGTGGGGGGGGGGGATAAATTAATTGTCCTTTCATATTTTTTTCCCCTTTCACGAAGAAGAAGAAGAAGAATAATAATAAAGAATAAAAGAAAAAAAAGCATGTTGTTTGATCCTGTTTTTCACTGCGAGGTTTTAGCACTCCTGTATGCAGTTCAGATTCTTACCATTGAATGATTATAGTTATCTTTAGTAAAGCAAAGGTTAAAGTAAATACATACTCTAAAAAAAAGGGGATTCAAAGGATGTAGAAGAATCCTTCTGTGTTATCGCGATAAAAGATTCTAAAAGATTAGGTACGGGGATTGCATCATAATTTAATAGCGAACGAACGATCAGAGTATTTTTCGTTTCCTTATTCTTCTTTATTTTACTTTCATATTTGTCTTCGTGATCCTTTATTCGAAATCTTGTTTAAAAAATATCATTGAGTATAGGAATACTTACTGCCGGTAAATTTAGCCACGCCTTTAAGTGCAACTTCTTCCATGATGACTGGGTCACTTGAACCTTTCACGTTGACAGCGTAAAGTCTAACCGTTGTTGGTTTGTGCAGTTGAAGTTCCCAATAGGGACTCAGAGATTCGAACCTTTCCTTCTCCACAATGGCAATAAATTTTTGGGGTAGTCCTCCGTCGTAACCCTCAACGCAAGATATCCTTATCAATGTGCCGCTTTGATTGTAGGCGGTACAATTTTGCAACGGGTAAGGTCTGCCTGCGAAGTAAAGAAGCTTTTTTTTTTATCCAAGGAATAATATATTATAAAATTCGTGAAAAAATAAAGACCGTGGAACTGACTGGACCGAGAATCGAACTAAAAATCTTTTGCTTTCCGTGCGAATGTTCTGAACCATTAAACTATCCAGGGTCTCAGTCGAACTTTTTTACGTACTATAGAAATCACAAATATTTTTGATGAACCCACAGGATTATGCCGTTGAACTATTCTAACAAACATATAATTATAAAAATATATACTTTGGAACTTATACATATATATATATACTTGTGAAAATAGAAAGACAGGAGACTAACTGAACCGGGACTTGAAGCGCGGATCTTTCGCATGCCGGGCGAATATTCCTTTAACCCATTGAGCTATCCAGGACCCCGATCGATTTCCTCTTAAAATTAATTCTCTTAAGACTTCAACAATAATTTTCTATATGAAGTTAAGTCATTTTTTTTATTAATATTCTACACGTTAAAAATAGATGATTAACATTATAGATCACTAATTTTGAACTCAAAATCAGGTTAGATTGATTGGACCTATACGACGAGAAGAGATCATAAAATTATGATCATAATTTGAAGTTAAGGTTCAAATAAGATTTCAACGAAAAAATAGAAAAAAATAAGGAACGAGCATTATTGTTATTCGTCTGTTGGCATGCATCGTCGTAAGTTTCGGCTAACGATTTAATTACTAACGAGCTAAATAAATTTACGTAGGTGTAGGAGAGAAGAAGAAGGGGGAGAAGGTTTCATAGTTAGCACAGGAGGATAGAAGACAGATAAAAAGATGAGGAGGAGTGTGGGGAAAGACAGGAAACGCAGTAACCGAGGGCAAAAAAGTGCTGTCCGGTAATTACATAAGAAATACATTGGGCCTTCGTGTAAAATAAATTATGTGTCCAATTACCGCAAGCGGGACATAGAAAAAGGGTAGGAAGGGTTGTGGATTGTGGGAGGTGGAATACTCGAGTCGAGTCGAGTCGGCGGGGGTGGCGAAATATTCGACCAGGTTGAGTTTGGATCGTTCCCGTGATGATTTGGACAAAAGCATCTAGCAGCTAAATTTAGCACGGAAGAGAGAGAGAGAGAGAGAGAGAGCAGGAAAAGTTTCGTTTATCCGATATTTACTTCTACGTTAGGATACCCTTGAACAATAATTTTACCATTTGGACAACTCCCGTTTGCATCGTCGCAGTCGTCGTCGTCGTCGTCGTCGTCTCTTTTGGGCCATGTAATGAACATATTCAATTATGGTTTTCATTAAATTTTCACAAATATACCTACCAACGCGCCCGGAGGCGTCGAGCAGAAAAGTTTCTACTTGGTTCGGCCGCGATCCTAGGGACTTTTCTTTCAACTCGTCGTTTAGCAGAAAGACCCAGGATGGAAAAGGGTTGTCGTTTTTTTTTTTCTTTGTCTTTTTATTTTTCTCTCACCGAGTAGTTTAGGTCGGTAACGCGAAACGTTAACGTTTCGTAAATATCAAATGTTACGTCTTGCCACGATTTTGTCGGATTATTTTTTCGCAATGTTACAACTAAATCGCGATCAAATTAAAGATTAGACAAATTTGTTTTGAACAAGGCTGTATTTTACGTTGGATTAGTTTTCGACAATGATATAAAATCTCTCTTGTATTTTTGGAAAATACGTGAAAGGTAGTAGATTTCAAATATTTAAAGAATACCAATAATATCGAACGGAAAAAGGATGTTACTTTTAGATATTTTTTTATTTGATAGAAAATCAATATTTTAATGGAAGAAGGAACGTCACTTTGCTCGCATGTTGTTTTTGTTTTGTGGAACTTAACTAGGATGAATTTTGGGGAGAAACATGATGGAAGATAGAATGAACCAATGTGTCGGTGGTAAGGAAATAGGATTAAACTTGCACGAACCTGCTGCTATAACCTGATACAGGCATGGTTGCTTGGATGGACCAACGATGTTGCTTCCCCAGCATCCAAGCGTCCCATAGTCCATATCCGTTGACGGAGTGTAATTCAGTCTGCTTATCGTACCTTCGCTGGTATATTTCGTGGACGGAATGTCGTTGAGATCCCCGCTGCTGTTGAATGTCCAGTGAAAGGTCACCGTCGTTGGATTCGCTTCAACTTCGCATACCAAGCTTATGGTTTCGTGCTTCAAGGCACCATGGACGTCTTCCGGAACATTGAAGGGCGGTGGCGTCGCGTTTTGATATCTCCAGCCTCCAAAGTTTAACACGTGTTTACAAATCGGTGAAACTAAAGTGAAAACAAATTTGGTTATTCGTTACTTTCCTTTTTGTTAAAACTTTTTATGCGTATTAAAATCCTTTGGACGTTTCTAAACCCTGTTGATGAGGAGTAGAATTTTTTTTCAACGCGAATAGCAAAGTTTTCACATATCAAACGTTTCTTTTTCTCTTGATATTTGTTGAAAATATTCGAGCGTAAAAAGGAGTTAAAAGACCGGGAAGTTGTAAAAATAATGAGTACGGTAAGCATACTCACACATAACCTCTAGATTGACGATGTTAGAGCTCTCATGACCTTCGACATTGGTAGCCATGCAGGTGTATTTCCCAGCGGATTCTCGTGTTATACTCTGAAGTACCAGAGAATGGTCTGAAAGCACTATGCCGGCGGTAACGTCGTAATGGAGCTCTTCCTCCTAAATAAACAACCGAAAAAGTGTTGACAGTGTCAAAGAACTTTGCATTAGATTTTATCGTCCTTTCGTCGTTAAAAGTGGGATATACGAAAAAAAAGAAAAAAAAATGAGAGGAAGAAAAGAGAGGGTTAATAAAATGACGTATACCGTGAGTAACAATATGTTGTGTAATAAAAAAAAAGAGAGAAAGAGAGAGAGAGGGAGGGTGAGACCGGATACAGGTAGTACGCATACATGCATCCCGGTAAATGTGTACTTTACTAAGAGTAATAAAGGCAGCCCATTTTTTAATGAAACCTTCGCAAAGTTTTGTTTGTTAGTCTGACGCTTAAACTTTTTCAACATTCAAAGCCAAACGAATTTGATATTTATTATTATTATTTTTATTTCTCAATGGAAAATCCCCCTCCACCCTCTCCTTCCCCCTCGACGTAATTTAAAAGTAATCTTACGGATATGTGGTATACGAGAAATACCACGAGAGATTGGTTTTGAATAGAGTCGGATAAATTAAAGAAAAGAAGTAAATTCGAGTCAAGCAAGCGACACGGTATTTCGATTTTTTCAACGGTTGACGCTTCTTGATTGCGAACAGTTAGTTTGAAAAGTTTATTCTTTGGATGGTGAAATAATTTTGAAAAGTTAACATAACCTTCGTTGGCATATCTTTCATCTTTGTAATTTCTTCATTATCCACAATCAGACACACCATCCGGGATCTTTTATTCCCTCTGATTTATTTCTCATACATTTTTATTTACAAGTTATCGTTATTCTCTTTTAAGTTTTCGTCGTTTGTCAAACGAAATATTTCGAGAAATATTTCGCATATTGCATATTTCATATTGATTAAGATAAAACTTAAAAAACACATTACAACGAGTTTTAAAATTTGTACAAAAAATTTTTCTCTACATTCTTCGATTCGTGTTCGATTATTCAAATAATTTTTCTATCGTATTTTGAATAAAAATGTTGATTAACACGTTTCGTGCCACGTATACCACCGGTGGTACACGTTAAACTTGATCTTCAGACTACATGCATTTAATCCCCTTGAAAACATATGTTTACAAAATAATAAACTAAAATGATAACTCAAAAAGCATAACTACATATGGATCGATGATGTAATGTAAATATACTGTATGATAATATAAAAAATCTTTAAGCCAAATATCAAATGGCCTGAATTCTTTAAAATCTAGGAAAAAATGTACTTGGCACGGAACGTGTTAATCATGCTTATTAATTATTTAACTGATAACCCGAAGAAAAGATAGGGAAGAGAAAGATTGTAAAAGCTACGATGAACCTTTCACGTATCATATCAAAGATATTTAAAAAGTATGCCAATAGTTTTACAGAGTAATCAAGTTAACGTCCAACTTTGTATTGGGTAGGGTTGTCCTCTGATCAACGAAAGTGACTAGCATACTCGAGGAAGGAATCACGGCTTGTTATACGTTGACTTTGTCGTCGTTGTTTTCGTCGTAGTTTCGGCGGAAATGACAGGACAAAGGGAATTTACGATGTACTAACTCAAGTAATGTCTCGTCTTTCATTCCTCGTCTTCTACAACATACAATCTGTCCATTTCACGACACTGTGTTGATACACAATCCTATACTACATTATTTGTTTTTCTTTTATTCCTTCAGAAAAACATTTATTTTACGTAGATACAAGTAATAGAGGATAGTATAGGTATCCTAAATAATCATTTTTTTTTTCTAAATTAAAATTTCTTTTTTTTAATATTAGGTTGTCAAGTACGAAATGAAGCAAAAAATTGAATTCAATTATGTACATTTTTTTGCTCGATTTCATACTTGACAACCTAATATATATAATAAATTAATAAATCAAATGAATCGTAATAAGAGAAGAGTAAACTTTTGTAAACGGAGATTGAGTTTAAATATGGATCCCAACTGGTTTGAAGTTTTCGACGTTGATGGATACGATGATAAAAGGAATGTTTTACGATGATATTTAATAATTTATTTTCCATGGACTCTTACAAATATCGTAACGTCGTTAAATTTTCTTCTTTCCATGTAGATTATTACAACGTTGATGATTTGATTATTTTCTTCTTTTTTACTTTCGCAAATTCTCACTATTATTATCGTACCGTTATTTGGTAGTTGTAAAATGTTTCTTAAAGTTGCACTAAGGGTATGATATTATTCTGTAATATTTTCTCGGAAGAGGGGAGTATATTAGAAAAGACAAATTTATAAAACGAAAAGGGTATGGTCGTAGGTCCTCGAAGCAAATTGGCAAACGAGAAAAGTATATCGAAACGTTGTTAGGTAGTTGGTAGAAATTGTTACAACTACCTTAATTAAAGTTTAGATATTGTCGTGGAAATAAAATTAATATGCAACTTAGAGTTTGGTTATGATTTTAGGTCAATAAAGATAAGGTTATTTCATTTTCAATGGATATTCAACAAGGAAAAAGAAAATATTACGATTCTAGAAAGTAATAATCGTACAAAGGAAATTCTCATCTCTCTCTCTCTCTCTCTCTATCTCTCTTCTTCGTCTAGGAGAAACGAAAATGCTGAGAAAAACGTGTTGGTTAATTCACGTCTAAAATTGAGTTACTCTTTGCGGCTCGTAAATACGACCGAGGGCGAGAGAATCTTGGTGGGTATCTCGGTGTTCGTTCGAGGAAGTTTCATGTCGAGCAAGGATCTGAATTTTCTACGTGAATATATTCTCTCTCTCTCTCTCTCTCTCTCTCTCTCCCTCTTTTTCTCTCTTTCATTCGTTATATCTTCCTCTTTCGTCGACGAGTTGGCGAAGCTCTAAGTATTATTTGCAAAGTAGGAGTAGTAGCGGATGAGTAGAGTAGTCGTCTAAATTTGGTTGGCACATACAATAGGAACGACTAAGATCGTGTCGGATCAAATAAGGTGCACTCGAGAAGAAGGAATATGGTATTAACGCGTATAGGACCAAAGAAATATCGTTTTATTTACTCGAAACCACTCCACGCACTTGTTCTACCGAGTATAAGAAGAACTTTCTCCTTGTTTTAGAAGTATCTAACTAGCATAGTATATTCGGTTTTATTCGGTATCGAAGAAGTGTGAGGAAACTTGTAAACTCGGTTCCTACACTATAGAACACTTTCAAAATTTACCTTTAAAATAAGTCTCTGATATAAAATTCAATTTTATATTTTTAGTTTTTCATATTTATTATCTTTGGTTATTAGAAATTTTTGTTAATACTAGAACTACAAGATCAGTCGAAATATAACCGAATCTTTACAGTTTTATTACAAAATTCCCACTTCATTTTACATTTTTTTTTCGCAATAATTAGATGATTATTGTTAATTAATTATTAAAAATATATAAGATATTCTGTAATTTTTAATACGTGTATATATTGTAATTAGACTTATCACAAAATTCAGATACATTTAAATAATTATTTTTTAATAAATTTAATCGAATATAATCGATATGTATATAAATCTATTTATTGATAGTACAAATATTAAGAAATAAGTGAAAAATAATCATTAGAAAAAGAAAAAATCTGTTAAAATATAGGTCACTGGTAAGCAAAAGTAGGTCAACGATATAAAAGTCAGCTGAAGAAAAGTACGTATCCAATGTATTGAGAGGAAAAGACGCAAAGGAGTAGGTAAAAGTAAATGAGCTAAACATCGGTTGAGTTTATATCCTCTCGGTGAATTCTAGGAAATTTGAAATATTAACTACACATAGAAAAACATTCCCTACCTATCGGCTTAGTTGAGCGTTCAATGTGTTGTTTACATTCACCTCTCTCTCTCGCTCTTAGACAGTTGCCTATAACCGAGTGTTTGAATTGCGTGGTTAGATTTGTTATTAACCTTCGTGTATGTTTGGTATCTTTCGAATACATTCGTAATTGTTTTTCGTGCTTATTGTCAGTCTTCATCGAGCGTTGGAAGAAGTAATAAGGATATTAGATAAATGTGTCATTTATTTCGAGTATACGCGTGTGCGAGTGTGTATAGTGCATATTTGGATACAATGCAATTATGGATTTGAACATAAGGATACAAGGACAAAGGTACATCTAAACGTAAGCTGATCATAATTATTAACCTTTTTCACATTGACAGTGCTTGATAGGTTTTCAATAAAAAATAATTTTCGATAAAAAATCTAATCTTAACTTAATTTTTGCAACCGGACACTTTATATACGCGATTATAATTCACACGAATAACTTATATTACATTATATATACACACTATTATCATATTATTATTTTAACAGAGATAACAAATTCACGACGTCTCGAATTGTATGAAAACGTTAAATGAATTTATCAATGTTTTTTGATTATATATTAACGGATAGTGTAAAAAAGGCAATAGATTTATTAGACACAAATGTCGTTTAATCGTATGCAGATATTTCAATTTATGTAGTATTATATTAATCGTTTAATTTATTTGTCTCCTTTTATATTTTACTCATTAATTATTTCACTTTTTAACTTGAATAAAAAACAAGATATAAAAATGATGTCTGGAAAGTTATCCAGAGCTGTCGTGATATCGGTGAATATAGAAGGTATTCGGTATTAAATATTCGTATTCCCTGTCGGAGCGATAATATACCTTTTGGGTTCATGTCTGGCAGCTATGGAAGAGCTCGGAATAAAAGGGGTGGCACGTGTTCTTTGTATACACGCGGCTGTCTACGATATCGGTCTTTTCTTCTTACTTTCTCGATACCTGGTATACACATATGCACATACGCATGCAATATAGTCTGTGCATATCTATTAGGTATTATTTATTCACATCTTATTTCAACGTATGATTGTTAGTTGCATTATACGCGAAACTACGGAGTTAATTACATTTTCCATTAACCAGTTTAATCGAAATTAACTACATATTAATTAAAATCATCTTTTTGTTCATATAATCGTTATGAATTTATACGAAAATATATGTAAACATGATAGTGTAATATCGTCCCGAAAATATACCAAACGATCATGGAAGATAATTTATATTCTTTTTGTTCGTATATCTTACAGCAACGAGTTGACAGTATTACTGGGATAAATTATTTAACTCGTGCTATGTTTTACTGTAGTATATGAAATTACTGTTATAATATGGTTCGGGATGACTTTGTTATTAAATTAAGAGCCGGGGAATTAGTTAAAACTTCATCGACGTGCACTCGAAAACACCATTTTCTTTCTTTTTTTTTATTTTGTTTCTTTGTTTTTTTGTTTTTTTCGTTTCCATATAATTCCAGAAAAAAATACGACTTTCGCGTTGAGCATTTGCATTAATGCGACTCTCTCCATGGTGAATAATTATTTATTTTGCAAATTGAATCTAATGCGTTGAGTTTTCGTAGTTAGATGAAAAATTAATTGATTAATGACTCTTTCAAGGTGTTTTACCTTTAATTGAAAAAGTAAATTAGATGGTATAAATCTTCTTATAATATGGTAACCAAATGTAGACAATATTTTCTATCATAATATAACTCGTGATATTTTGTTAAAATTTAAAAGTATGACGAAGTAAAAGGTACGAAGTTTAACACGTATATGTATGAGTATATTTGCTTACCGACAAGAAAATTCCACTTTGGTTGCATCAATGATTCTAACGCGGTTTCTTTTAGATAAGATGGGTTCCCGGCTCTTACGAGATTAAATTGTACCACCAAATGTAGTTCTAACAGAATCGACGAAAAAGTAAGCGAAGACTGAAATCGATACTGCTATATATACATTTTTTTTTATCTCTCTTCCTTATCTCATTTTAAAAGTTTTATTTTACGATAAAGAATAAAATATCAGAGTGAGTGTAAAAGAAGAAGAGAAAGAGAAAAGGTGGTCAGAATTTCTCTAGGATTTCTCTATTGCTCCTTGCTGTTTCCTAAAGTATTCGAAAAAAGCTCGGTAGGTAGCACTTGAAAAGCTCAGCTGTTATCTTCGGTCACTCGAGGATCGTTGTGTTAAGCTTCTTAAGGAAGATTATGCTTTCCATCATTTCCTAGTCCGAATCAGTACGCTTCCTGGGAGGATTGGCAAAATCCTACGTAGCAGCATCCGCCTAGTCCTTTCCTATTCTCATCCTCTATCTCTTTTTCTTTCTCTTTTTCTTTCTCTTTTTCTTTCTCTTTTTCTTTCTCTTTTTCTTTCTCTTTTTCTTTCTCTTTTTCTTTCACTTTTTCTTTCTTTCTGAGCTTTCCAACAACGCGATCTAGGTCCTCTTGTGTTCTCTCAACGGACCCTACGCTGTCATCTCGGTTCTAGAACGATCTCGCATCGCGTCAACAGTCTCGAAACAAAACGAAACTAAATAGCAAAACTGTGTCAGGTTAGTTGGTCACTCTAATCCTTTGAGATAGGTACAGTTTTTTTTATCTTGCATATCTCAAATTGTTCAATTTAATAACTTTTTTTTGTAAAGAAATTTAAGTAACTTCAGATGTTCCACAGGGTTCTTATCTTGGATGAGTTCTTTTTATTCTTTTTGTTAATGATATTTCTCATATTTTTTTAGAATTCTAGATTTCTTCTTTATGTTGATGATCTAAAGATCTTTTAATGTATCAAAAACTCCAATAGTGCTTATCTTTTGCAAGATGATCTTAATAGACTTCATGATTGGTGTCTCTATTATTATTTAATAATAATAATAATTTAATAATTTAAATATATTGTTATTTATTAAACAGCTTTAGAAAAACGGAATTTTTTCCTATTCAATATCTCTCCCGATGCAAAATTTTGACTATCTGAGCTTTTTCGTTTAAGGTAGAGAAATTGTTTTATACTTACTTTGGGTTTTATGTTAAAATCGATTGACTCTTACCTCATGAAACCAAGTTAGCTTATGGGCTCTAGGATTGGATCTGACGGTGCACTCGAAGTAAACGTCGTCACCCTCTTTAATGCGTTTCGGATCCAGGGATGAACCCATTTTGAGCGTAACGATAGGTGCATCTGCAAATTGAAGAGTTCGATAAATGAATTAGATTCGAATCAGTTTTGTTTAAATTCAAGTAGAATAGCAGTCGTACGAAAACTCCAATATAAAGTTTTTTGGTTTTTGTTTTTTATTAATGGAATCCTGCTAAACCTTACAATTACATTTCTGAAATGGATATCTGCGGATATATTTCAGTTCCTACGAGTAATGTTATTTACATTCTTACAAAATCATTTCAAGTTACGTCGATACGCGTATTTCAACGGAACTGCTGATATCAATATTAACTTATTCGATTTCAGCATTTTATCCTAGCTAATGAATAATCGTTTAAATGCATAATTGAAACTGCATATCGATTAAAGTTTCATTTTTAAACGAACGAAATTCCAACGATTTCCTGGAACACTTCGTCATACATTTTCTCGACATTGTCGAAACAAAAAAATAAAATACCTGTCGAGAAGTAATTAAGCAACATCAAGGTTAGGAGAGTTTTTAACGAGTCCCTAATTTTCGTTAAAAGATGAAATTACATATCTTTTTTTTAAACAATTCATCTTCTTCGAGATCGAAAGCCAAATGTAGAAAATGCGAAATCATGCCATTTGGATTAGGCGTGTATCGTACGTGAGGAGTTTCTAAGATCATCGTAAGATGCATTTAATTTAACTGTGTGTACGTTTGGAATTAGTTGAATGCACTAGTATGTTTTCCTAATTAGAGGAGAATAATCAGTTTTAATTATTTTGAAATATAATGTAAGAAAATAAATCCCAGTGTAAATGTTAATATTATTTACATAAAAACGATAAGCAAATTTTTGGTTCTTTTTTAAATTCGTTAATATATAATATGTATATATATATATTGAAATATTTAGATTAGTAATAATTATTCATTGTTATTATGGGCACTTAATTAAACATATTCGTTAACAAAACTCTACGAATTATTCAACTTTGATCAATTACCGAATATTAATTTAGTTGGTAATCCAGTCCGGCGACCATCGAAAAGAGTATCGCGAATTGGCAGCTTTCGAGGTGGTGTACCATGATGGTCGGAACTTGGGAACAACAGAGAGAATGCGAACAATTAATTGTTATTTAATTATTTTGTATTAACGTTAATATAGAAGACAATTCTAATTTGGATTATTACCGACTTTTCAGTTTTTATTTTAGTTTAATATTGCAAAAGTAAATTTAAGAGAAATTAAGGGACTATTAACCCTCTTCCCATTCCAAGAGAAAGTTACCACTGACGATGAACGATTGTAAAACAACAATGAAACAAGAAACTTTTGAAGTTCGACTAAAGGAGGTTAATGACATTTTTATAATAATCTCATATTTATAATACATTTACTTAACGTCTCTGCTACAATTTTGTAATTGGCAAAGTTTTACATTAAAGATTAAATAAGTATTCCTTTATTCGCGAAGTTTTCGACTTCCAATAAATTGGATTATGCTCGTCGTCATTGTACAACAGGAAAATCGATTTTATTGAAATATTTAATCGATTATATTGCATAAGGACGTTTTATCTTTTGTAATCATTATTTAAGATACCTCTCGGAATAATACGTTTAAATGAAAATGTAAAGATTCTATTGGAACAAAATAGAAAGGAAGAGTTAGGAGATGGTTCGTGACATTTTCCAAATTATTTCTACCACTTTCGCGAAATGTTATTTATGAACCGAATGAGAGAGAAAACCGCTGTACAATAATATGCGTATATTATCGTAGAGGAGTGGGGTCAAACGGGGGGAGGGAGGGAAGGGAGTGTACGTTTAATGAAATTTGCATTTTCGCTTGCACTAGTATACACCCAAAGTACCAAAGTCAAAGGCGAATCTGCGATTGAAACGCGACTAGCGTAATAACGTCATGCACGAATTAACACGAAATATTTATTCCGCGGGTTCCTTCTCGTACGAAATTATGCGGTGAATGCTTTTACATTGATATAATCAAATTTTCTCGATAAATTTTTCTTTTTTTTTTCTTTTTTTTTCTTTTTTTTCTTTTTTTTTCTTCTCTTTCTAATAAATCAATACGTTACACGTCTCAAGACGTTTTTCATTTTTTCCTACTCTATGCACGAAATTTTCCTCGTCTCAAACATGAAATGCGTAATACCGGTGATTGGTTTATTGACAGAATATAGGAACCGAGATAATGCCTAGAGATTAGAAAAAGAAGCTGAGGTCCCGAAAATTTTTTAACTTTAGGATGCCATGATAGTATTTTTTGATGCAAGATTTTGTTGAAATTTATTTCAGTGTTTCAAGAAAAATTTGTTAATTGTTCAATGGTGCACGTTTTTATTTCAAAGTATATTTCAATTTATCGGTAATGTTTTAAATTCGCCAACTGTAAATTTTCATTCAACTTTTTACAATTGAAGTAAGTTGAAATTCTCCGGTCATCAATAATCAACATGCCAGTCAAAGTGTTAATCTATATTTACTTTTATCAAAGTAAACAATAAAGTATACACCATTCATAAAATTATAAAAAACATAAAACTACGTAAGAAATGGCATGATCCAAGCAGCTGTGCAAACATTCCAAGATCTTGGCTTTGAATATCATCCGAACTTTGCATTCCCAATACAATCAACCGTTGCCCGCTCTCTAAAAAGAACAACGCAATCTAAAAATCTGAAACTTTTGTTTTATTTTATTAAACGTAAATTTGATATCTTCTTGTTAGATGTTGGTTTATTGTTTTTTTTCGTTGAAGATACGATCTAATAAGTCGAAATATAAAATGAGATCTCAATTATCCTCGTCTCAATTTTTTCCTATGTTGATCATGATTTTGATAAAAATATTTTATTCCTTTTTTTGCACGTTTCAATTCGCATTTTGAGTGTGTGTGTCAGGTTTCATTTCTCGTTGGTTGTCGAGTAACAACCTCGAAATAATAATTATTATACGCGAAATTGAGACGGTAGAAAATTTTCGACTGTTTTTTTTCAAGTGTTACGAAAACTAACGTATTATTAAACCTTTTAATTAAAGTTAACTTTTAGTAAACTAGTTGAATTCGCAAGGCATGATAGATAACTTTGTTTCCTTTTGACTTAATGTGTATCGAACGAAAAAATTTATTCTGAAAATGCTGAAAGAACTTTATTCCCTTTCTCTCTCTTTCTCTGTGTGTGTGTGTGTGTTTGGTCAAGGAAAATACAGAAATGAAAAATATTTTTACGTACCTACTATAGAAACATTTTATTTAAAAGTATTTTTCTAAATTGATACGTAGGAAAAAAAATGTTTTACCTTCAGCTAGCCGTTTGTGCTTATGAACTCTTTGTAACTCAAAACTACCTTCTGGATGTTTTTTCTGTTGCTATTAATTTCGGTAATTCTTTTTTTTCTTGTTTTAATATACACCTTGCACATACTTTCTTTATCCGAAATAAAAAGAAAACTCAATTTACGGTAAAATATTTAATTAGAAAAATAGATAGTTCAAAAATACAAGTTTTTCAATACTCCATAAATTATTTTTTAATCCTTGATGAATTTTTACACTTGAGATAAGAACTCGTGATAATTCGCAATTACGTTAGAGATATTGAAAAATATCTTTACTACAAGTTTTTATTAACTTTTGTTTTAGTTTAAGGAGTAATTTATTAAAAATATAAAAATTTTCTTTACCCATCGATGCCATAACCAATATTGATTTGAGAAATTAATTATATAAAAGGTATTTGAAAGTTTTGAAAAGGGAATAAGTGAGTATTTTCCATTTGCTTTAAAATTTAATATTAATTATTCAACGTTCGGTACGGATATTAATTATTTCAACGAAAATACTCTCTTTCATAAAACGGTACAAACGTTTATAAAGAAAGTTGATTTTTTTTTTCAAGTTCTTTCGCGTTTCAATAAATTATAATAAGGACGACAGAGTATGTGGGTCGATGAATTAAACAGATATTAAATTTATTGATAAAAAAGAATAAAGAAGAATAATTTTTACTTCTTATTGAAAAATTTTCACATAAAATTCGGATAATTTCGTGTGGGGGTACGAGTGAACAGATATTTGACAAATGAATCAGTAGATTAGATGATACGTGACATTGTTTGAGATAGAAAGAGACAGACGTTAAGAAGTAGTTGTCGAAAAATAAAAAATGGTCGAGTGAAAGAACTGAGGATGAAAGATTAGAACAAAGCATCGAGGTGTAAAGAGATAAAGAATTCAATTGGAAAAGTATTATAATGGTAGACCTAATTTTTTTTTATTTTTTTTTTATTTCACGGTGGATACGTTCTTTCGAAAAAAAAAAATAGTTGGGTGTATATCGTACGTTTAGTTATTTTTATAATTAAATTAAAACACCATATCATATTTTTCATCTTTAAGAAGAAGAAACATCCATATTTTTATTATCTGATATAAAAAAATAATCTTGTTAAAATATTATTTGACCTTTGTAAGAAAATTAGAAATATTGTGGATGTTTTTCCAACCAAAACATGACGGAAGAAGAAGAAACATGCTTCATACATGATACATGCAACAGAAAGTTTTAGCTTTATGCTGGAGAATATTTTCTCCAAGTTTTCACGATGGCTTATCCAGTTTTGTCGATGACATATATAAATACTTATAAGAGTTTCATAAATATGATATTATTTATTAATGTAGATTATCGATTTAGCAATATCTAACATGTTCATTCCAAATCGTATTAATTTATAAAAAGAGAGTATTAAAAAAAATTATTTTTCACAAATATTAAGGTTAAATTATTTTATTTATTCTTCCTGAGAAACTTTGATGACACGTACCAGATGTAAAAATACGTAATCGGAATTTTTCTCTAAAAATTACACGTCTGTTGTTTGAAAATGATAAAAAATATTTTATTCAAAATAATCTCAGCTTTCTGCGGCTTTCTGCATCACCATTCAATTGATCCGCGAGTTCTTCTCGAGTTTGAGTATCACCTTCATCCCAATAAAGCTTGCAATTCGTTGTTTGCGAACTTTTTCGGGTAGTTTCCCACTGTCTTCGTTTCTCACGTCAAAATCACCACTTTAGAATTATTTCGAACAACTCGAAGCACTGTGTTTTACCAAGATCATGTTCACTGTAAGCTTCGACAAGCATTCGATGGGATTTTGTAGCAGTTTTCTTTAAATGATAATAACAGAAAACCAAAGCTGTCGGCGAATCGTAGCACATAGACAGAAAACTCTACATGTTTAAGGTAATAGAAAAATATACAGGTGTAGGGAACTTGAGTTGTTTCGTGTTGAAAATTTTTGTCAGCTGTTAGAGTGAGATGATGGTGTTGCAAAAACGGTCTTACAAACCCTAAACTGATTGTTAAACCAACTATAGGGAAATTCTAGTTTTATATACTTTTATATACTTGGTATATATGTACAGGTAGCCCTCCTACAACACGACATCTTATAACACGGTTTCGCTCTAACACGATAAGAAAATTGCTAAAACCTTTGTACAGCACTGTACTTCTACACCTTTAAGGGGGGAGCCTGATTTAGAGGCTTCAAAAAATCGACTTTTTCGAGGATTTTTTTGAGAAGGAAAGAAATATTCGATTGAAACGAAACTTTCAGGTTTTATTGTTCTATATTTCAACAGTCTTCTCAAATTTTTTCATTAAAATATATGTCATGTTATGCCTGGTACAAGCATTTTGCCGAAGCGCATGATTCGTGCGGCGGGAAAGATGCAGGTTTCAATTTCCATCTGAAACGAAGGCCCATCAAAATTTTTTTTTAGTATAGTATAGCTTCTAGTTAAACCAATGAAATTCAACAATTTTTCGCTAATTAAAGAAAAATTAATTTTTTTGGAAAAAGAAATTCACTTTAGATTGTTTAAAAAATTGGTTAATCATAACTTTCTTAAGATTTCTTAGGTTTAACGAGAAGCGAATTTAATTCTAAATACAATAAATTTTGTCTCGTTTCGATAAGACGTTTAATTTTTTCTCTATCTTTCCCGCCCGTCAGGAAAAATCGTAAAAAAAAAACCGAGAAATCGCGCGTTAAAGTTAATCGGCCGCTTGTATACCTGCTCGACGCTTGCTCACAATTTCTTCTGTAACTCCGAAAATATTTTGATTTTTCTTCTGAAATTTTAGGGACACATTCTTGGATAGTTAGGGAAGACATTTATGCAAAAAAAAAATCGATTTTTTGAAGCCTCTAAATCAGGCTCCCCCTTAAAGATACAGTTTAGATACAGTTTAATGAAATGTGTAGCAAATATAGAGCAAGGTATCGATAGAGTAGTTAAAATAAGAGGGAGAGAGAGAGAGAGAGAGAGAGAGAACACAGATAGGAACGTAAACCAGAGTATGTGGCGACGAACGATATATGGCATGCACGCGGCTACGTTGAAATGCGAGAGATGCGAGATTGGTCACGCGTAGGTGTTGTACGTATGTATATGTGTATGTATATATGTATGTAGATATGCGTTTATCTATATACGCATTTATGCATGCACGTAACCACTCATAGATTGGCGGACGATCGCGAGAACTGGGAGTTCGTATTATTGCGGGTAGTAATGAGTAGTACATATGTACTTTACACATATACCTGTATTGTCTGTTTTAATTGTACGTACGTACGTACGTTCGTTCGTTCGTTCGTACAATAAGTACGGAATGTTAAGGTAGTCAACGTTAACGCCGTCATTATCAGCATTACCGAAACATCAGATTTTAGGAATCACGCTCGTTCGTTTTATTCTACCTACATTTGACTACTTTTTCTCTCTTTTATTTACGAACCAAAGAATCTTGAATAATGATTTCGCTTGATAAATACAATACGCATACCGTTTTCCTCTTTTTTTCAAAGCAATTTAAGAGAGAGAGAGAGGGATAGTTCGCGAACCATAAAATATCGACTTTATCTCATCAAATAGAATTTTTCTTCAACCTAAAGAAAAGAAAAGAAAAGATAACAGAAAGGTAAGAAATATCGTCGCGATTTTTATTTATCAACTTCATTAACGCGGTTCATTTGGCTACAGCATTCCTCTCCCCCTTTCTTACTTTTCTTTTCATTTTATTTTTGATTTTCTAACAACCCTAATTCTGCTACTAGCGACCCTTTGTGCCACGATTGTTCTTCATAATGAAGAAACGAAGTACCCCCGAGGTAAAGGAGCTCGAAGACTATATTCTCTTCCGGTTGAGCGACCCAGTTTCAATGAAACCATTCTCAACCCTCCCATTCCGCCATTTTCTTTTAAACCTGGCAAAATATATATTCAGACTATAAAAGAGACACGCCCGGTAGTAGCGTAAGCGAACCTGTACCAAACCGCGCCCGCGCGTTCACATCCTTTATGTGCGGTTCAATATATATGATATCCTTTTTTCCTGTCTCATTTCCTTGAAAATTACGATCCGATAAGATGATATGCGATCTCTTTAAAGCGCCTAACAAAGATCCGTTCTTAATTCCTCCTTTCCGTAACCCTAAAAGACCACTCGAGGTTTCACCACTTAAGGATATGTTTTCAGTGAAATATTTATTAAGTGGCACTTTTTCAGCGAAGATCAAAGTAACCCATTTATCGTTCCTTTTTTTCCGAAATTGTGCATTTTAATGAAATATCGAAGAATTTTTCAGTCGACCGAGTTAATCGATCCTCTTTTAAGAAGCTTTGAATTTTCCATCTCTTCGAAAAACTTTTATCGGCGTATATTATTATTATTATTTTTCTATTAAATATTGCTTTTTTACTTGTGCTTCTCTAAACACACCAGACTGTAGCACATATTATTTCATATGACTTTTTTTAATTTCACTTGTATCGGTTTAAAAATATTCTCTCCTTTCACGTACTTTAACCACTCGCGCACTACAAAGACGTGTTACGCACGTCGAGATGTTTTTGTTCTATAATTGCATGCAAGCGACGTGTACACCACGTCGATATGAATTTATCGGAACAATTGAAATAATGTGCGATGCAGTCAGCTAACGCGTTTTAAATAATAATGCACGGTACGTGCAACAGAAAATTCAATCGTAGCGCGAGCAGCTAAACATATAAAATGAGTAACAAATTTTCTGGGTATTACATACATTGACTGTAACACACACACACACACACACACACACACACACACACATACATACATACATACATACATACATACATAAATATAAACTTATTTCTTTTTATTTCCGTTTATTTCCGTTTATCGAGTACTCGAATGAAAATACAAAATATTCGAAGATGGGGTCAAGGTGTACGTGGTGTTAAAAGAAACAAAATAATGTTGATGGAAAAGAGTGGCAAGACGCGTTCCAATTTTCTTTGCACACCTCTTTTAAGATTCTCTCCTCTCTCGTTTCTTACTATTTCCCAAACCACCCACCTCCTAAATCCCCAACCCCCCAATCGACCACCAACCCCCATCTCACTCTTCCTTTCTTTATCTCTCTCTTTCTCTCTCCTTTTATTTTCCCTTTTTCTTCCATTTTCTTTTTCTTCGACTACGTTCTTTCTAGGTTTCTTTGGCTTTTCTCCTGGCTTCTTTTTTACCCGATTTGGCAAGTGGAAAGGTTATCGATAACCGAAAGGAAAGAGGTATCGAGTCAATTTATCCGAGACCGATTTTTGGTCACTGAAGGCAAGTGGTCCACTACGAACGTACACGTTTAAACCAAACAAAGAGAGAGTGTTAGCTAAATTCTTTATCTAAACATTGACGTTTTCGGCTTTTTTTCTTTTTCGTACTCTTTTTTTTAAAATCCCGAGAAAAACGTCCTTTGACTTTTATCATTTTGATTCGCATCGAAATTAAACTAAATTCTTTTTTCGTATTGCGATTAATTTTTTCTCTCTTCTTTGTTTTTTTTCATCGTTATTGTAAAACTTTATGTAAAATATTTTTTTTTTAATTTTGGTTTTTTAAAAATATATTTTATATTATTTTTTATATTTTATATTATATTTTATAGTGAAACTTTAACCACGATGTATTCGTTATATTTATTCAACGTTTTGTAAATACAGTTTTGGTTTAAAATTATTGATCCGTGTAAAGAGAAATATACACCGTAGATATTTTGAGAATTTTGAAAGACTATACGTCATACGCTATTCGTCCTCGTCCCATAGTTTTTAATGACAATGCAAAGCCCAACACATATTTGGTTACTCGCCAAAAATTATTAGAACTAGGGATGTGTCGTCACATTCACTATATAGTCCTGACCTTGTGCCTTCAGATTACCATTTATTTCGTTCAATGCAGAACTCCTTAAATGGTACAATTTTTTAATGATGCTGATGATGTAAAATCACATTTAATTGAATTTTTACTTGTTTTATGAACATGGAATTTTGATATCTGCTTGAAAGATGGCAAAAGGTCATCGACAAAAACGGGCAATACCTAATTGAATAAATTTAGATTTTTAAGCAACAATTTGAAATTTTCCTTCTTATTTAAAATCCGCAATCATTTAATTGATTGATTAATGACGAGCATGCAAAGTATTAAAATTTACTTTTAGAGATTTGCAGTTGCTCGTAATTTTGTCTTATTAGTCCAGTCCGATATACTTTGGAGAAAAATACAAAAATAGAAAAACCAGAAAAAAGAAAGAAAGAAAAAAAAAGTTAAAACCAAAATTAGAAAATGGACGTAGTTAGACTTAATACCGACTAATGAACTTTATTTTCTCGGATGGAATAAAATCATGAGAAAAGCTCGTTAAGCTCCAGTTACTAAGAGGATGTTACGTTGGGGGTAATGACGTTCATGAAAGGGAAGTTTGACATTTAGATGTGGTGGTTGTTTTGGGGATAATAAGTAAAAGAGACTGCTGGTAGTGCTGCTAGGTTGTTAAGGTACTTATCATTCATAGCGAATTCAATTCGTCAACTTTGTTGTCAAGTGGAAACTTTTGATAAAGAAATGTAAATGATTGAGCTAGTAAGGATATGACTTTGGTGTAAAAGAAAAGGTGGTAGTTGTAGAAAAGGTAAGATGGTTAGGATTTCAACTAGATGGGTGGGTGAGTTAAAGGGGTGAATAGGGAATGGGTGGTAGGGGTGGTATAGTATGGACTGGATTTCGGATTATCGGATATGTGAGAACGGGTACTTCGCGATATGAATTCTGCAACGTGTTCCGATAGATCGGCGAGATATCCTGAGCTGGATTCCAGCATTTCCTGGTTGTCTTATTTTGCGATGTTCCAATAGATATCACCGTTCACAATACGCTTCGTGAAATTTTTAAAATGTTCAGTAAAACGTATATCTTACGAGAAAAAGAGAGAGAGAGAGAGAGAGAGAAAGAAACAGATCAATACATCCATCGCATTATCAACTGTTTCAAAAGAATCTTTTAAATTTTTCGATTTTTCAATTCACAGAACGAAGAGTGGAATGTCCTGTATTTTGTAACTCGTGGTGCTCATGAAATCTATCATTAAAATTATCATCTATTAAAGTTCGGTAATAATACTCTCTTTTTTTTTTTAACAAGATGTTCGAAAAATTCATGGTTTATTATAAAATAGCGTTTATCGTTAGAATGAAATAACGTAATAAACTTTAATAGCGTATTCGCGTATTTTCCAGTTGGATAGATCGAAAATCGTTGAACGGCAGGGTTCCGAAAGAAAAAGAGGTACTCGTAAAATTGGAATGTAGAAGAGATTCTGTTCTAATCAGGATAAAATTGAATTCGTGTCTTCGATAATGAGAAGAAGAAATGTTAAAATGCTAGCGTGTAATTTAATTAAAACTTTATTACGATTTTGAATGATTAGTTTCAAGTGGAAGAGAACTGGGAAGACGGGGTACTTTCAGAAAGGGGACTTTTCTTGCGTGTACGTGTGTGCGAGTGCAGGAGTGTGCAAAAAGGGACGGGGAGGTCGTGCTGTGACCAACCGAAATGAAAATTAAAATTAAAAGCAAAGGATCATTTCGTCGAGGTTAATCGGCAGAGTTTAACGATTCCAAGAACGTGGGAATTTTCTTCCCATCATATTTATTAGGTATCGAATTATAAGGAGAGTTCGGTAGAAGGGTTAGACGATAAAAGCATGCTCTTTGAAATTACTAAGAGCCATTTAGGAGTAGAAGTAATGCAGCTGGATAATGGCTATCTACGTACGAAAAGACAATGCCCCAGTTTAGATTTATAGTTTTTACATGGCACTGACGCTTTCTCTTTCTATCTTTATCTTCTCTGAATTATCGGGACGCACGGTTGCTTTCTTTCAAACTTTATGGCTCTTTAGCAATAAATATTTAAACCGCCTGTCTCACAAGGGACAAACTTACAGGCTTCTGGGTAAAAGAATTCGGTAAGTTTGAAAAATAACATCAAAAATAGTCTACTTAAGAATCATATTTGTATGTAAACTATATCAAAATGGTTTATTTTATTTAACAAAGTGGTTTAGTAATACTTGTATAATAAGAATCTTGAGGAGTATAAAAATATAAACATGGAAAGGATATAGGAAGATAATAACAATAGTCGTAAACCCAGAGTAATGTCGCATAATCTCTGTCTGATAGTAGGGAATCGTGTGTAGTGTAGTATACTTCAGATAGTCATAAAGATTAATCGTTTATGTAAATAAAGATCACGATAAGAGTAGTAAATTTGATGGCGCGATAATGAACGCATCTAGAGTATGGTAATAACTGAAGAAGGGGTTGATAATCACGATTTCGATAGCGTTAGTGGTAAGATCTGAGGATAATTGCTCATAACGAGTTAGAAGTTGCAGAAGATAAACCTCAGGCCATTCAAGATTCGATGTCTTTGCGTTTGGGAAAAGTGATAAAACGTTGTCGGAATTTTTGATCATATCTATGCAATCATTCTGTTTATCTATTTGATAACGTTGATAAAGTTCACGTTAATTCGCCTTCTAACTACTTCTCGTCTGTTGAGACGTAAATTTCCGAATAAGGAATGAAAATAAATGAGTTAAGTATATTGTAAGTATATATAGGTACCTTAATAATATATCGAATAGAATCCTTAAATAGAAAATATGGAGGAAATGGAATTGACGAAGAGATATAAAAAGATTGGAAAAAGCTTCGAATTTAGTTGTTGGTCTTTCGCGAGAAATGCTCGTTGGAAATTCTGTTAAATCCTGTTTGATGATATACGATTTTTTTTTCTCGGATTATTCGTTCATTGTATAAAAAATAAAGTATACAATATATTCAACTAAAGTATGAAATATAATAATCGGTATTTTAGATATAAATCGTGCTTTATCAGATTCAGATTCAGATTCATACACATTATTCTGTTTTCATTTTCGACGAGTGTGCTTGTCCATTGAAAAAAAATCCAATATTCGCGTTAGCAGTCGTTCCCGTAGCTTTGACGTTTATGAGTCCTCCAATTCTACAAGACAATACGATTTTTATCGATTATATGAACGAATTTCTACGAACAGTATTCGAAACGCGTTACTCCGGTTCGTAGCTTTTAACGCGTCCTCGGTGAATCGAGTCAGCTTATCATGGCGTTAAATCGTTAATGGTTTCGCATTATACCAAAACTCTATCCTGAATTTGCAAGACTAATCGTACCTATCCTTATGGTTTGGGACGTTCGTATAATGTATAACGAGAACAGAACACGAGTTCTCGTAAAAGCTTAGCAAAGTTACTTCGTGTCCGTGTCGCTAGGGATTTTCTTTTCACTTTTTATTTTACTTGCTTTTTCTTCTATCAACAGTGTATCTATCTAAAAGTCCTTTCCTCGAATTATCTAATTTCCAACGTATCAGGTGACTTTTATTAATATTTCACATTTTTGTAATAACTCAAAACATTCCTACCGATAGAAAAATTTTATCGTTTCTATCGAAAATATTACAAATTAAATTCTTTCCCGAGTGTTCAACAATTTCATTTGCATTATTGAAAATGTCGATTCACGTTACCAGTTTGATTTAATTTTAGGTAAAATAGATTTTTTTAACAAGGTCGTTATTAATTCGATGAATAAAAAATGAAAAAAAAAATAGACGGACAATATTTAAACGGTTTATATTTATCGATCGTTGAGTCCTCCCTTGTAAAATTAAGCGTAGTCGAGTTTGAGTGAGAAAAAAATGGAAAAAAGGAAGAGAGAGAGAGGGAGAGAGAGAAAATCCTTTTCACGAATAAACAGAATCATGACGCAAGAGGCGACTCTGAGGGCGTTACCAAAGAGTCCGACATTTTATTTCGTTGCTGGGAAAGCAAAACTTATCCTTGTCTTGAGTCTTTTACGATCGTGGTAAATCTATTGTCAACGGTGAATCAGAAAAACCTAGGTGGTGAAAGGGAGATGGATAGAAAAGAGTGGACGTTTCAGGGATTTCTTTTTCCGCATTTTATTTTTATTTGAGATAGAGTCGTCGTCGTCCTCCTCGTCGTTGTTCTTGTCCTCGTTCTCGTCCTCGTCCTTGTCGAACTAGTAGCCGCGTGACGTAGTAATCGTAAAGCCGATCGTCGAGAAGGAAATGTTTCTACGGATTTAGAGATTAGAATTCGTATTCTACGAACAAACGAATTTGTCCTACTTGATAGATCCTTTATACGAGTTCTCGCAATGACATCTTTTATGAGGCTTCTTGTACTCAAAAAAACGTAAAATAAGATCGGTGTGTCCTATACTTTAAAGAAATTTACAATCAAACGAGATTTCATCGAATTTGAACAAACTTTTCAACAATATATTATTATTATAATATTTAGATTTTATTTATTAACATTTTTAACATTTAAAAATATCATTTAACCATATATATCTGTCAAATTAATTGAACAAATTTGTTCTTCGATCAACTTTACATCTTATTATTATTATTATTATCTTGATTATTAAAGATGAAGTATTGTAGAATATGGAAGAAGATAAAGTTCCTTAGAAATATTTGAAGAAAAATGTAATGTAAGTAAATAATGACGTCGATTAAGAACATGCAAAAGTAGTGGAATAAGTGGATCGAAATAAGAGCGTGGGTAAACCGTTTGTAAATATTTATGGGACTTTCTAGGAATTTGCCATGGTTTTCCACTGTCGAAAGTAGTCTCCTTGCAGTAATTAAGACGATTAACGTGCAAGCTACTAAGGAAACTAGGAAAATAAAGTCGCACAAGTATAAACTTGTGCATATCCTTTCCAAAATGGGAAAGCACGGATGGAAGCAAGGTTATCAGCAATCTTACGGCATTGTAATTAAATGAGAAAAATCCGGTTACGTTTCTAAAGAAATTTATCGATGGCATTATCCTTTATCTTCTTGGAAGGTATTATCGGGATTCCCCGTGCAATAATAAAGTTAAATAATCGAATTTTAAGAAATTTATCCTCATACTTTATTGCCTTTTTTATTGGCTCGAAGAATTCGTTGGAAGATACTCCATAATTGTGGCTGATAGTTTATTGTTTTTTTTACTAATTATTAGGTTGTCAAATACGAAATGGAGCAAATTTCAATTCAATTATGTGCATTTCTTGCTCCATTTCATACTTGACAATCAAATCTTAACTCGTTAAAAGCTTCATTCTTAACATTAAATCACGAGGAGAAGATTTTTAATAATTAATATTATTCATGATAAATAAAACAGTTAATGTAGCATCGATTATCAAATTTAAAATAAAAAAAAAAGAAACAAAAAGTGTAATGTTCATGGAGATGATTTGATACGATCGGCAAATGTTTGCAGATGAGCGTAGAATAAGAGATCGGTGGTAGAGTAGTAAGAAAGGTGTGTATGTGAATGAGAGTAAAAGGTAGATGGTAGGAAATAGGGAATGATGTAGGTGAAAAGTTTAGCGAATATATTTCGTCGTAAAACAATTTGATTAGAACGGGTATCGTTGTATGGTGCGATTTCGATTTTGCCGCGGCACGTTTAGATGTTCAGGATGTAAAGATACGGTGCAAATGTTAGAGGAGTGGCGGAAGCGGCCGTATAAAATNTTCCCCTGTTCACATTCAGCACGTTTCTCACAAATCTTCACCACCCTCTCTCAGTTGAATACTTTTTTTCTTTTTTCTCATTCCTTCCTTCCTTCCTTCCTTCCTTTCTTTCTTTCTTTCTTTTTTCTTTCATTCCTCTTTTTTACATTCAATGATGAAAAGAAATAATATTACTAGGACTTTTTATTTTCCATTGCACCGATATCATCCCCTATATCCGTATTTTACATAAAACTGAATTATCAATTATTTTCTACAAAATGAAATTTCTTCTAGTTCTTTTTTCAATCTGCGTACCTTCCAGGTACTGTTTTCTTTTTTTATTTTTAAATGGAAAATATGTAATCGGATTTAGGTAGAAGCTGGGGTAACGTGTGTTGAGAGCGAAAGGACCGAACGATCACTTTGATGATATCGTGGTAGGTAAAAAAAAAAGGTAAAAATAAAATAGAAAAATAATAAAAAAGGAAAAAAAGGAAATAGAGAGACAGAGAGAGAGAGAGAGAGGATGAGAGGGAAGAGACGGAAAAAGAAAAACAGGATTCTGGGTAAACGAAACGAGCGAAAAATATGCGACATAGAGAAGGATCGAGTCGGACAGACTTTTTTTGGGTATAGGTTTTCGAACAGCCGGTCATCGATTTCGGGTATGCCGGTAGTCGTACGATTGCGGGAGGTTATTGGAGGGAAGGAGAGAGAAAAAAACCAAAAAAAAAAACAAGAAAAAAAACAAGAAATGTAGGAAAAAGAAAATAATAAAAAGAAGGAAAAAATAGAGAAAAAAACCGAGCATAAAAAATAAAAAAAAAAACAAGCTGGAAGAAGGATTGAAACGCGAGCGTGATAAACGTGATTGATGAGTGGCGGTCCACGATCGTTCTGCATTTCCGTGCAATATTTTCGCGGGGTAGAGTAAAAAAATAGTACGAGAGAACACCCGGGGCTGGGGGTTGGTGGAGGGGTAGAGGAAGGGGGGAGTGGGGAGTGGATAGTGGGCGTCAGGAGCCATGGGGAGTTTTGAGCCTCGGAACGAGTAGCTGGCTGGCTGGCTGGCTGGCTGGTGGCAAGCTGACGGGAGAAATGGTACAACGAAAGGGGGATAGGTTGGAACAAGGAGAAGGGGTAAAGAAAAATCGTGTTAGGGTGTGTGGGACGACGAATGACGACGGTGTTCCCGCTACGTCGTCGGAATCCAAAAATTTGCATTTATGATCCTCCAATTAGCGATTTTTTAGTTTGTCCGAAAATGCACTTTTGTCGGGCCGTTACGTTCCAATGCGTAGCAAATGAGAATGTGTCCATTAAAGGAAAAACTAAAATCATATTTATTAGTCCTTTTTTATCTTTTTATTTTCTTCTAAATTAAAAAAAATCTATTTTCATCATCTTTTATCTTTTATTTTTCAATGAACATTTACTCGAAGACGTCGTTGTCATCGTCGTTGTCGTTGAAAGCAACGATTCGTTTTAGGATTCCATGCCATCATAAATCGCAAATCTATGAGTAGCTAAGGATCGTTCGTTCCATTCGTGTCCGAGGATAAAGACATTGGTTCGAGAAAGAAAAGTCAGAGCTGTATTTTGTCGTAAAAGAATCGATCGTAGGGAGGAGGGTTTCCTTTTTTTTTTGATTGCTATTTAAAAAACGAAGATGGATCAATTTTCTTTTATCGTATATCGTTAACAAGACGCAGAGTATCATTGTGAATTTGGTTAACGGTATTCAAGATGATTAGGTATTATTTTTTTAACGATATAACAAGATTTATAATTTAATGATATTACTTTGACCCATTAGTTTAATCAAAAATAATTCTCGAGTTATCGGTGAAATACTTTACCGTTTTTTTTTACGATTGTTTCAATTTCGTGTATATGCCATGGAAATAATACTACGGTGAATCTCATTTGCAATAATAATTTCTCTCTCTTTTTCTTTTTCTTTCACTTGGCAAACAAAACACTACTTTTGATGTTTCCGAAACGGACGAAGAAATGATCGAAAAGTTTTATTTGTTTGCGTATGCAAACTTATACGAAAATGATCTCTCTTCTGGCGATGAAAAATAGTTTACGAATGTAATGTCGAATAAACAAAAATCATCTACTACTAGATTCTTGTATATACATTTTTGTCGAATTATATACAACGAGAATCGAACTATCGATATTTATTTTTCTCCGAATATTAATAAATCTGTAGAATATTTTATTCGATAGATATTTGATATTTTATTCAAACAGGGGTGAATACTACGAGCAGACGGATAGATAAATCGTTTAAATCACGAGGAAACAATAATGCAGTTGTATTTGTAAAAAATAAAAAATAAATGACGAGTCCTTTTTTTTTTGCAAATATTTCTTGTATGGAAAAATATTAATTTTTTTTTCTACCGCAAAATGTTTGGAATTTTTTACGTTGTGGAAAATTTCGAGAGGTATAATTTTGTTTAGAAAAAAAGAAAAAAATATATGGCAGAATGATTGTTCGTATAAAAAGAAGAACGATCAATCGATTTTTTAGATTTGTTATTATGATACTCTTGAGTTTTGAAGAAATATTCAAGAAAGGGAATATTCTGCTTGATGCATTCGAATGCAATCTCCTTGTGGTTTGAAGAGGTCACAGTTTACTTTGTTGATCTTTATCGTGTCGTCTCTTTTTCTTTTTACTTTGGTTGGTTATGTAATCACTACGAAGAATATCAAGAGTTCTCTAACATAAGAACAGATTTTTCACCATTGTCCTTTCCCTTCTTATTTCTTTCATCGATTTTTTATTTCTCTCGTATAAAACGATCACCAAGCAGAAAATGAATGTTACACGAAGCAAAAATGATGCCGTAGACATTAGAATTTAAAAACTCGTATCTCGTGTGTTCTTATTTCTACTGCATCGTTTTATTATATATTATTTTATTTTTCTTCTATTTTCTTCTTAAAAATGATCTAACCTCATATACTTAAAATAAAAATATAAAAATATAAAATTGTATGCCAAGTGGGTTGAAATATTTTTCATCGTATTATGGAAACGATATTTTCTCTTTGTAAGAGTCTCTTTTATTTAAATGATAAAACACATAATATAAAATAAAAAGTATAGTTTTTGTTGTTCGTCGAGGTTGAAAACCTTTCATACCCCGAGTAACGGTGGTGTGTATACGCCAATCTACATCAGCGCCCATATATTTTGTATTTATTTAGTCTTTGAATATTTTCTATGGAAATGTGGGTGTAATTGGAAGGACATGACGTTGTTTCAATATATATTCATAACGAAGAAACGTCGATCTGTGATATTAATAATCAAAGTCTGCTTCGTTATACTATAGATCTTGATAACGTAGGAGGGGAGAAGCAATTTGTGATTTTAAAATGGAACATCGTTGGAGAGACGTTTGAAACGTTTTTTCAATGAAATCTTTCGCGATAGCATCGAAAAAATCTTTCCTGCACTTTCATTTATAACGCTTATCGGTGATATGAGAGAAAGAGAGAAAGAGAGAGAGAGAGAGAGAGAGAGAGAGAGTACTTTTGAGTTTGGATTACGATATGCAGGAAAATGGATTTCGGAGAGCGTATCGTTTGAAGCACACACATATAGAGAATATGAAAATAGCGAAAAGGGAAAGGGCGATATGGCGTTGGAAAAAGACGAGAGTGGTTTGGTATACCCTGATCCTTCTCCTATATTTCACGAGCACGTATATTTTTGTACATTCAAGTCGTTCTTTTAGCTCGTATGTACGCTCACTCGATCGATCGCTCGTTCGTTCGTTCGTTCGTTCGTACTTTCGTACTTTCGTTAGTTTCTTTCACTTTCACCTTTTCCCCCGTGCCTTTTTGAATAATTGACTAAACGAAAGAATCGAAATGTTAAAAGCCCTTCGATAGATTTCCACCATCCTCGTAGGAATTATCTTATTTTATAGAAATTTCTGATCGTTCTAAAATTTTTGAAGTGAGAACTTCTTTAGGCGTGTTAGACGATTCATGGTAGAGGAAAATCTTATGGGTTCGCGTCAGCAACATGCTAATACGCGTATATACATGTACATACACATACAATCGGGTATATACGATGTGTTGGCGTTTTTAATTGTAATTTTTAACATTACAATAAGTTTGAATATTCAAAATACAGTTTTAAGTTGCCACTTCTTTCGGTAGTCCTCATGACTGTTTTATTTTTTATTTTAAGGAGAATAAATTTCTGTCATTCGTGATTTAGTCTTACTAATGAATAACTAAAAAATAATATGGAAAATTATGTGGCAGAATGTCAGAGAAGTTTTAATGGAACAAAGAGATTATTTTGAATTAGTCGATAAAATCAGATATCAAAAAGTATTAGTACGATTGTAAAAACGGAAATAAGTTTAAGGTTTAAAGAAATGTCATTTTTGATCATAAAGATGGTTAGTTTTACTGGTCACACCGCGTAGGAATCATTTCCGCCGGCTATAACCATTGTTTTATCTCCTATTTGGCACTTTTACAAGTTCGCATGGTAATATCAAGTAGAACGATACTGGCCGTACTCCAAGGAGGAAAATTGAGCTAAGCTCGTGTATCGATGCTCGATCAGTTTAGTAGGAATAACGGACGGTCTATGTAAGCTTTGTACAGTTCCTGATATACACGTACACGTGTACATACGTTAACGTTTTCTCTCTTTCTCGTAGAAAAATTTCTCGATTATCGCATCTTATCGTCATTTTTGTATTCGTTTCGTGAAAATATATAGATGATCTGTTTCTTATAGGAGAAAAGGTTAGAAAGGGGAAAAGAGTCGCAGTAAATACGATCTTAGCGGGTGGTATTTCAACGATTTATTGCAAATAAAGGTGCCATAGACGGATGAGAAAACGTTTGGCAGAAGGAAATAAGGCTAGGCTAGCGGAAGAATGGGGCTGGAGAGCAAAAGCCTGCCAGGAAGATATGTTCATGGGATGAGAGAACGCGCGCAAATCAGACACGCGATCCGCGGAAATCGGAAATATTCGTAGAGAGGAGGAGAAAACGATTCACCACCATCACCACCACCACCACCACCACCACCATTGCTATTGCCATTCCATAGCCAAGAAGAACTTTCGGCTTCCCGATATGTTCGATGCATCCAGTCAGCCAAACTCACAAATTTTCGCGAGAGTTCTCTTATTCCGTTTTCTTTTTTTTTTTTACTTTTTTCTTTCTATTTTATTTCTTCTTCTTCTTTTTCTTCAGCTCTTTCATAGTTGCCGTTTCCCTTTTCAAAGTAGAAATAGAATCGTATCTTCTTCCTTTTTAAAACGAATGGTTTTTCTTTTCCAAATGCACCGAGAAACTCTCTCGCAAGCGCGAAGATGCATCTCCAAAGACAAATTGCATAGGTCGCCCGTTTTCTTCGCGATAATTTTCAAACTGAATTTACGAAACTTTTGGTTAAACCGTCCCCTTTATGTTCGATTCTCGTTTCTTTTGGAAATATTTTGATTCAAACTGTACGCGTAAATATTGCCAATGCGATGAGAAATATTCCCATTCTACCTTTTTTACTTTTTCGAATAACAAGTTACAGAAATTACTCGCTTTTTTTATATCTCTCTTTCCCTTTCTTTTCTTATAATGGTTTTATTTTCTCGTGTTTATTTTTTTGTCAATCAGAAGGAGAAAAAGCTCGTCGGAGGGAGAGAAATTTGCAAAGAAGTACGATATGGGTTTTTCCCGTCTATGCGGTCGTGCATTGTGTCTCGACTCAGCAACTGAAAACTCGAAACTCGATATGCAACGAAGTGTCGGCGTGAATTTATTTAAATACCATGTAGAAACAAAGAGGAAACTCCAACGAGAGTATCGCTTCTCGCTGAGAGGAATGAAGAGGAGGAGGATGAGGAGGATGAGGAAGAGGAAGAGGAGGATGAGGAGGTGGAGGTGGAGTAAAGTATCTCGAGGACAGCAGTCTGGTGTTGCGTGTATGTTCTATACGCGAACGTGCAAAATGCATGGAATCCAATCGGGGGTGGTGTTGATAGTACTGGTTACTGGTTCGCGAAGCAGTATCGATGCGACGATATGTAGCCCCAGGATTGGATGAATTTTGTTTACCGACCGACTGGCTGCCTGGTAACTGTACAACTTCCAGAATCTTCTTTAAGCACCCCAACAACTAAACTTTTCGGATAGTCCGAGTCAGTGTAATTGGTACGTCCTGTACCGTGACGTGTAGCGTGGTCTGTTTTTGATCAAACCGTTAAACCTTTATCAGGGAATGACGAGACCATAAGGTATGACGGGATTTAATGGAACGATGATATTCCGATGATATTTTAAGAATCTCGTTCATCCAGTCTTTACTTTATGGTAATGAAGTCGTCATCGGTTACACAATTCATTCTTAAACCGAAGAAAATATCAACGAGCATAATCAACGCGATAAGAAAAACAAAAAAAAAATAGATAACGTTCTGATACGTAACAAAATAAATTAAAACTTTGTATCTGCCTCTATCTCTGTCTCTCTCTCGCGAAAACTAGATAAAATACATTTTAAATTTTAACGATTAACGTGTCTACGGGGTGGTAACCATCGGTTTATATACGCAGAAAATAAATAAGAGATTTATAAACGAGCACGTTTATGCTGCTTATATTTTAACTAATGCAATCGCGTTATCGTTATTAAACGCTTTCGTCCATAGCCTATTAATCTGTGTATTCGTTTATACGGCAGATTGAATAATCGTATATTCCATCAGCGAGAAAATTTCAAATCATTATTCGAATGCGTTAACCATTTGAAGAATGTAAAACATGAGCTTTGCAATATGGCTGTTGGGAATATTCCCGACAAATTGAAGTATAGTATACCTTATATATCTTTTAATCGATATAATATCCTATGTGGTTAGTTCTTCTGTTATGCTATCTACATTATCTACATCTAGAATAGAGGAAGTTGGCATTATGTTATCTATTTATATATATATAGTCAACGATAAATAGCAGTGGAAATTATTATCCGTCAACATTTAGATTTAGTTGAAAGTTGGTAACGTTTCATAGTTCGTTTCTGAACGCGAGAGTAAATTCTCTGAATTAATTAACGTTAATGTAAATACGTTTAATGATAGTTCTCTGTCGCTCAGAGGTAATTTTCAACGTTGCCTTGCAACGATTCAACCATGGAAGGTTTTAATGCTTTACTAACGTTTTTATTCCTATTCCCTTTTACCCACGTAAGCAAATAATTATTTCTACCCACGATAAGAGAGTTATATCATGTTTCACGAGAACTTTAATTATTTAATTAAGTCTCTTTTAAGAAAAGGATTCGTGGAATTTTTGGTTTAATTCGAAAAGGAATGGCTCGCGTTATATATATATATATATATATATATATATACATATTTTCTTTTTAATGATATCAAAACATTTGTTTCTCGTGATAAAACCATCTCTCGGAATAAAACCATCGATGGAGATCGGATTTTGTCGAAACAATTTTCACGGGGAAATGTCGATTAGGCAAGCACACGCGAGAGTAAATAACACGAGTGGAAACCTTTATCTTGAATATCCGCTCTTAACTCCCATATAGTCGGTGCGTGGTAATAAATAACTGGGTAAAACCAGCAGTGAACATTTATCGTATGCCGTGATTTGTGGAGTGAGTAGTAGCTCTTTACAATGGTACTTTCTACCAGAGATGTTGGAGATCCTGGATATGTGAGAAAAGCAAAGGAAAGTGCAAAAGGAAAAGCCGTCTTCTGTAAGTTCTCACACAAAATCATTTCCTTTACTTTCTGCTACCGAATACCCTTTTTTTTAATTTTTCATTCTTTTCTTTTCTTTTTTATCCCCCCTACAAAAGCTACGTTCTTTTCCTTGTTTAATTTTTACAACATTTATTTAATCTTTACATAACATTATTTAACACTTAATTCATCTGTCAAGTTTTGTACAAAATGTTCAAAAATATGTATCTGAAAAATGTGGAATAGAAAATACTGTAATTTGTAAAAGATCTTGCTAAAAGTGCATAAACGTAAATGAAACTTTTCTAAACATGCATCAAAATATTTTCTTTAATACTTAATTGGCTAAAATCTCATTTCATGTTAATACGTATTCTTTTTTGACCACTCATGAGAGGAATATGTATACATGAAATATTGGTAAAAGTTTTGCGTTAAAATGTCTATGCACGTATTAGATCTGACGTATCCTTTGTTTCTAATCTTTTTGATTGTCAGAGGATTAGTGAATTAATTACAAACTTTCTTATCGTTTCGTGGTAACATCTCTCTTTCCTGTCGTAAAATGTTCCAAGAGTTTTTTTTACATTTTCTTTTTTTACTTTTTTACTTCTATCGATTTTTCGACGTTACCAACAAATGGCTAAATTTCTTCTTCTTCTTCTTCTTCTTCTTCTTCTTCTTCTTCTTCAAAGTGGCTTGGTTTTATCGCGAGAACGAAGGACAAACTTTAGTCCGTGCTTTGCAAGTAGCAATCCTTTTCTGTCCAATTTATAGAGCTCACGTTTGTCCGATCTCTTTCTATTCTTTTTCTCTTTCTCTCCCTCTTTCTGTTTCTTTCTCTCTCGTTCGAAACAACTCTCTAAACTAAACTGTTTCCAGTTTTCCAAAGAGCTTAAGGCTCTCACAATTGCTCAAAGACGATGCCGAGATGCATTATAGTTTTCTGTTACTAACGTCACGTGCACGTTTTTTTTTTTTATTACATCGTCCATTCGGGTTTTTCTGGAAGGACACGCTTAGAAGATATACACACAAAAAAAAGACAAAAAAAAATAAGAAATTTATTCTTTGCACACTTAACGTTTTTATTTATTTTCGTTTTTGTTTTTTTTTATTTATAAATTTCAGTCGACTGTTTAAAAAGAATTATGTTTGCGCTATTAACATAATACATATATAATATTTACCTAAAGCCAACAATATACGCAATAAAATACATTAACATCCTAGTTATATACGTTAAAAGAGAAAATAAAACAAACATCGCGAATCGATTCAACGTAGAGAAAAAAAAGAATAAAAAAGAAAGATAAAAGTTCGAGTAATGAAAGGTAGGAAAAGTACAATGTGAGTATTGCAACATGTTTGAAGATTTATTCTATCGAAGAAGGAAAATAAATAATAAAAAGAGATAAACCATTACTTCTTGAAAAAAAAAGAAGAAGAAGAAAAAGTATTTTATGTTCTATGTAAATCCCGGAGGTCGGAGTCTCAAGTTTTTTTTCCACCATTCCCTTCCACGTCGCATTGACAATTTATGAGAAAATGACAATTTTCTCTCTCTCTCTCTCTATATATATATATGTATTTCAAGAAGAAAAAAAAAAGAAACTAAGAGAAATAACGAAGATACGTAAATAAAAATAAACTTGACAAGTAAATTGTTAAATCTCTAAGGGTCTCAAAAAATAACTTCTGTTTAACGCGTGTTTAATAATGTTTACAAGTAAATGATAACACAGTTGGCAAATAATTAATTTGCAAATTTCTAATTTACATAGGGAAGTTCGCGTTTAATGGAAAGGAAGTTTCAAGAAAGGGTATGCGGAAAGAGGGGTAGTGGTGGAAGGGTGAAGGATTTTGATATTCGGATGGATGATCAAAGAGAAAGAGTAGACTCTGGAGAAGTTGAGAGAGGTGCGATTCTTCGTTTATAGGAGGAGGAGAGACAAAGAGAGTGTATGCTTTTCTACGGTGAATTCGAGTTTGTACGACTCGTCCGATAATAGGGAAGGTACGAAATAGCTTTCCAGTAAATGAACACGCACTATGGGCTCTCTCGCATTCCACGTGGGACGACGCACGAGAATGTGCGATGAGAGAAGCATTCGCTTGAACGAACAGATCGTTAACCACCTAACTGCGATACTAGGGCCAACTGGCATAACCCTCGACCAATCATGGAAGAAGAAACTTGCTACGCAGAGCTGTTGCGATTTCATTTTCATCAATGGGCTAATAGACTTTGATCTTTTATTCGGCTAGATCATTCAGTACGACTCTCGATTACAATTTTAGTTCAGAGTAAACTCGTTTCTTTTTCTTTCAATACGCCTACATTTATTTCTTTTTGTTTTTTATATAACGTATAATAAAATATCGTATTTAACACTAGAACTACCAGACCAGTAAAAAATGACAATTTGTTTTCAAACTCATGTAGGAATCCTATTGAAATTCTATCGTAGTAACGTCATTTCAATATGCATACAAGTCGTTTGTAATAATGAAACATTCTCTCATGAATTATGTTCTCAATTATAATATATAATATTTGATATACTTACTTATGTCATTTATAAAATATTTCTTCTGGCTCTTATCTTTTCTCTTAATCTCTAAGTATGAAATTAAATTGATATATGTATCTATTATTAATAATTCCATATATTTATTTATTTAATTTGTAAAATATATAGAGAATTATTTTTAAATAAATTTCATATATTCAAAGATACAAGAGAAACCTTCAAATGTTTTAATAAAATTTCATAAACTTTATAAAATATTCTAGTAAAATTAAAAAAAAATATATAAGATATTCTGTAATTTTTAATACGTGTATATATTGTAATTAGACTTATCACAAAATTCAGATACATTAAATAATTATTTTTTAATAAATTTAATCGAATATAATCGATATTTACATAAATCCATTTATTGATTGTCCAAATATTAAGAAATAAATGAAATATGATTATTAGAAAAAGAAAACATATGTTAAAATATAGGTCACTTGGTCAGCAAAAGTAGGTCAACGATACAAAAGTAGGTCAGCTGTAGAAAAGTACGTATTCAATGTATTGAGAGGAAAAGACGCGAAGGAGTAGGTAAAAGTAAATGGGCTAAGCATCGGTTGATGTTTATATCCTCTCGGTGAATTCTAGGAAATTTGAAATATTAACTGCACATAGAAAAACATTCCCTACTTATCGGCTTAGTTGAGCGTTCAATGTGTTGTTTACATTCACCTCTCTCTCTCGTTCTTAGACAGTTGTCTATAACTGAGTGTTTGAATTACGTGATTAGATTTGTTATTAACCTTCGTGTATGGTTTATTTCATAACGATGCATAATCAAACTACATCTCGGCAAGTGATCGCTCTCCTCTTTTTTTTTTTATATGCAAACGTGTCTCGACGTTACTGTCGAGTCAAAAAATGTGATATATTTTGTTTTAGTTTTAACATTTATTCGTGATTACAGTACGCATACTTCATTATTTTCTTTCTTTCTTCCTGCGTTTTATTTAATGTTTAATAAACAATTTACTTAATAATTTCTCTATTGGATTAAAGCAGTAAAATCAAGCTTAAGCGATATTTTCATACAATATTATATAAATATAATAATGTTTATAAAATGTAGGATAATTTTAGATAAATACCATATCTTTGGGAAATATTAGAACGTTGCGTATCATTAAAAGTAATTTAAATACGTTGTCATAATAATAATAATAATTATTATTTATTATTTTATCTCCTCTCTTCGATGACATAAAATTAGAATTTATTATTCCACGATAACCCACGTAAACGATACACCGTGAAACGTCGCTAACCGCGGCAACATTATTCCTCGTTAATATTATTGTTGTTCAGCACTCGTCTATCCGTATCGATTAGGCAAATGTACTAACGCACCTACAACGAATACACGTATTACCGATATAGAGGAGATTTCGCTTCAATAGTTACGTTCTCTATCTCTTTCTGTGGTTATTACTCTTTGCAAGTTCATATGCTTTACCGAAGGATATGTTTTGCATCGAGAGAGAGAGAGAGAGAGAGAGAGAGAGAGAGAGAGAGAGAGAGAGCAAGATTTCACGCGTAACGTTCATCACGATCATCTCCATTAGGAGTGCATAAGATATCAACTAGATTAAATTGATCGTATCGAGTGGATTAAATCGAACGTGCTAGCACCTTTCGTGCAATCTTCCTGAACCATTTGAAAACTATTACATTAATTGCTAACACCATTTTACGTTTTAATATCATAATTTAAAGTATTAGCCTTGAACGCTAATAAATATATCTATTTTTTAATAATAATAATAAGATAAGTGATGAATTAAAAAGAAAGAATTAAAAAATAGGATGGAATGACATTTATCGGAGGATTTTGTTCCCCCGTTCGGTGGTACTTCCGATGATTGCACATTCACCACCGTAGCTCTATAGAATCGAAGGAAACAAAATATTTGCGGATACCGAAAGAGCTCTAATCGTGGATTTTACGCGGTGCAATAGTTTTCATGCGACTGAACAGATCGTTAACCACGTGACATGGGATATGCGGTTAACCTCAACCCCCCGTTTCTCTTCCATCTACGTTCTAGTTATTCTACACCTACCATTACCCGCTTACGACCTTGCGGCAGAGACCCAATCTAGCCACATGGAGCCGAATTGTATGTAACCATGTTGATTATTAATACTTCCCCCGGGATAAATTACATTGCACATCGACACGCCTAACGAGCTAAATTGCTATTGGAAATTAACCTAGTAGTGCATAATCGGTATAGAACCGCTTTGTCTTACATTTATCTCGCGTATCAGTTTCCTATAGATATTATCGACGTCTACTATTTGCTATAATTTAGAACATAATTTTGTTATGGTACGATATCGACGAGAATAATTGTTTACTTGCAATTAGAGTATCGGAATAAATAAATCGCGAGAAAAAGTTTTGGATTAATTAATACGTCCTTTTTCAACGTAATCGTATTACCGTACGACTGATGCTTTCTGTACGTGTATAATACGCGTGTGCGTGCGTGTGCGTGCGCGGGTGTTTGGTCGAACAGGCTAGGATGACCGTGCAGCACGTGTCTGATAAAGTACATATCGTTACCACTGACAGGGCGATGCTAACGTTGATAGATGCACGGTTATGAGCCACTTTGTAACGACTATGGCCATCCATCCTATTCGCGATATACTTCATTTCGAAATGCATTACGATTAGGCCCACGTACCAAGTGAAATTAACGTTTGAGGAGGTCAATCGCGTGTAATTGCTTGAAAAACATCGTATTTTCTTTTTGGTATCAATTGATTCCTAAAAATCTTTAGAATATACTCTCACAATAATTTTTAATATTCGAAGCTGGAAAGTTACAGCTCTTAGAATAGCCAACCAGCCGAAATCGTAGAAACACTGGACAATCTTTTTTACGAGATGGGTGTCTTCGTAAGAACTCATGTTTTTATGGAGAATTATGCTTAAAAATTCTTTTACATCCAACTGAAATGTTAATAAATATATCATTAAGAAGTTGAAAGTTGTATCTTTTTATTGGTCGTCGAAAAAAAATTCCTAAGAAATGTTTGAAAAATCAGCCGTCACGTGGGGTGACTCTTTTAAGATATGTTAATTAACTGGCCCGATGACAAGATATTTATTGAATATATTTTCTTAGTAACTTTTATTTCAAAGTGAGGATTACGTTACCGTATTTTTCTAAAAAAAGAAAAAAATGAAATCGATATGTAAGTAGAACACGCGTGCTTCTTCTTCGAATTTAAAACTACGAAAATCGAAGCGACGTTACGAATGAGATCGTAGAAAGAATTCGAGATTCTTTATGCGGGTGGAAACTTTTTTTTTACATATTTTTTGCCATTTTTTTTTTTCGAGAATATCATTTCACGTGCTCAAATAATAGGAGTGTATTCGAAATAAAGAGAAAGGAAACGGAGATAGAGAGAAAATAAAAGTGGAAAATGCACTTCAGTTGCACGTACAAATAACTAGTGAGCAAAGCAGCAAGAGTGGAAATGATCTCTCTCTCTTTCTATCTTTCTCAAATTCGTGAAAATATCCGAGTACGTTAGTTGCGTTGTTTCCCGCAGGAATCTGTTTATTGGTGGAAGGTTATTAAGGGAAAGTTTCGTCTGGAAAACTACATGTCCGCCAGTGTAATGTTCTTCTCTCGCATTCCTTGAATACTCCTTATAATACGATTCTCATGAAATTCATTTAGTTAGAAATTAATTAAACCAATTACTTTCATAAGAGATTTCGTTTTACGTTATTGGAAGGAAAAAAATTCGACCAAAATGAGTACAAAAGTCTCTCTATATGTAGACAATGTTTCAATAAACGACAATGTAATTATTGTAAAATTATTCAACGACGTAATTTGAATAAATCGAAGTACTCCAAAGTACGAGTGCATCCTATGGAAAGTACTAAATAAAACATTTATTATTTATATGAAAATTCTCTACACCGTGTGTTTGCTTTTATAAAATATTATATCACTGATACAAATACAATGCGTACAAAAAGCAATTTTAATATGTCGTCGATGACATATCTCGTAAATTATTCGACAACGTTAATTGACAATATCGAAATACTATTATATAAAAGCACGCGTACATCGTCGTGTATAGATAAAAAAAAGAACAACAACAACAGATAGAGAACAAAAAAATAAAAATAATAAAAAGAGAGAGAGAGAGAGAGAGAAGAACAAAAATCAAACGTTACAAATCGACAATTTGTATTTTCATGACAAAACTCATATTATTTATAATTGATATTTTCAATATATATTGTCCATCAAATGGATTAAAAATGAGTTGGTTAATATGCGAGAGTACGTTTTTCGAAACGAAGAGAATCCGAAAGAGAGAGAGAGAGAGAGAGAGAGAGAGAGAAAGAGAGAAAGAGAGTAAACTGGATGGGTGTATAGTTAGCAGAGAAATCTACAACCAACATCGAGATTTCCAGGAGAATGTGGGAGTGATGCCATAGCGATTACCAAGCGAGTTAATGCCAAATGTTCGCATATATATGGGAACGGAGGGATAATACAGGATACATCGAGTAGCCGATTGGACACTCTCGTAAATAAACGGATAACGATAGCTCGTATCTGCCGGAAACAAGCAGACGTTTCCGCTCTGCGATCTCAAACACCTAAATCTTCTTTACGATAAATTAGATTGAATAACGGATAAGGAGTACATCATTTCACCATAGAGTTATTCCCTAATTTGACACTCTGCAGGGATTGTTGTTTCCGTCTTGACGTCTTTCTCGAGTACAATTAATTACGATACTCGTTAAAATCGATTCATTCAAATGAATATTATTCATTATTACATGTTGTGTGATATTGTTTAATAATTTATTGAAAATATTCAACTCTATATTTGTTTGAGAAAATAGAATTTGTCCACATTACGTTATTATGGATTTTGATTTGACGGAAAAGTTAGAGAAAAATCTTTAGGGGGAAAAAGCTTTCTCCTCGATTGGCTTTTGAGCAATTGGCTAAATCTTTTAGTTCGACTTTGAAACGAATGTAATAAGTTGGCCGATTCTTTCCAATTGCGTGAGTTAAACTTCCCTTTTTTTTTGCTCGAGAAGGAGAAGGGGATAAAAATGTTCTCCAGCGTATCAAAACGATTTTCCTTTTAAAAAGACGATCGAGAATTACGAGGATTTTTGTTTGAGGACGATCGCAGAGAACCCTAGGAATACGCTTACGTTAGAATGAAATTCCAATCCCGGGGGTTATAGTATGCTACTTTCTCTCTCTCTCTTTTTCTCCTTCTCTTTCTATCGTTTCCCTTTTGTCCTTACTAGCTTGAAGGAATTTATCGGTATAATCGAATTTATTCTTTCGAGAGGAGAGAAGAGGATGATCGGTTGGAAAGTATCGAAACCGCGATATCCCTTCACCCTTCTTTTACTTTTCCGTTTCCGTTTTCCTCAAGATTTTAGGAGAATCGAATGGAATAATACTAGCGTACTTACAGTGCACTTTCAGTTTCCATCGATCCTCTATGGCTGCTTCCGGTAATTTTGGATTCTCCGCACGACATGCGAGAAACTTGCCGTCATCCTCGATGGTTGGTATCAAATGGAGCACGCTTACGCTCGTACTTCCTTCCTGAAACTGAACATTATTTTCTTTTTAATACGTATATTTACTAATAAAAAAATTTAATCTAATAAAAAGCTTGTAAACATCATCGCAACACGCTGTTACTATCGATCGTTATTATAATTACATTCCTTCAACTGTAATCATAACTTTTGTTGGATAACATTTAGATTACGATACCTGCTCGTTGCGTTCTTGATTTATATATTTTTTAAGGTGTTTTTGCTTTCTACGTTTAATTCGTTTGCTATTTAGTTAAACAAAATTACGTAAAGAGTTTTCTCGATCACTTATTTAAATGTGTGATGATAATTTCATCGATCGATAAGCAAAAGCATATACAAGCAGGACATGTTAACGTTGTAACGTTAACGATTCTTTACTGAAGCTTATTTTTGTGTTTGTTTGTTTGTTTTATTTAGCAATGACCATTGTGCGCTTAAATTCTTTGACAACGATGAATATGCAAATACCGAAGCAGAATGAAAAATTTACCACGTTTATACTTTAGGTGCAATTTTGATTTTTGTTTGCGTAATCAATTGGATTTGAAGGTTCATTATTTTTCATGGATAAGGTATGCGATTCTTTTTTATCTTTTACCAAAGCTTATTTATATATATTTGTTTTTTTTTTTATTTATTTAATAACTTTTATATATATTTATATATTGTGTTTTTTCTTTTTAATTTAATGAACAATAAAAATTGCTATATTTTACAATTTCGGTGTAAACAACAAGGAACATTTTATTCGATTCAGCTCGAATATTTTTCATACAAATTTTCGTGCAGCAATGTTTTTTCTTTATTTTTATTTTTATTTTTTCGTAATCAAACGTATTGTTAATTACATTAGCAGTAATTAGAGGATTGTACAAATATAAATAATCGCAGAGTATATTTTTCGTTTTACGGGATAATAATAATAATAATAATAATTAAAAAAAAAGGAAAGGAAAATATTGAAAGAAAATTTTTCCGATTAATAACGAGAACAAATAATGAAAATAATTCTTGGTTAAAACGATCATAGAAAAATGTTAATTACATAGAATAATCTCATTTGTGATAAAACCTAGAGATTGTTAATCGAGTAATTAGAGAAAAGTTTTATCGTCAATGTAAAGTCGTTCAAACAAGAATGAGAACCCGGTTGGTGGTTTTAGGAGATGATTACACAATAACAAAAAAATCCGATTAAATGTTAGACTCTTCGATCGAATCTAATTGAAAAGCAAATAACGTAAAATTGTTGAAAATCTGTGAGAAATCTTTTTCTTTTGTTACTATTGGTCCTCTTTCTCTCTCTCATTCTCTCAGTCTCTCTTTTTCTTTTTTTTCTGTTTTTTTTTCTGTTTTTTTCGGTATCAATTTTTATCCAAGTCAAAGCAATCGGATTCAATTTCACATCGGATCAAGTTTGTTGATCGTTCGAACTATTATTCGCATATTGACGATAAATTACGATTTTATAAATTGATGATATGCAAAATGGTCGATTGTATTGAATTCTATAGGTAAACGTGGTCACGTGAAAATTAATGCGATATCGTCTAGCCTCGTATATTCAAGCTTCCTCCTCTTTTCTCTCTCTGTGTGTTTCTGTTTTAAATATTGATCGTTCCAATTTCAATAAGAATTGTCATTGTACCCTACAAATAACATTTATCTAAATTCATTCTTTATTTCATTTTCCTTCTTCGATTTATGTCGATACGATAAAATAATAATAAATGAAAAGATCAATTCTTTCTGAGACCTGTTCGATATTTTGTTTAAAAATATTAACAGACAATAAAAAAGAAAAAAAACAAATTCCCCTCTTGCGATTACGAAACGTAAATTGTGTTGCGTCTAATAAAAAAATTATCGTTGGGAAATTAAGAGAGAGAGAAAGAGAGAATGACGCATAATTTTGTGTACTTCGTGAAAGAAAGATTGAAGCAAAGGTTTTAGAGGAAACTGTGAGAAAAAGTATTATTCAAGGTCGAAAGCGGAGGAGAGGTCGAATTGTTCGATATTAAAATCACACGATGCGCGATGGAATTGGCTTCAGTATTAAAATCGTATGCTGTGTTATACGTATCCGCATATTGTACGTGTATAATACATGCATACGCATGTATACCTAAATACATATGTATAATATACACGTATACTTGTATATTCCTATACGAATATACAAGTATAAAGTGGAAGAGAGAATTCTACGGTCCAATGTGAATTGTGAGAAATCTCGGTTGCTAGTTGAAAGAGACGTGTAGATAGTAGCAAAGGTATATGGAACGTTACCGGAAACGAGACATGCGAACCATTGCCAGACGCAATTTTTATCGCGCTTTCTTTTTTTTCTCTCTCTCTTTTTTTCTTTCTTTCTTTCTTTCTATAATGCAACGACTCTGCTGCACACTTCCAAGAACTGGAATTAAAATTTCTTTCTTCTTTACTTTATTTCACATTTTATTTTCTCTATCATTCTCTTTCTTTCCTTCTATTTATTTAGATAAAGATAAAGAAGTTAAAAAGAAATCAAGATCCAGTTTGACAATTACTTTTTATTATTTCGAATATCCAAAAATATTCATCGATGTTTCCATGGGTTCGATTTAGGAATAATTTTCTTATTCTTTTAGTTAACTTTATGAGACGTAAATTATGCACGTGAAGGAAAAGGTTTAGAAACTAAATAAACAGCGTGGTGGTTTTTGTATTTAATTATAAAGAAAAAGAAAAATATATTAACGAGGGGGTTTTGTTTATTTTTTTTTTATATAAAAGTAATACGAGAATGTATTAACAACGGCATAGGAAATAATCATGAATAATTATTTGTACAAACTGAGATAATGATCGATATTATACCGTAGGTCGGATCGGGAAATTGTGGGTGGATGGTTGGTGGTAAGCACCAGCTGTGCGTTTACTCGGCATTATTCGAGGATCGACTTGGAAAGATAAATCCGCGTGCGCGTATTACCCTTCGGAGGATTTCCAAAAACATAGAAGCCCGAAGGAACAAACAAAATAAAAAAATAAAAAAATAAATAAAAAAAAGGGAAAACCATCGCTCAGAGATTTCCTGCTTCCGCAACTTTTGCTCTTTCTTTCGACTTCCATTAGGTTCTCTACTTTGTCTTCCTCCTTCTTCTCTTTTTTTCCTCCTTATTCACTTGATTTTTCTTCTACTCTTCTAACGTTTTCTTATTTTTTTTCTTTCTCCTTACTAAAAAACCTGTCAGGGTTTAAGAAAAACAGAAAAGAATAAAAAAATAGAATTTTACTCAAAGTCTTTGCAAATAATACAACTCGTGATTTTCTCACACCGATAAGAAGATGAATTTTTCTGAACAGAAATGATATCAAATCGATGTATACCCTATTGTTCGAGTAGCTTAATTTGGTTATTATAGCTTTTCAATTTGATCGTGAAATTTGTACAACCAGTTATTTATTCAATTCATACAATCAATAATAATGTTTCCTATCTCTGTATAAAAAGTTCTTTGTACGGATGATTGTTTGGGTGTTAGGGAGTTGCTTATCCCGAGGGAAAATGTTTGTTCAATTTGATTCGTTTTCTGAAGGATAAAAAAAGAAGATAAAAGATGTTTTAATGGAGGCGCGAGGAGAACATAGAGACACGGTTGGGCAGAAATATCGTTCTCGGCAAGGCGCCACCTATTATCACTATGCCATCGCTATTACTCTCGTTGTCAGCACTTCGAAGAGGGAGGACGATGGGGAACGACCTCTCGTCCTGACTAATGGATTTCACGAATTAGGTGCCGGCACCACCTCGGGCGTCGTCGGTGTCGCCTTAACCTAAAGCTGCTTGGCAAAACGTATCTGATTAAACACAGTCTGCTTTCCTTTGCCAACCAGAAACACGTAAGAGTATGGTACAAGTCGGGCCCAACAACTCGGACAACTTGGTTCACTGGTATTACCATAAAGGCACGTAATTTGCACCCTCTGCTTAAACGTCGTGTTGATTCTTCGTTTCCATTAAATTCCTTTTAATTCGATATATTATTTCTAAAATATCCTCTCTCGATTCGAGTATGTATTTCGAATGATTCATGCTTGACAATTTCGACAATGTACGACAATGTATGACAATTTCGTCGATGTATTTTCTCCAATAAATTTTAGTTGTCCAAGTTTGATATTTAACGACAAATATTACAAATAATTATTCCAATTGTCTTGTTACATTTCAACTGACGAATGAATTAAAATAGTCAAGCTAAGAGCCTGTTGTGGCTACATTGATCGAGTTTAGCCGAGACCAGGTAGATTTGTTTATCCGAAGATTAAGCAATAATAAAAATGACGAATTAGGCGAATTTAACGCGTATTAGAGGAGAAGTAGGAAAACATTATAATGATTAGGAAGTTCTGGTTATAATTTTATTTATATAAACTTTAAGTACCTTAAAATAAAGACGAAAGTGAGAATTAATCTGTAAATGGTTTTGATAATAATTAATTAAGAACACTTATAAAATAAAGAGACAAGAAGTAAATTAACTACTAAAATTTGGTTGATCTACCTTTTGCATAAACTATATTAAATATTGTGTTTCATTGGTCTTTTATATAAACTACTGGAAATAGTATCACTCGTGGTTTAGTCGTACTACTGCGAAAAAATAATATAGAAAATTGTGGTAGGACGTTACAGTTCTAAATAATACGTTTTTTTTTACCGAGAGGAATTATCTTATTTTTATCATTGATAAAATGGTATCGGGGGAGAAAAAATTATGATGGAAAAAAAAAAAGAAAAAAAACTGGAAAGTCAGTTAATTTAGAGATAACGCTTCTTTGAAACTTCATTATATGAGCAACGACGATTATTAATGGCTTCGCTATCAGTCCAGATGCTTCCAGGTTCGATGGCAATTTCACGGGTAAGCTCGATAAATTATTATCAAACTGTCTGTCGTTCGCATGAAACAGTTAATCCGAGTAGCACCGGCAGGTTTTGGTACAATGAAATTCTCATAAATCATTAAGCTCTTATATTTTCTCCGAATATAATCGGGCCTTTATTTAACACACACGTTACCTACACATACAAAGAAAGAAAGAGAGAGGATATTTAAATGAGCGTTGCAGAAATTTGTCGAAGTGGAGTTAAAATAATGTGGGCATGAAAGAGAATAAAATGACGTATTTAAAGAGGTTTATTATTTACGTGATAGCTCGAGAATCGAACGTTCTTGTTATTATAGACATTAATTTATCATCAATTATCGACCTTCGCTATAACGATTGAACTATGACACGTTGAGGTTGATAGATATATACATGTAATAGTTATGCAGGTACGATCGTACGTTAATGGGTGTTCGATGGTAAATTAATAGTCGAATTTTCGAAATTTCCAATCCTACATTCACATTTCCTACGAAATTCTTTAGGTTCGTATAGTGAACATTTTCCTGTTGCGCATGTTAACATTATCCGAATGAGTGACGATGTGCTCGATCATGGTAAATGTATCCAGGACCAGTTCGAGTGTATGTAACATCTCCCTGGGTTCGTTCANTATTGTTAAAAAAATAAAAAAAAAACGAAGATGAATAAAACATACTTGACAAAAATAAAAAAAAATGAAAATAAAAAAAAAATACAAAAAAAAAATAATAAAACCGACAAGACTTGAGCTTACGACAAAAAAATTACGAGCCTGTGCCTTTACCCGCTCGGCTACCGCCGCTTATGACAATCCATGAAATGGAGAAGTATATATACGTCCTAAAAATTTATTCAAATTTCGTCGGCCAATATCTCGAAAAGGGTTAAGCATTGGACAGAGTTATATAGATAGCCTTGTAGTACTAATCAACATCTACAAGTGTGCAAAGTTTCAAAGAGAAACTCGAGAGACACTTGGGGTATTCTCCTTGTTAGTTAATTAAACAAATAAGTTTAAGATTCACTGATTTTATTGATTACAAGGTGCGAACTTAGAAACAATTAAATACAGACTTATTAACTAACACTGGATACGAATTTACAAATTAAAACTTAATTACAGACTTATTAAATAAAACTGGATTTAATCAGCTCTAGAAAAATGCATTTCTTCTCCCTAATTGATTAATTATATGACAATTACGAGCATCATTGGGTTGGAAAGCGAACAACTATTGACTGTATTTAGAGTGCATAGTCCAGATTGTACGGTAGTATACGACCATCGATATACCCACACATGCGAACCGAACACGAATTTCCCACTTACGAGAATTTCCCCACTTACGGAAGCTTCCGAACCCCCACTCGCAGCGTTACGTCACACGTTTCCCCTTCCCCAGAGGGGACCCTTTGCATCCCCAGAGGGGACCCTTTTCATCATATTCTTATACATTCCAAAACCCGCCACTGACCAGGTTACACGGAAAATCTTCGAGCGAACAATACCATTGTATAAGTCGAGCGAACAATCACCATTGTATAAGGCTAGCGAATCATACAAGGACGCCCAGCGGAGTCTCACCTCTTATTCACTTAAGTATCACACTCTTTATATTTGTATCCACCATTCTTCATAATTTCTTGTATCCAATATCGTAAACCTAATCTCATTAAGGATAGATTATATCTTCAGGGGTTTTTATGCCATACGGCTTTTCCCCTCGAGCCAATAAAGAACGTTGTTTCGGTGGCTCAAACGAGCATTTATTTATTTATCATACCTCATCATCTAATCACAATTATCTCATCTCAACCTAGCTATTATTAAGAATTGCGAGAGGACTCCATGTTGGAGGAATCTCCACTATACTCAGATGATGTTCGAACCCAAGATTTGTGTGTTTACATAAGTGTCAGGCCTATGCTATCGTTCGGATGATTTATAGTTCCTGTGATCGATAAGGGTAGAGATGTTGTTTAGGAATTTTAAATACCGCGTCTCTTCTTTTTTAGTTTCTAGTAGATAGCGACGTGTCGGAAACGTCAACCACTTAGTCCTTATCTTCTGTACGTAAACTTGTCGTCGGTTAGACGACCCACATTTAAGACAAGGAAAAATATCGAGCATAGAGAAGAAAAAAAAAAAAGAAAAATTCTTGAGACATAAGAATACATTTTTCTGTTCTTCTTTACTTCATAGAGAACGGGTAGAGAGAGAGAGAAAGAAAATATTCATCATTGATGTTCCTAACCATCGTACAACTTAGATTGATTTTGATTGAAATCATATCTCGTCCGTCTTATCTTCTTGGTAGTCTCGTATAAAAGCCGGAGAGAAGCCTTTTGTCGTCTAGCTCATTACACTCTTGATTCTACGAACTTTATCCCTAGACAAGGACGGGGACAACGACGATGAGGTAGACTACGAGTAGCTAGTAACCTTCGTTTCTCCTTTTAAAGGAAATACTTTGGAATAAAGTAACCGGTTGTAGGTGTAAGGCAAAGGGTGGTGGTGGTAGTGGTGGCGTGTTGGAATAAGTCGAGCTAAATGAAATATGCAAATTGAAACTTTAGAAGCATGGAATCGAGATATTATATCGTTGGTAGCTGCTACGTTGCGCAGTTTCTCTTTTAATCCAATCTATTAGCGCTCATTTATAAAATATCCTAACTTAATAGAAACAGTAGAACATTATGAACCATTTTACCAGGTAAAGTCCTATCCTAGAGAATAGCTTTTATGCGCGCGTGTCTATAGCTTCAATAGGATTCTACTTTCGAAGGACAGAGCTCCTAGTTGTCGAGTAGGCGAACGTGCTTATCTTTGTTTAACTTTCAAAGTAATTTGGCTCTCGTTGTGAAGTAAGGAAAGTTCACTCGGCTCGATGGTTTAAGTTTAACCGGCTCGCCACTACCAAAATCTGATTCTGGAAGATGGACCCAATTTGAAAAGAATTTTACTACGTTCTCGTTCCTCTTTCAGATACCAATGCTTAACATTTTTTTATGTTTGGGACATTACGAATTATAAACGATTATTTTCAATATTTCTCTTTATAGGAAACAAATATTCATTCTTTCTTTCTTTCGTTTATCAATCCTAACGTTTTATTTAAACACCTTGCACAAACCATAAACTAATTACAGGATTTACCAAAAAAATAAAAAGAAAAAACATTCATTACTCCCTCGTACGTTTCGAGCGAGTGTCAATACGAGTTTACTATAGCTCGATGTTTAACGCATTATTAGCGAAGTAAAATCACGTTGTATTTAATGCATTAAAATTAATTGTATTTGCTACTGAATAATGTTACTACACAACAACGATTGATAATGAGTTTATTGCATAATCAAATTATATTGAATTGTAATCTAAACGTTTGTACAAATAATTGATAATAACATAAATAAATAATAACTAATTGTAAGCTATTTTTGTATGCAAGTATCGTGTTTCTAAAAAAGAAATAATTCTTAAAAAAAACATATAAATAAATAAATAAATATATTTAAATGGATAGTTATGGTAATTGGGGCAAGGGAGGGTGGATTAGTTCGATTTGTATTATTGGTAGTTCAGGTAATCACTATTTCCATAGGGGTTGGTGGGGGGGGGGGGGGGGGGGGGGGGGGGGGGTTATGAGGGAAGAGAAAAGGGTGAGAGAATCAATTGAGGGAAAGGTCATGTTTTAGCGTGGCGTACCGCAATCTAACGCACAGGGCTTTCGCGGTTCAGTGCTTTTGCTGGCGTTATTTTTCGCTCGAGTCACCGTCAACCTGTGTACTCGCGCTATCAACCATTATTTTTCATTTGCACCAACGTTATATCGCCTACCGGATATCGATTTTTCAATACGCAATACCATTGGTCTGGCAAGATATTCCCTAAGCTGATCTACTAAACGTGATGATCGATATTCGCGACTTATTTTGTATTTGCAATATTATTTTGACCTTTAACTTATTTTTATAATTTTTTCTTTTCAAATAGATAGGAAATGAGATATGGGTTATTGACATTGCATAGAAATATGCGATAAGATTATCGAATGCGCGTGTAAACGCATAAAACTGGTTAAGAAATAAATCTTTAAATTAAATTCATTTTCCAATGACGTATTTATCGCCTCTTTTAAATGCGATTAAAATTAATTACACAAGGAGAGAGAGAGAGAAAAAAAAAGAAGGAAGAAGAAGTAAAGGAATAAAAAGGAGGAAGAGAAGAAGAAGGAGTAAAAAAAAAAAAAGAAAGAAGGAAAGTTCTTACTCACGTTTCTCACAGGCTTTTTAAGCTGCTTCGAAGTCTTCCACCAAGTCAAAATCGCCGTTGGCTTCGAACCGGTGCTACGACACTCGACCTCGTATTTATTCCCCGCCGAAAGAGTTTTGTTCTTTTCCGAGATTTCCACTTTCAATGGTTTCACTGTAATACAGAAGAAAAAAAACAAGAAGAAGAAGAAGAGTAGAGTAGAGTATATAACAGGAGCTTTATTCAATCGTTTCTTACTTACTATTTTATAGATTCGCAACCTTTAAAATGATTTCATTGAAATCAATCGATCAAGAGACTTTTATCGAGAATTTCTTAAACATTTCAATGAAAAAGGAAACAACCCTGTTATACAGTGTGCTCTTTCCTCTTGAAAAGGGTTAAATCAGTTTAGATTTTGGGATAAAAAAAGATAAGCTTCGTTGCCTTTCGGTGGCACTTAGAGCGCGTAAAACGTTTCCGTAATTTAAACTCGAAATTACGTTTTACGGGATGGGCTTTTGAGTCCCGGCAGATGGTTTCCGGTACGTCAGGAAATCCCGACTCGTTATTAATTCGATGGTAGTCGAGGGCAGGGAGTGCACGCGCCCTACCCTTCCCCATTTTTTTTTTCTTTCTTTTTTTACCATTTTCCCTTCCCTCTTCTCACCTTTATTTCAAACCTCTACTCCCTTTCGGGGAAGCTTCGCGAGCGGAGGAAACGAGCCAAGTATTAATTAAACCTTTTCGTTCTCTTTTTATTATTCTTTTTTCTCTTCCTCTTTATTTCTATTTTGTTTCTTTGTTTCTTTCTTTATCTGGGTTGGCCAGTCTACTTGGAAATCGTTACTGGAAAAAGGATATCGTTGCATGCGACAGTACATAGCAGCAGTAACAGCAGAAACAGAAACAGCAGCAGCAGCAGCAGCAGCAGTAACGTTCCAATCACGCATCATTGTTTGACTCGTTAAAACCTTCGTTACTTTCGTTGCACGCATGACGCGCCTTCATTTCCCGTACCTAACTTTCCCACGGATTTAACTTTTCCGCCAGAACGAGCTGCTGTGAGTTCTTCCTTTCTCTCTCACTCTATATTTTTTTTTGCTTCCTTCTTCTCCCTTTTTTCCCCACCCCGTCGTTCATAAAGTTTCCGCACAATCCGATAAACTTTTCGTATTTCGCCAGGAGTATTTCATTAGCGGGAAAATTCGACGATTAGACGAAAGACTCGTTGAGTTTAAAAGATGTCGAATTTTTAATTTCGTCACATGTATAAGTCCATTTATGTAAATTTTGAGAAATATATTTTGCATATATGTGCCTATAATTATGAAAATGGTTTAAGTCATATATTTCTTGTTTCAAGACATTTAATTAATTGCATTTTGATTTTTTATTTGAATTCCATATAATTTTTGAAATTACTACCGCTATCTAATGGTTTATTTTTGGCAATATCCTAAAGATTACATTGAATTAATTTAATTTAAAATAACATGATGTGAAATAACTGGTAAATTCATTTTTATTTAATTTTGACTCGAATCACTTTCATAATTATTGGCTCATATATTTTTCAACCGACGTTTCATTTGGGAAAGAAATAGAAAAATTATTGGTGCGATTTAAGGATAAAATCGATTGCACGGTTTTCGATTGTCGATTAGGTTAAAAGATTCTGTTATCTAGTTGAATGATCAACGTTAAAAAGCAGATGTGTGCCATATTACTGAAGATAAAATAAAAAATAGAAAAGAAAAAATAGTAGGAACAAAAATATCACCGGGGTTGTAATTCTACAAAATTTTTTTTTTCAACGGCGGGGTTTTTCCCCCCCCCCCCCCCCCTATAATCGTAGATAAAGTTGAATATTTTTTTTTCGGGAGATATGATTTGAAAGCTTTGTAGTGGGGTGTCGCTGTGTTGCATTGTCGGAAAGAAGAGTTGTAAACGGTACTCGTGCTTGGCGAAAAGTAATGTCAGTAGCAGACACGTCCGAAAAAGTTTTTGGAACGCTCGTCTAGTCGAGTTCGTGCGCTCGTCGGAGCTTTTCCCTTCGATGCCGAGCACTGACCGCGCAGAGTTTAGCATATTTTGAAACATTTTCACTAGGGAGGGATGCTTTGTTTCTTGACAATCCAACTCTAAAGTTAAAACTAATTTTTATTTCTTTTTTTGTTTTAAATAAAAACAGAGAAGCGGATAATTGTTATGGCAGGAACAGCGACAGCGAAAAGAGAAGACACGATTCTCTTGCCACAATGACGGGGAATTTAAAAAGACAATACATCAATGGTGATAGAATTTTAACACCATGGGTCACGTTAATTAGTAAAAAATCAAACCGCAGGACGTATTACGAACAAACAAAATATATTGGAAAATAAACAGGAAAGATATTTATTATTTATTTTTTGTTTATTTATTTAAGTTTAAATAAAACTAAAACGATCGAACTTGATCCATTTCCAATTATTATGGGTTTTTTTTCCCACGGTCACGATTTTATAACGAGAATACAATGTTTTCAGAAATTTAGTCAATTTTCGTTTCGTATACCACGAACGCTTCAAGCTGGGTGTGCTCGATTGTTCTGTAACAATAATTGGAACATATTGCTATTCATGATTGACCTTTATTTACACGAATACTGTTTTTTTTTCTTTCTTCTGCGTCCAAAATTCGGACACGTCAAAAATGTTTTATTTGTTAACATTTTAACTTTCTCCTTCGTTTTCGTATTTTAAATAAAATATGACTATGCAATCTTTTTCTTTTTTTGTTGTTGCTTGATTTATCGTTCGACAAAATATTTTAATACAATACCTGTGTTATCAAACTATCGATCGTCAATAATTTCAATGAGTATCTTAAGCAGATATAGCAAATGAAAAGGAAAGATAGTAAAGTTATATCGGATAAAAGAGAATGGCGTTAAATAGCTCGTTTGCAAGTTTAAATCGGTTGTATTCAAAACGATTGAATGTTACAGAACCGTTCTGGTTTAAGTGAAATTCCTTAAGTCTTTCTCATTGTAGTTCTTAAGTGATATTATTCGCATAATTTGGCAAGGACCGAAGTATTTAGTTGATAATGTTATAGTTTCATCGAATGTGTATTCATCTTTTAAGAAAATACCTTTTTATACAGTCGATATTATTCTAAAGTTCTTATTCTTAATTAAAATATATTTGATAAGAATAGGATTATGGGAATAGCTGGAGTTATCGGATCATTAAAATATTAAATCGTTATATCCCAGATCGTTATTGTAAAACGTATGAAAGAAAAAAAGAGAAACTAAAACTTGTAGATACCAATTATTTTATAAATGAACCTCTTATCATGAGTGTAGTGTAAAGTCTATTTTTGAACAATATTAAGAAAACATCATTTTCACGTTTTCTTAATTAAATGATGCAGTGTTATGCAGGCATCGTTATGAAATAAATTAGAGACTATACTTTAAACTTAGAGTTGTGCTGAGTTATTTTAGTTGGTTATGCTTTTATAATGGTTTTCATATAATATTTATTAAGATACCTATTTTCTTTCAAATTATTAAACACGTTGTTCGTTAACTTTAGCCATTCTTAAAATTATTTCAAATATGAGATCGATCTGTTTTTAATGATTTAAATTATTATTACTTTCTTTTCTTTGAAGTATCGCGTTTCGAGATGAATCGATATCAAGTTTTATAAATTCAAAATTTCTTCATAATTACAAGTTATTGGTGAATGTATGTAGACAAAAAGAAAAAAAATAGATAATCGAATCGAGGGTAGGTATTAAAGTTGGAAAAGTTTCGTATTTTTTAATAAGAAAAATAAAAAACAATGATGACCGAGTCGAAATCACTTGTTCTTACAAAATAGAGCAAAAGTAATTAGAAGTGCTTTATCGAGCGGAAAAATAAAAGGTAAAAGGGGAAAAAAAAAAGAAAAAAGTTAATAAAGGAAGGAATACTTGGATAATACGCAGTGATCGATTATCGATAATAATCTACGATGCAACTATATGTTAGCAATTAGAATGTCCGCTTATCGTTAAATATCTACTAGTCTCGTTAACGTTTGCTACTGGGATAGTCTAATGAGATTTTTGCATAGTCCATACGATACGATAGAGGTTCATTAATTTTCTTACTAATTGATCTGCTATCAATTCTGAACCCAGTTTAAACACTTTAGCAGAATGAATCCTTTATATCGTAGAAAATTAAACGCGGTGAAGATTTCGATTACTTCACGAATAACAATAAAAAAAAAGGAAAAACATAATCGTGTTGTTTTTTGATTTTTTCTTTTTTTTCTTATAATAACTCGTAGATGTAGAAACATTTTTGTACGTAAAATTACACTAAACACTAGGAACTACTAAACCAGTTCAAAATGATTAGTCTTACAAACTTTATTACAAAATTCTTACTTCTTTAAAAATATTATATTTTTGTTTTTAAATAAATGAAAAATAATTTAAATGTTCAAATATAGTCGCCGAGAGTTCGGTTGTGTTTTTATCTTTCGGTGAATTTTAAGAAATTTGGCATAAAAAAACATTCTGTAAAAAAACAAGTTAACTGAACGTTGAAATGTTTTGTTTATATTCCTTTCTCTCTCACTCCTAGGCAGTTATTTAAAACCCAACGTTAGAATTTGTATTCTATAAAAAATTGCATCGTTAGATTTATTATTGACTTTCGTGTATCTTCGGTATCCGTCGAATATATTCGTAGTTGTTTTTCGTGTTTATTGTTAGTTTTAATCAATCTTTGGAAGAGATAACAACGAATTAAACAAGTACGAAATATATTTCGCGTGTGAATGTGTGTAGTACATATATGGATGCAATGCAATTATAGATTTGGATATAAGCAACATTGGATACAAGGACAAAGTATATCTAAAGTAAGCTAACCATAATTTGTAAGCTTTTAAACATTTAACAATTTTCTTGTTGTTTTACAAACGGATAGAAATTATCGATCGGAAAATGTTAGGACGATGTACAAGATGTACTTGCTTTGATACTAAATTCATAGAAATAATTTAAAATGTAAATTAGTGTTACTGTTAAGTACTCGCGTACGTGGTCCAAGGTAATATTTCATTTATGCAAGATTGAAAGTGACTGAAATAACGTGGCAAACTGTTAATGCGAGGATGCGAATAAATTCTCTTATCAAAGCGTCCAAAGTTTCAACAGAAAGTAAATATCGACCGCGAGATTCTCCAACTCGTTAGACTTTCGAGTAGTTGGACTAAGGATAACTCTGATTATTCGATGCGTGATTCATTCGAGTGGAGGTCCAATTAGTGAAAGATCAAGAAGTCAACTCGTTTGTAGTTTTTACGTCGCACTAACTGAAGAAAAGAAATAATATCCCTTTAACAGTTTTAACTTCTTCTATTCTTATTTACTTTTATCTTTCTCCTGGTTATTCTTTCTTTCTTTTCTTATGACTTTGGTACATCTATATTAGTTAAGGAAAAAAAAGGAACATTTCTTTTTTCTTCTTCTTTCAATTCAGAATAAAAATGAATAATAATTTAACGGGTACTGTACCATCTCATTTGTACAGAGAGAAAAAGGTGATTCTTTTTATTCGTTTTATATGTATTTATATTCTGTATGGAATACACGATAATAACCAACGACAATGACGACGAGGTAGGATATTTCTAAATTCTTTTTAACCTTAACGTATATATATTTTGTTAATTATATAGAAACTTATTTTGTTTCCATTCTCATTGTTGTTCGATATAACCAAATGTTTCTTAATCAAACACTTTCCGAATACACTTTGTGTTTATTGTATTTCATTATATAGAATTTAACGTAGAAAATAATTAATTTGTATCGAATTTGAAATGATTATAATATCGAATACACTATAGGATATATTTAACATTATTAATATTTTAATATAAATATTATTAGAATTAATACAATTAGCTTAATTTCGTTTACGGATGATTTGACAGACATTAATCATTTTGGTCAATATTTTGACTGGTATCTCTCATCGTTTCGGGTATTAAATTTAAATAAATTGTCACAATTCGTAGAAAGATTATTTTATTGTATCGTCGGATTATTTCGAAGAATTTTCCTTGTTTTAATTTAGAACAAAAAAAAACAGTATTTCATATATTTTTATTCGAAAAAGGGAACAAAATAGTTGAGAGAACACTTTTGATTAAAATGACTTTCACGATATAGATATTTTTTTGTTTGTTAGGTCGTAGAAAGACAAGCAATAGAATTCGTTTGACATTGTAGTTTAAATTTTGAAGGAAACCAATCAAATGGTTCATGGAATGTTTTTTTCTTTTACCTTAGAAAAAAAGAATATTTAATAAATTTTTATTCGGATAAAGGGAAACGAAATAGTAGAGAAAACTTTTGATTGAAATGATTTTCACGCTATAGATATTTTGTTTGTTTGTTAAGTCATAGAAAGACAAGCAATAGAATTCGGTTGACTTTGTAGTTTAAATTTTGGAGAAAACCAATCAAATGATACATGCGAATTGTTAGCGCGAAACGCGAATTTTATCATGGCCATTCGTGCAATGTGCAAAGAGAGATTTCCTACACGCTCGAATGCTTTTGTCTGCCGTAATTCTACGATTTTGGAATAAAAGTATACGTTTGTTTCATCGTTTGCCACTTTGCGATTTACTTAGAAAATTTTAATGGAAAATCAATTAGAGGGTTTTAATGAAATATTATTCCAAAAATATTATAATTTAAAATTATTAAGAGCTAAGCAAAGTTTTTTAATTCAATCAAAAATTCCTTGTGTTTCTATTAAAATAACTTTTATTAATACAAATGTACAAACGTATCACATGTGTTTATATATTTTTAAATTTTATTTATATATACTTCAAATTATATATATATTGACGAATAAATGATAACACGATTGGAATAAATGAAAATTCTAACGAAACTCGTCATTTATATAATCGATCGTGATCTATTTGTCAATAATAAACATGCAGGAATAATTTATATATTATTCAATTGAAATATATATATTATTATAGTAGAAAATAATGATTTATTTTTCAAATTAATTTTACACTATATAAAATATCTCGTTATTATAATAATGAAAAGTATCGTAGCAGTGTATAATAATATAATGGATAATATAATATAGTTGTAAAACGCAAAGTGGCCGCAAAGCTATCGCTAGTTTCTCCTTTGTCACGTTTTTCATAAAGATTAATTGAATGCTATCGTGGCTATTTCCTTCGGCATCGAACCGTACGGATTGTTGGGTATTCGAAAATTTCTAGCGGAATCGGAAGCGGTGTTATTAATGACGCAGAGAGTTTCGATTGGTTTTCGACGGTGCCGGCACGGTTCGCGAACCACCCTCCGTTATCCAACCAACCTCTCCTACTTCACCCTTTCCTCTTGCCTATGTCCTCGTGTAATCGATGAAAAATGTTTCAATTTTATCTCGGCGAATTTAAATATTGCCTTGAGGATAGGGGGGTGGGAGAGAGAAAAAAAATCTGTTGGACAAATCGGATTGTTAGATAAAATATGCATTTTATCGTTAGCTTATTCGCTTTTTCAACTGAGAGATTGGGATCGATTACTGTGAACCCCCGATCTCGATCTAGTAGTCTCTAGGATCGTTTTACTCCTTAATAATATACTATGCAAGGAAATAGTCATTGATTATTCCTATCAGTATGGTAATTTTCGCTAGTGGTCATTTGAGTCAACACCAGAGAAAAGAAGAAAGAAAAAAAAAGAGAAAGAGAGAGAGAGAGAGACTTTTTTCTTGTCGCAATTAACTTAGCGCAGTGACGGAATTCGATTAAAACTCATAAGAGAAACGATGGGATACTACGTGCTGTGTTGTCCCAATCAATATGACCACATATATAGAGATACATATATATATATGTACTTCTGTGCCAAGTATATTCGTTCGAAATTAGCTCGTTAACTGTTCGAAAACGGCCAACTATCGTTATATTCTTTTTTTCCAATTTCCCAAACGATTTAACATCGGATTCCCGAACGTAGGAAATACGCACTAAGCTCAACCGAATGAAGAGGTAGGTTATACTACCATCGTATTATACACTACCATATTCCATCTCCTATTTCTGTTTAGATGACTGGGTGACGTTTAACGCGTATAAACCAAGATATGACTTACTCCTAGTACTTACTGTTTAGTTCTATGGTGACAGTAGTTTTGGGCGGTAGTGCCAAGTGAGTGTTACTTGCCTCACAGGACAATTTGGCATGATGATGACTTCTCGTGAGCCCTTTAACTGTCACATTGCTTATCGTTATGACGTTGCTTTCCCCCTCAGGCTCTTGCATTTCTCGAACCTCCGTAGTTGCATCGATTTTCTGCGACCCGAGAGACCACACGACTCGCGGTCTCGGTTTGCCTGTCGCACAGAAACACAAAAGGGGAGTCAGAGAGATATTACATACATAATGTGTGAGTGTGTGTAGGTAGGTGTGATAGAACGAAAGATGAGAATAGCTGCACCGAAGAGGGATAAGTTATGGAATCTTGCAAAGTTTCCAATTTCTCTATTACAGAGATGGATTATGGATCTTTAGCCGACCTTCCTACGAATGTTATAACTTTATTGTTTGGATTATAATTTATAGGGCAATAGATCATTCGTTCGTTTATAAATGGTGCATTTATTTTTCCTCAGATTCTTCTTCTTCTTTTTCTTTTCTTTGCTACATAAATAAATAGTATAAAAAAGATCCAATTTTTCTTACATTTATTAAACTTATGCGAGAAGGGTTGAACATATGATAGTTCAAAAGAATAACCTCTGCAATATTTTCAAATTAAATGATTCTATTAGATAGAGACGTCTAAAGAAGAAAGAAGAAGAAATAGAAGAGGGATGGATGGATAGGGTGAGGGTAAATTCGAGGTAACGGGATGATTTGGATGGAATCAAAGAGACAATCCATGTTCACGTTTAATCTAGGAGTCGATCTAATCGAATACCAGGACGAGTCAGGAGAAACATCGACGTACTCTGTAACATCGTCAATCACGTACAAGGACAGGTCTTATTTGCTCGCGACAACGGCCGATCGACGTTGAGGTTGCCGCTGATGGCATCCCTCTCTCAATCCAGACCCTGTCTGTTTCTCCGATTTATTGGCATCGCTATACACCCGATGGGAGAGATGCTCGCAAGATTTCCTATTGCTAATTGCGTATTTGCTTGCAAAGTTCATTCCGTATTTGCTATCAATGCCATTTGGTAAGCCAAGGGAACTTGGAGAAAGCTTTGAGAAATTTCAATCATCGATTGTTCTCCGATTCAAAGTTTTGCACGGATGTTTTTTCTACATTTGCTATGAATTTTTCTTTTACCTTTCACAATTCATTCAGTCGATTGATTTATTCTGAATCAACGTTTACGGTACGTCTGATATTTTCTCTTTTCTTCATAAAGAGACATATAAAACAAGCATACGCAACGAAACGTTTTATTCGTTTGATATAATTGTTGTTTGAATAAAAATATACGACCACTACTACCATCCCATCTTTCCATATGAGCAAAAAGATAGAACGGATACTTTTAACGATGAAGTTTCTTTTTTTTTTTGCTTTTTCGAAGCGAATTATTCACTTAACGGGGGAGTGAGCGAGCAAAGGGGGAAAAAAGAACCTTCTATAAAAGCAGGGATAAAGGTTTGAGGAAGGAACTAAAGAGTGCATGAAAGCGGAGATCGAGCGAACGCTTCGCTCACTTGTCTTTCTTCCTCCATAACTTCCGTGGAATTATTTCATTGCCGGAGGCATGAAATGAGAAAGAGTGACGAAGATGTAGAGGTTGAAAGAGAGAAAAATAGAGAGAGAGAGAGAGAGAGAGAGAACGATAGGAAAGAGCTTTATCGTTTTCGTGAACGCCATTATTTGTGTTATCTGAGATTTTGACGATATATTCAAACAAAAGATTTACGTAGCCGGTTTGTAATCAATTTTATTTAATAATTCAATCGATGAAATTTATTTAACGAAATAATCTTTATTGACATTCTTTTTTTTTCTTTTTTTTTTCATTTCAATTACAATTAAATCTCGTTTCTTCGAATAGATATTTATTATTTTCCCTTTTGGGTGAAATGTAATATTTTAAAACATACAAAAAAGATATGAATGTTATATCTAACTTTAGTTTGTTTAAATATCTATTTGCTTAACAGCACGTTTCTATTATATCAGTTTGGATTATCCATACCTTTGAATTTGTATACACACGTCTTATGCTGAATTCTATATACTACATACATATATCTATATATATATATATATATATGTAATACATACGTATAAAGGTATAATAAGTACATACATATGTGTACTATTAGATTATACCGTAAGGACAATGTACACATCTCCTTTGTATTCTGATGAAAGCTTAAAGGAAATTAAAGTGAACACACTTGGATATCGCTTAACGCACACTCCTGTTCATTTTTTTTTTATTCCTCGCGACATTTTAATTAACCGTTATCGTTAAACAACAATTCGTAATAATTTATTGTTAAAATAATATTTTAGATAAGTGTCAGTAATAATACGCGAATACATTAAACATTTCTCGTACTTGCATATATATATAAGAGCAAAGATTGAAACATTATTTAAATAAAGTGTAATCATTTAGAAAGATGGTATTTACATGATACTACCTATATACGCTAGTTTTGCAGGATAACGTTTCGATTCATTTGTCGAGGGTACACATTAGAGTACTACAACGTTTGCACGAAAGTAACGCACTAACTAAAATCAAAGTAATAAATTATGACGCGGTCTACGCGAGTTTGTACACATACCAACATACTGGGCCAACCATTTAATCGATCGATACGATGTAACTTTATTAAGTCATACGTTGAATAATTTGACAACAGTTGGTTACCGTTTATAGTTTTTTATTTATAGTACAATTGTTAGAAACATAGTTTTATCTCTCATCTCTCTCTCTCTCGTATTTTTTTTTTGGGTACCGATATTGATAAAACAGTGTATGCATATCCAATAAATGGTGCAGATTTTTCAGGAAGAGGAGAAAAATCTAGATGGAAGAATTTTTAGATGAAGTTGAGGTGGGCGGGGTTCTGAGAGATTCTGGGGTGAGATGGAACGTTCCAAGATTTTCATTGCTCGAGAGTCGCGTTAAAACAAAAATTTTATCGCGGTCGTCGCGGCGCGCCGTTGTAAAAATTGCGTTCGTGGCGACATTGTAACAATACGACGAGGCTCGAGGGAACCAGGAAGAGAAAACGACGACGATGACGACGAGAAGGAAGAGGTGGAGGTAGGGGTGAAAGTAGATGAGAAGGAAGAGGAAAACGTAGAGGAAAACGTAGAGGAAAACGAGGAAGAAAGCTTGGAGAAACGTGGAAACATGGTGCATTGTGATACAACAATGCAAGCTACAATGCACACGGTAAGGTCTGACGGAGAAAGCTTTTCGAAGGTTGAACGCAGGATATAACGTTGAAACACTTTTAAACCTATTCAACCCCTTCACCGACCCCCCTCCCTCCTCCCATTTTCGTTTCTACCATCTGCAAAGATATATTGCAAAATTTCACGATTGAATAAGCCTTGTAACCCTACCAACAAAAGAGATAACGACATTATTTTAATAAATTATTTACCTGAAGGTAAAGGTTAAACATCTTGACCAAAAACAGACCACTCTACAGGACGTAACATAAATATTATACCTTTTTACGAGCCAGTAAAAGTTTAAGAAAAACAGAAGACAAGTTTGTCTTCGCCGTGAGAATTATTATTGATTTTGGAACCGATAGACGAGATAGACGAATCGTAGAAGAAGGTTTAAACGAATTTTTACGAGGAAATAATATCGTATACGCACGTACGATGACATAGATAAGAATCGTCAAGTCCAAACGGCGTTATATTACTCTCACCAAAACACAACATTTTTCATAGTTTTATAGTATGATAAAATAAATTAAACTTCCCTGCCACCGCTTTTGCTTTTCTTTTCTTCTCTTCTCTTCTCTTCTCTCTCTCTCTCTCTCTCTCTCTCTCTCTCTCTCCATTCTCTCTTTTACTCTTTTATCTATTTTTTGTGTGTCTTTTTCTTTTTGCCGGAACGTATGTACATACATACATACCAAAAGTAATGCTTAGCTAGAAAAAAAATTCTACTTTGCTCTTGTATATGTTGAAGGCAGCGCGATAAACAAGGTTGCATGTATAACGCGGATAAGTTACCTTTAGCTATAGTCACAAATTTCTCTCTCTCCCTCTTTTTCTCTCTCTTACTGATCTTTCTCTTCCCTTTGAATCGCACGGGTAACTCATACCTTTTGCTTTTTACCTGTAAAGACGACCTGCTTTTCATCAAACGTTCTAACTTTATGAGATGTGTATACACACGCACACACACACACATACTAACTATTTCCAGTAATTTTTATTTTATTTATGTTTTATATTTTACGAGCAAACTAACGCTTATCAAAAATATTTGCGTTATCCGTTTAGTTCGTGATAAACGTTTTTAGTTTCAATTGCAGTAAAATATTGTTAATTTGAATTACAAAAAATACAGATAAATTATTTTGAATCAATTATAGAAATTTCTTATAGTAACTTGGTAAAAAATAAATCACGATGGATTGTAGTTAGACGAATAATTGTTTATTAGAGTATACTTAACATGCACATAGAGATAATTTAAAACGTTTCTAAATCGTATCTCTCTTATTGGTAAGGACGACATTTCTTCGTACGTTGGTTCGATAACGTCGTAGGATAAATCATAGAGCTCGTGTGAACCTGCGACTGGCAGTGGTAATAAACAATACGAAGATTAACCTGCAAGACCGCTTTCAAGCTCTCTATCTATGCTATGCTATGCTGGTATGCGTAGGTTCGCACGCTACTTGCGATATAGACCATAATAGGACCCCGAACCTCGTTGTCGTAGGTTGATAATATACGTTGGTCGTTGAATAAAATCGTCGTAGACGTTCGTCATTCATTCTGTGGTTTTATTTAAAACGGGGGGGGGGGGGGGGGACCGGGCTCCCGTGTGGTGAGTTGAAAATATCGAATTTTCTTGATATGCTGCTTAAATGATTTTCCAATATTCCAAATTGTCGAATAGTTACAGTTGATGGTAGAATGTTCATTTTCTTATCGAGAATTGAAAACAATAGGTGATTTAAAAATATTTTCTTCTAGCTATTAAAATTTCTAATCGTGTAATATTGATTCTCAAATAGGCGCTTCTCGTTGTTGTTTGTTCCATCAAATGATGTTTTAATATTTGTTGTCAATAGAGAAAGTACAATTGATTTAAATTACTCGAAATGTATTATGCAATTTTCTTAGAATTACGATTGAAAATCCAGTCGACATATTTTCATAGAGAATAAGACTTGACTTTCTAAATAGAGACGTATCCTCGAGAAAAGGGTGCGAAGAAACTTGTAAAGCTACATGTGAAAAGACAAATCTTCAGTAGGAGTGTATTTGCTCAAGGTCGACTAAGTATGCCGTGAAGACAAGTAGACCGTTCCAAAGATGTCTTTAGAGAGAAGGATGGTTATGTTTGAATTTGCTGTTGATTTGGTTTGATGTTAAATTCTCTAAGAGACGAAATTTCAATATTCGAAATTCCCTCGAGGTTCCTAATTCCCCCGTCGATTTCATACACGACGGGTAGGACGGTTTATATTTGTAGGACGAACGTTTAATAGATCTTGATAACGAACGTTTGATAATTTAATTATATCAAAGACCTCTTCTTTTTGTTAATGATATTTCTCACATTTGTTCACAACTTTACATTTCTTCTTTATGCTGATGATCTAAAAATCTTTAAATCTATCAAAAGTCTCAATAGTGCTTATATTATATTTTGCAAGATTATCTTAATAGATTTTATGATTGGTGTCTCTATAATAAATAATCTCTCAATTTCAACCTCATCACATCTCTTATAGGTACTATAGTTCTTTCAATAGAATGTTTTTGCACGTTAATCTTTACTGTCATCGTTTTGATATCTTCCCTCAATCAATTGTTACCATAAGAAATATTCTTCAATGTATGTTTATAATCTTTATTTTCTACCATGTCCTGATCTATTATAATTGTATTACCTTTTATATACTAATAAGTTTATCCCGTAAAATAAAATAAAATATGTGGTAGGTTTGATTTTACGCGAAGTCGAGTCTTCGTTCTCTTTTAGAGTAATGTTGTTTTTTATTCTTCCACATTTTAGCAAGCTTTTCGTTTCGAGGATTATAAATCTGGAGTATAGTAACCGAGAGAATGAATGAAATGTACAAACACAGAGCATCCAGTAGTTCGAATAAAGTTAGTTTAGATTTTTCCGTGATAAATTGTATGTTTTCGAAAGTTGGAAGGGAAGTAGTGTTGGAGAAGAAAGTATTTGCATAAGGACTATCGATGTAATTCCGATCGATCGATGTGACCGTTATCGAAGTTGACTCCTCTCGAGAGAAGGAATACTCTAAGAAAAAGGAAGAATTTTTCTGGTATAAATCAATGGCGCGGTTCGACGGATAAGAAAATAAAAAGAATTGAAAAGAAAAGAGATAAATATAGGGTGGAAAGGAATCTCGTTTCTAACATAAAATCACAAGTAACAAGTTTTGAAGAGTAGAACCTGGGCAATGAGCGTTCCTTAACGTGTTCGTTGGTCCATCGAGGGTACGATTTAACGTAAATCGTCTGAAAATGGTTTGGAAAAGAGAGGAGAAAATGAGAGAAAATGAGAGAGAAAGAGAGAGAGAGAGAGAGAGTAAAAGTCGTCTTCTCGCGAATCTTGCGTATGAAACGAAAAATCCCATTTCCCTGAAAACCGCGGGGTATCCATTGGCAGTGGTCCAATTCCATTTGAAGTGGCCACGGCTCTCGAGTACTCGGTGGTCTTCTCTAAGAGAACCGGAGGTTACAAATCCGGCTTAGTTTTTTCGTAGGCGTGCACGAGGAGTCGCGTCCCGTGGCGTCGTTCGTGCTGCGTACCTACTGGACTTTCTTGGAGTTTGGCCAATTTTTATTTTCTCCTTCGTTCGTACGTTCCTCTACTTATCTCTCTTCTACTCGTGGTAGAACAGGGACTACGCGACCTAACGCGAAATTGCACCGTAACGATGCACTCCAGCACGGTTCCGTATCGAGCTCGACAATCACCACACCCTGGATGATATCGTCTCTTTCCGTTTTGTTTGCGTTTCCCTCCTGTGTTCAAACCCGCATAGTTGTAGAAAGAATCTCGCTTTCCAGCACTTTCCAGCACTTTCCAATGTTCACGGACCTAAACCCGAAATTGCATTCGATTCGAAAGAAGACCTTTTCTTCTTTCATTTTTGCCTCTGTCTGCTTTGCCCTACCGATCCTCGATCTACCATTCCCCTTCCAAACTTTTTGGATTTATTTTATCGAATATCGGAGAAAGAACGCGACGATAACCAAAGATTATCCTATTTCCTTTCATTTTACCCCATATCTTTCATTTTGATATCACCGATATGAGAGAAAGAAATAAAAGTAGCGGAAGATGAACCGGTTGAAAATAGGAGGGATTAATGGGGAAGGTAAGAGATAAACCGAAAAAGAGACAACAGGAAGGGCAGGTAGAAAATGATTTTCAAGATAGTTTTCCGCTCCATTTTCATTTCGTCAGGAGGAGGGTTATAAACTAACTCGTTTTTTCGTCAGACCTCATTACCGCGAGCACTTAGGAGCCGGCGATTTGATCGAGTATGACGGATGTTCGCTTTTTCGTTCTTAATACGCGCGGCATAAGCACTTATCGTAATCTTCGTTTCATTTTCTAAGAAAGATGTGTCCGATGATGGATCGATTTAATTGTATATATTCGTATATTATACAAATCTGATATATTGGATGCTCAAGTATTATACGTATAAAATATTTTTCCTATAAATATATTCTCCGTTTAAAATGTTCACAAATTTTCTGTACAAAAAAAAAAAAATAAAAAAGACAGTTCAAGAAGTAAGTGTCAAAGAATGGAACTGGTAATGTCGATTAATTCGATCAATATAATAACAAGTTGAAAAGTTTTGACAAAGTTCTCTACTCACCACCGTGAACCTCGCAGATAAGGTTTAGATCGGCTCCTTCGGGATAGGCTTCGAGAAGTTTGCTCATGTCTCGTCTCTTCGTGTCATAGATTATCGGCTTCGACGGTGGTACTGCAAGCAAACGAGAAAATACGTTGGTCGAGCGTGATGCACGATATCAATCTTCCATTTTTCAAAATATTCTACGTCATAAATCCTTTTTATAAGTAGTTTGGTTTATCTACAGGTAAAGGAAAATATACAAAATTGATGCTTCGAGTTTGCTCGTATGCATAATCAATGAAGACTCAAACCTGTTTTTAAATTTAATCCAAGATTCGATTTCAATTCAAATTCTAGGATTTGGATTCTCTTTGGAAAAATATATGTATACCAGTTGTAGAAATATGTAATTGGAATTTTTTTTGTAAATATTACACGTCTATTGTTTGAAAATGATAAAAAATATTTTATTCAAAATAATCTCGGCTTTCTGCGTGACATTCAATTGATCCGCGAGTTCTTCTTGAGTTTTAGTATAGTCTTCATCCAATAAGGCTTGCAATTCGTTTGCGAACTTTGTCGGGTAGTTTCCTACGGTCTTCATTTCTCACGTCAAAATCATCACTTTAGAATTATTTCGAACTACTCGAAACACTGTATTTTATCAAGATCATGTTCACCGTAAACTTTGACAAGCATTCGATGCGATTCTGCAGAAGTTTTCTTCAAATGATAACAGAAAATCAATAAAATTATTAATCGAATAGAACCTTAAACTAATGGCAAGACCAATTATAAGGAAATTCTGGTTTCATACTTTTACATCTGGTATACAGTAACACAAAAAGAAAAAAAAACAGGGAAAAGGTTATTTAACCTATTGGAACGAGGTAATTAAGGGAACGTTTGAAAGACGGTACCATATCTTTATGGTTGGTTGGAAATAGTGGTGCAGTACCATCGTACTATCCATCGTACATTGTACATTATCATTTTCCTGTGGTTTTGAAAACGGAGCCTTAGGGCGTTACGTGAATGTACGCAGCTTTAAAGAATACGTTGGTTGGATGAGGAAGGAGTGAAACATGTGGTAGGATAGCGGAAGTGAATAAGGAAGGGGGTAGTAGCGGCTTCTATTTGACTTGAAGCGGCCTTCCTACCTCCTGCGTTTCCTCTTTCATCAGCCGACTCGATCCACGATACAGAGAGGAGGCAAGTGTGCAAACAGGCCGAGCTCATCCCGATATGTTCTCGGCCGGATGCCTCGTGGAAATTGCCTCGGGTTATTGTCGCCGCATCGCTGCCCGCAGTAAGAGAAGAACGAATCCTCGTTGAAAGCACGAGAGACTTTGCGTTGCAACGGAAGAAGAAGAAGAAGAAGAAGAAGAAGAAGAAAAAGCAAAAGATGCAAAGAGTTTTGAAAGTCAATGCAAAAATCGTAGAAAGCTTGCAAACGTGGTACAGTGGGCCAAAGCTCGATAAGCGTGCTCGACTGTTGGTGGTAATGCTCCTTCAAGAAAATATATTTCTATCTTCTTCGATTCGAGAAAAGCACTCGCTATTCTCCTTTTCCTACTCCCCCCTACTCTCACCCGTCATACCGGCTTTCGACTACTTTTCAATTTGTGGTTGGGAAAAGCTTCTTTTTTCGCGATCTTCTTCATCGTTTGAAACTTCTTCCACCCTTTCGTTTACTTTGACATTATCTTTCAACTTAGAATGCTTTTTCTCTTTATTATTAGGTGGTTAACTTAGTTTCCGCCCAAAAAATACTAAGAAAAAGCATTTATTGTAAAGAATTTGTTCAAATTATTTCAATGAAAGTATTTTCCATTATTTTCAACAACTTTTTGCCATCTTTCTGGCAACTGGGCGATACCATCTCGATAAAACGATGTTTGTTTCGAAGCAATCCATTTGTCCACCCATTTTCGCACTTCTTCAACATTTCGGAAGCGTGTACCACTCAAGCCGTGCTGCATCGATCTGAATAAGTGGTAATCAGAAGGCGCTATGTCTGGTGAGTACGCTGGGTGAGTAAGAGTTTCCCATTCGAGCTGCGTCAGTGTTTCTTTGACGGTTTTTCCAGTATGTGGCCGAGCGTTATCGTGTAAGAGAATAACTTTGCGCCTGTTACTCGCTATTGCTGGTCTTTTTCGCAACAGCTCATCATTCAATTTGTTCAATTGACATTTGTAGACATCGGCAGTAACAGTTTCGTTTGGTTTCAGCAGTTCGTAGTACAGCACTCCTTGTTGATCCCACCAAATGCAAAGCATTACCTTATGACCGTGGATGTTCCGTTTTGGCTGCGATGTTGATGGTTGTCCTGGGTCTACCCATGATTTTTTGCGTTTGGGATTGTCGTAGTAGATCCACTTTTCATCGCCAGTCACAATACGCCACAGAAAACTCTTCTTTTTTTGCCTGGCAAGCAACGAAACCGTGATATTGAAACGGTTGTGAATGGCACTTTCAGACAATTCATGTGGTACCCATCTTCCTTCTTTTTGGATCTTTCCCATGGCGTGTAAACGTTTGGAAACAGCTGCTTTAGTAACTCCTAGCTCGTTTCCAAGTTCTTGTAACGTTCGAGCTGAGTTTTCATGCAATAATGCTAGCAATTCATCGTCTGGGAATTTTTTCGGCTGTCCTGAGCGTGGTTTGTCATTGACATCAAAATCATTACTTTTGAATCGTCTATACCACTCTTTACATGTTGTATGTGATGGAGCTCGATCACCATAAGCTTCTTCAAGTAATCGATGAACTTCTGCTACACTTTTTTTTAAATCAAAATAGTGCAAAAGCACATGTCGAAAAAACACTTTATCGCGTTCCATTTTAAACAAAGCAAAAGAGATTGTTGTTTAGGAAAATAATTGTGTATGCTGACTGAATGTTATCGAGAAATGTCGAAATTAACACAAACTACCTGTTTCGTTAGTAATGACTTCTTAGAACTGTTTACATTGCCATCTAACATTTGCGGGCGGAAACTAAATTAACCTCCTAATACGTATCTTTCTTTTTTTCGTATCATCTATAATATTTCACTGAACAATGGGAATAACGAAGATAAGAGGAGGTAATATAAGAGATCGAGTCGACGACATAGGTTTTAAGTGTATATCCCATAGAATTTGTATCTATATAATATGTAGATAAGTATGTAAATATATATATATATATATATATATACATATATATACGTGTATGCAAGTTTGCCGGCGTGGCCGCACTTCTAATCTTGCTTAGAGATTAGAGAGACGCGTGAGATTTGCGTTGTTTGAGCGTGGACTTGGAACCTTTTATGGGTTCGCTTATCCTAAGGGAATCATCAAGTGAAACGACGTTGTCCTTTACTGAACACAATGATTTTCCTTCCATTGTTCTATCTCTCTCTCTCTCTCTCTCTCTCTTTTTCTCACACACTCAGTTTCTATCTCCCTTTCGACAAAAATCGAAAGATCTCGTCGCGTAGGACTATTGTTTCGAGTATTGTTTCGGAAAAAGAAAGACACTTTAGTTGTCCGTCGAAATAGCACTTTTCATTCGACCGACTTTTCGCATTTCCGGATAGCGCGAATTCATACATAGTTCGTAAGTATAGCGTTTATTTTAAACTGACCCATTTGACACGATAAGAGTTTCCCATTCGCCTAACGCGACTACTTACTCTTCGAAATAGTAGAAAACCTACCACCACTACAACGAAGACTATGCTGACGCTTTTATTTTATCGATTTTGTTTTCTTTTTTTTTTATTCCCCCTTCCTCCAGATGGAACGTTTCAACAGAATTTCTTTTTCAAAGTCGTCTACTACTTAAGCGACGATTTTAAGTTTGAAATTGATTCATCTTATTATTTTCTCGAGACCTTAGAAGAGTAGATACTCCGCGCGAAATTCTACGAGTTTTTTTTCGAATAGATTTAAAAAGTGTATCCTATCTACGTAAAATTATTTGCATTATCTTGAAAAATCTCAAATTGTTCAATTTAATAAGACTCTTTCTAAAGAAAATTTACTATAAAAACAATACGCGACCCGCTGTGGTAGTTTGCTTTTACGAATTATCAAGTCAAGCGTGGTGGTATCTTTGCAGAAATTTGTAGCTTCAGATAGGAAGAGGAAGAAGGCTAGTAATAATAATAATAACAATAACAAACAATTATTAATAATAATAAAATAAAAAATATGTATAGCTTCCGAAGTGTTATATAAACAAAAAAAAAAGAAAGTGAAAAGTAAACGAAAGGGTTTCGTTACTTGGTTTTAGCAATGGTGATGGTGGTGGTGATGGTGGTGGTGATGGTGGTGGTGGTTTGCCACAAAGAACCAGAGAAAACTTTTATAGAATTTTTAGTGTCGACTTGAACAGGAAGTCGTGTGGTAGGAAATGTTGCTGTCTACCCTGATACTTGGAGTTAGTATTGCAGTTATAAGTGGAAACTATCGAGAGAGACGCCTCTTGCGCGCGAATCCTTACGCATTCAACCGCTAGATCTTACCCTAGAAAATTTATTAACGAAAACTTTCTGCTCCATCGTACCGAGAAGGAGAAGAAGAAGAAGAAGAAGTAGTAGTAGTAGAAGTAGAAGTAGAAGTAGAAGTAGAAGTAGAAGTAGAAGTAGAAGAAGAAACACGATGTTATGGTAGAACGTACGTGAAACTAACGCATTTTCTTACGAAATATTTTCTTCCTTGTCCCGTTAAACGTCGTTTTCTACTAAAACTCTTTACCGTAGAAGATATTACACCAGTTTTATCAAATTTACGAAAACCACAATAAGCACGTAGATACGGTTCACGACGATATTATCTTCTGCTTATTTCAAATTTATTTTTCAATACGAATATTTATTCGTTTTATCTTACAGATATTTTAATAATAATATGCAAATTATTTTTCAAATCGCATTGAAACGACGCGATATGGTTTTTTTATAATTTTAATTTTGTTTTTTCTTTCGTATAAAATTCAGCATGTTTGTAGATTTAATTCGAGGATCAAAAGATTACATTTGTATTGTAATTAATTTACGAATATATATGTGAAAAGGGAGAAAAAAGGAAAGAGGATAGTTATGCTCGTTTATAGATATGCAAAATTATTAACAGATTACGAGAATGATATATTCTCGTCGAATGGTTTTACGTAAATTTTTCTTCCACGTTTGTTTTTTCTCCACCGTTCGCTGTTTTTTTTTATTTTTTATTGAAAGTAATTTTTTTTTTATCGTAGAAGTTTAAACAGGGAGAAAAAATAATTCAACAGCCGAACAAATAACCTCCTTTCATCTCAAAGAGAAGTTATTTCCTGGGTTACGAAAAAATATCAATTTCAGAGTTCATAAACGATGACGTTTTCAGAGTTGTTTTTGTAAAACAGGTTGGTACGATTTTTTTCTTTTTTTTTATTGTGGAAACTATTACAATATTGCGTAACTTGTTCTCTCATTCCGTTTTGCATAATATAATTTCAATAAATAAATTAATTTATTATTATTATTATTCTGAAACTAATAAATTCATTGAACTTCCAACATATATTCAATATTAATTATCTATAACTCATTTTTATTGAACGAGAAACTAATCAATCTCGGATATATAGAGAAAATCAATTTCGAAAAAATATTACTAAACACTCTATGTTGGTGTATCAGCAATAATATGGTTTCCAATGTTATACTACGGGATGATATAATACATTATTATTAAAACTAGTCCACGGTATTGCAACTTCAACGACAGTTTCATTAAATGAATTATTTCTATCTTGCACGGCACGGTTGCACTTTCTTGTTTCTTCAGTTAATTCAACCCAATAAATATTAATACAATTCGTATGAGAGAGAGAGAGAGAGAGAGAGAGAGAGAGAGAGAGAGAAATTTACGATCGAATTGATTATCTATCAATAATGCGGTTTGATTTCTACGTAAGATAAAACTAAGTGAATTTATTGTTTACCGAGTTTTGCTCTTTCTGTAGGTTATGAAGAACCTAGAGGGAAACTAATATTTATCGAGGAAAAATTAGAAATTTATGCCGAGCACGTTTCTCCTACGCTTATTTTAAGATGGCACACGGAGCATGCAAACTAACGGGACAGAAGAGTAATATATTTTTTCCTACTACCGTAAATAAGGAGAGAAACACAGCCTAGATTTCTTATGAACACCGCAAAACGTGCTTTTTAACAGCTACCGCTTTCGGTATATTTTATTTTTTCATTCATTCACACATTACCGTTAAAACATCTTGTATAATTATTAGTATACAATCAACGTATTAAATATTATTAAATAAAATTACTATGAACAGGTTTGAGATATTTTAAGAAGAAACATTTGAGTTAATTGTTACAACTCGTGTCATTTCATTTTAACATTCTTCGATCTTCCCAAGCTTATATTTAAAAGGTTTAACCCTTTCGAACTCCGAATTTTATTTCAATTTCTTTTAAGTGTCTTTTTTCTTCTATTTAAAATTTACTTCAACAAATAAGGCGCAATTTAAATAAATAATCGAAGAAAAGTTTACATAATTACCAGTTTTGTTCACGTTATTGTTGTATTTTGTCATTTTTAAGTGTATGATATTATTTCTTGAATCAAATTTTTATTTCAAGAGATACGAAAGAATGTCGAGTGGGATTCGACAAAGGAGGAGCATCTGACAATGAGATAAAAACTGATGTCGAGTTACACTTGACATAGGAGTGAACATCATTAAAATAAATCTTATACCCCATTTTATGTCTTCTTCTTATTCTTAATTTAGGACACTGTCCTGTATTTCTCCAACTTTTATTCTTTTTATTTTTACAACTCCTGCGATGAGAAGGTCCAAGCTTTCATACCATAGTTTAAATGGTCTTCCCGGTAGCCTGCTCAAGAGAGTTTGGCAATCCGAGGCATTTTCGTTGGGTCTGTGAGCATTTTCTTGGTTTTACCCCCGGTAGGTTGCTAGCCTCTCCGAGGAAGTTAGCGGGTCACCCTTCCTAGGTACTATTTTTCTCCTAGGCTGCTTGACTTGAATGATTTGATAATCACTCTCGCTAGTGTCGTGATAACACCACTAACCCCCATTTTATGTATATATCGAATTTGGCCAATATTCTTTTACTCAAATCCGCTAGTATTGTTTTATATGTCTTTTACCCAGATTACTGGAAATTGTTTCTGTTAGCCTTTAAGTGAACTACTGAAATCAAATTGATCACCTTTTACATTGATCATTTAAATCGTGTACTCCAAACTCCTATGTTAACTATTAAAAATAGTATCACTCGTGACTTCGTCTTACTACTGCGACAAAAATAATATCAAAAATCGTGGCAAGACGTTACATAGTAATTAAATTCGTAAAAATAACAAAAATAGTAAATAAATATATATTTTTTATGTGTATAGGATATATAAAAGAAATGTTTATAACGTAATAGTTATTCGTAACCAAGATCTGTAATAATCGTGCTAGCTTTCGTTCTTTCCTTAAAGTATTTGTCGGCATACTTACACACATGTACTCGTACACGTAAGACTTTGCGCATGAGTCTAGCTAGAGATAGGATCAGTACAGGGTGGATCGAGTGGACATCCACGATAAGAGTGGCAGAGAAGGAGCTAAAGTGTGTTCTAGTGGATTCTCATGGTCTAGTTTCAGTCTCGTCACGTCCAACAGCTTCCCAGAGTCTTCCGAAGTGCTAACGCGTCTCTCGTCCTACTCCTTATTTAGTCTTTCGTCGTTCCTATATACCTACATCTATTCTCAACCTGTATATACTTCTACATGTTTTTTCTTACACATATACATACACACACACACACACACACTCTCTCTCTCTCATACATACATGCACATAGTGTTCACGTATATACACTGAGATATATGTTGGTATATTTTTATTTCTACAGAAAATAGTACACCGTCGGTCTCAATACTTCGAAATACCGATTCATAGGAAAAGGATATTTATAGAAAAAAAAAAGAAAACAATCGATGAAAAATACTTATTAGTATAGTATGACGTCCCACCACGATGTTTCATATTACTTTTTTCTTTATAGAATATTAGATTACGCGTTTTGATACCAGTTTTGTTACCGTTTTTATTAAACGAGTTATAAATTTGTTGAAAATCATATTTAATGTCAAAACTCTTGGTACGGTCGAATTCCCTATTTGCAGTTACCTCCGTTATTAAGTCAGAAAAATCAACGTCACGTTATCACGTCGTTCGTTTCTCTCGTTACTTCTTCATTCAATGTATTCCATAATGCTATTTATGTGAACTACTGAAATTGAATTTATCATCTTTTATATTGATCACTTAAATTATATGTCTCAACTTCTATGTTTACTACTAAAAATAGTGTCACTCGTGACTAAGGTTTTACTACTACGACAAATATAATATGGAAAATCAATCGTGGCTACACGTCAAAATAATATATTTTACATTTTGTATATTTTATTTTGTTTAAAGGAAAAAATAAGCATAATGATTTTAAACTTTGGTTAGGTGGTGTATATGCAAGTTTATATATACATGTTATATGAACGTATGTGCAGGGGGTAATATTTTGACTCGTAGAGAGGAATAAAGATGGTTATATAGGAGTAACGTATATGAGAAGGATGAAGGTAAGGAAAAGAAATGGTGGAAAAAGTAAGGAAGGAAGGAAGGAAGGAAGGAAGGAGGTAGTAGTAGAGGGTTTTATTCGTGTAAGCTAGGAACCCACCCAGCACCTATCTTTTCCTCGCCACGAGTAGGGGAGGATGCAACATTTGCGGGATATTCTTCCGCGCTATCGGTTCCACGACGTGCTCGACGAGCATCGTACACTACCAGTCGCACCCCCTATCTTTTTCCTTTTCACTATATGGGAATAGTCGCCATAGATTCAGAGCCATTGACTATCCCGAACACGAGAACCGTACGCGACGTGACCGTCTCCGACGATTACTATAACTCATCCGTAAATGCGACTTCTCTTCTTCTTCTTCTTCTTTTTCTTTCGTTTCTTTTTTTTCTATTATTTTTCTCGTCTTCTTCATTCTCTTTTCTTTTTGCTCCTGAAACTGGTATTCTCTTACGTTTTTGAAAACTTTCCCATAGTCTATGGCAATAAGAGTCATGTACAGATACATATGTGTATGCGTGCGTGTGTGTGTGTGTATGTAAAACTATTTTTCGATCTTATCCCACGATGAAACGAAAGAGTTCTTTCAAACGATGGTAATTTGATAGTCAATAAAATGATATCGATAGAGACTGATATTGAAATTCTTTATATTGATATCTCAAAGATAGTGATCTATCATATGTTTTGCGTTAGGAAAATGATACGTAACTTAAGATAAATTATATAGATTAATAAATAATATTTATCGATTAGTCAAATGGAAATTGGTTTAATAATTGATACATCGAATTCCATTAATTGTTCATTTAAAAAAAAGCTGTCATAAAGTGCGATCAAACATTGAAGCAAATCTGCATTCGGAGATTGTTGCATACACAAGATGACAGTACGATAAACTGAAATCTAAGAACATTTGTCATTCTATCATCTGTTATAGTGTGACTTGGGGTATATCTTAGAATAGTAAAAGGTTGGATCCTAAGATAAGGATTCTCCAGATCGTCGAGCAGATGTGTCTGTTGAATCGGCAAGTCAACGGGTCGGATATTCCACAGCTTCCAAGTTGCATTTAGTTTGGAGAGGATACTATCACGAATCTATATTCAAATTGCTTATCTCTAACGCATTAATGATAAATCCATATGCGACATGAGAAATGCTTCTCTTTGTTACAGTTTCCTGTTTCCTGTTACTAAATAGGAACCAACCAGTGATATCAACCTAAATTATGATCCATCAATTTGACGTATGGTCCATTTGTAATCGCTTTCCACGTTTATCATACAACCATGAAATATCTTTCGTAATATAAAAGTTGTATATTTTATTTGTTAAATGAATCTACAATTTTTAATCTAATGAAAGATAACAATTTTCAATAGGAAGAAAATATATTCCGAAATTGTATAATCTTAGATTGACAATTTATTAAGAATAAATATTTTCGTTATTATTGTGATTCTTATAATTTGATTGGTTTGTTTGTTTTGTTTGTTTCATTTTCTTTTAGATCAGAGAATAAAGTAAGAAATTTATTCGAATGACTAATGGGTTATGTTATATCGATATTGCCTACACTATTAAACTGATTCATCAAGGAACAATTTAGGAAACAGATGCGACTCAAGCTATAAACTTAAATCAGTCGCAGCTGACGGAATAGCTTGAAGGGAAACTTCTTCAAGTGCATGAATAGTGCGTGGTGGTTTACAGATCTCTTGGAACATCGATATCCGAGGAAATTGTTTCGAGATAGTTGAATGAATGAATGAATGAATGAATCTCTTACAGGTTGGACTTTACAAGAAGAAGTATTTTCTATTTAAATTGAGAGATAAAGATTATAAATAAATCCTATTGATTTATTTTCTAAATATTTTTTATTTAAATTAACCGCAAGGGTTAATAGATTTTATTAAAAAATCGTAACACGTTTGAATGATTTATCTTTGATCAGAAAATTCCTATCAAGATTGTTTTGTGAAATTATGATCTGTCGTGTATAAATCAAAGTCAAACCACAAATTGTTTTATTTAACAAAAATATAAATATAAATATAAATAAATATATTCTATGCACTTTTGGTCAGAAAAAAAAATAAAAATAAAATAAAAGGATTGTACATTTACAAGGAGAAAACATGTCAACAACTAAATTTGATATAATAGCATTATTTACGGTCAATATTAAATGAAGGAGGAGGTAGAGAAGTGTGCATGTTGATAAATTATTCGTCTTAGCTTCTAGAAAGTTAGTCAGGATAAAAATGTATGTACGGTACGTGTAGGATCTAGACGAGATTATGCTTAAAAAAAAAAAGAAGAAAAATCTATTTTTGAATTTGGTATCGATATTCGTGTGCGTTTCGTAGAAAGGTAGAAAATATTCGAGAGATTCGAATTTATTGAATTCCTGGAGCGAACCATGGAATTCCTTTTCTTAGTCCGTTTGTACTTGTGTAGGAAGAATACATCCGTTTGCATACGACCGCGAAAAAGGATATATATTTGGTATATATGTGAAAATGTACACACGTAAAAGAAGAGAAGCGCTAGCGTTAGCCCAGACACGGTCTACGGTTTGAATTATAACGCTAAGCTCTTATACGATGGTATAGTCTTTCTTTGCGAGATGGTATTGGTGATGCTTGCGGTGCCGGTGCTAGCGCGTGACTCGGATATCGAACTAAGCCCACGTAGCGATTGCCGTTAAAAATTTAGGGAAATTCCCTAGCTCGTCCAGGGCAATGTTATTTTCATGCGACGTTACAAAATGACGCCTCGTGTTTCAACCCCAAACACGTATTTCTTTGTAGAGTTACTTTCTCAAACCCCTTTTTAGCTAATACAACTGCTTCTTAACGTTTCCATTCGATCGCGATACATGTATCGTCGCAAAATTCATCCTGGTTACAAATATTATTAAAAATTCAACATTTTATTTCTTACATATTAAATGCGTTAAAATAAAAAAAGAAATCGCAAACTGGGAGTAGCTTTAGAAAGGGAATAGATGAGGGAAAAGTGTTTCGTCCGAATATCGATCGAAAAATCGTACTTTTCGGTAACGAGAAACAAAAAATAAAAAGAAGAAGAAGAAGAAGTAAAAGAAGATCAGTAGTTTGTTTATTTGGTAAACGTATACTGAAATTCCTCGGGACCGGGGGTTCGTCTCGCAAAGAAATCGAATACTCCTCTTCTCGTGGATTTTCTCGATTGGACTATTCGGACGTAGGGAATCCTCGGCAAACGAAAATTAGAAGTCTGCTTCCAATTAAAGCGCGCAGAAGTCCTTCCTACGAAATCCTGTAGCTTGTGAAACTGTGTATTGGTACAAACGTTGGAACGCAAAGAAGGGTATGAAAAGAGAGATAGAGAGATAAAAAAAAATTACAAACAGAAAAAAATACCTTCGTTGGAATTTTCTTTCACTCATTCTCCAAGGCAAATTCATCTCTCTTGGGTTTTACACGCTGCTCTTTTGAGAAGCTTTAGGTATCGAGAATCTCGAGTACTTCAAAGAACAGGAATAAACTTAACGCAGAAAGGATTCTAACTGAATATTCAATTGCTAATAATATTGTTCTTATTGTAGACGCCAGAATGACTATGGAAATTACCTTAGAAAGAGTTATCCTTGTGAAGGAAAGAAAAAAAAAGAAGAAGAAAATTAAAAGAGAACAAGATGAAAAAGTACAAGCAAGAAAAAGAAACAGGAAAACGAAAAAAAAAATAGAATCTGCGGGACAGAAAATCTGAGTCGATGCAATTTGCTTTTCTCTTTCTCTTTTCCTCCCCCGTTGGCCATCTATCGAGGAACAAAACGTTTGCTCGTTTCGGCGAAACGATCCGTGCTTAACGAGCCATCGCGGAGAAAGCTTCCGGAAAAAGTCCAGATCGCCTACTTGGCTGGCTACCTTTGCGAGTTTCGTACGTATGGCAAACTTTCTTTCTCTCTCTCTCTCTCTTTCTGTTTTTCCCTTGCACGTTTGCTGCTTCCTTCCTCGTTGTCTCTTTCTTTTTCCTCCTATTTCTTTCCAAGGATAGAGTAGGTAGTAATCAGCGTCGCGTAATCGTGGATAAAGCGACCTATGGGGGATGAGGATTAATTGGGAATCACCGTAAAGTCTGGAAGATAACGCGCTACTCCACTTTCGCGAACGGTCCTGAATCACCAGTTTCTTTTTTCGACCTCCTCCCGAACTCTATTTCTTCCTACGACTTTCTCCTTCTTCTTCTCCTGAACATATCCCCCTTTTTTTCAAGTCACCATGCTCGTCCTTCGCGAGAAAAAGTTTGAGAGTTTGAATGAGCTTTTTATCCAGCTCGACGATTCCGCGATACCGGTGATGTGCTTTCGCTCCCCACCCCGTTTTCCTCCTGAACTTTCAGCCAACGAGTTCGCGTATTTTTCCACGTTAACTGCCATTGCCGAAAAATTCAACCGAGACGAAAATTCGGACACGAGATATCTTTGTACGAGCAGAACGATATCGGGGTAATTTTTTTTCCCTCCTCTTTCCTCCACCCCATCACGAAAAAGATAGTACCGACGTTCTTCCGAATTGTTTTGCTTTCTTTTTTTATTATTCTTGTATTTCTTTTCCTACCGATTTCTTATCTTGCTTTTTGGCATTCGCGATTATTTGACAATTTATTTCCAATGTCGCCATAATCGTTCAGATACTATCGTAACTTTTCTCCTGCGATTATTCGACTCGACAATAATTTATTTATCTCCAGATTACTAGGAAATCTTTCGAGAACTTCGATCGAATTATACTCGAGGGATCGTTTATACCAATTAGAGATTTTTCCTGTCCGATCTGGTAAAAAGAAAACAAAAAAATACATTTAAACAAGGAACGATTTTGTTCTTAAAAATTCCTTGAAAATATTCGAGATCGGTTTTCCGTAATTTCTTTCAGAAGTCTTTATTTCGGAAAAAAGGTTGATAAAGATTATATTAAAAGAGATTAGAAATATACAAACCGGAGAAAGAGGGAAGGGGATGAAAATTCCACGAGTGTTGCAGAGTTTAGTTCGAGACGGATACAAGAAAGTAGAAGATGTCTGAAGAAAGGCCTTCATAGAGGTCATTTCCTTCGCGTCGAAATAGTAACACCGTGACATTTTCACAGGGTTACATCCTCCACGGAAATTGGAAGTTTTACGAACATGCCGACGTCTAGAAAACGTGACCTAAGAAGATTTTTCTTTCCCGCTTTCCCCGTTCACCTATCCTACCTACCTTACCTTCCCACCTACTTACCTTAGAACCTACCTACGACCACCTCGTCTTTGTCATCTATTCTTTTATTCTACTTCCTTCTACCATTCTCCGTAGGTTCATTCTCCTTTTCTTGATGCTGACGGTTTGCGCTTGACAAGCAATTTCTTCAAGAATAAGTCGCCGTACTAAAGAATCATCTAGCATTTTTTTTTTTTTTTACTTCCTGTAAGGAAACGTTCCTTTTCTTCCGTAAATAGACGTACAGTCGAAACGTATCGATCATCTTTCTAACTACGGATGTTATCTATTTGTTATACATGTATGCGTGCATTTTTAATTCAAAAAGTATTTTGACTATTGCTTTATTATTCTTCTTCTTCTTACTTCCATTGTTTCTTCAATATCAAGCTAGCTTCTTTTTCTTTTTAAATATATATTGTGACGTCTTGTCACGATTTTCTATATTATTTTTGTCGTAGTAGTAAGAGTAATTGTAAGTCACGAGTGAGTATGTTAACTACTGAAGATAACATTATTATAAATAAACTATTACGTGACCTACTATTACGTTTAATACTGAAAATAACACTAAACGTAACATCTTTTTATATATATTCGTGCAGGAAAATTTGGAAAAAAAAAAAGGAAAAAATCGATAAGACAAACGGATATACGTTCGAGGGTTAGTCGGTTAGTATCAAGGTTGGCAACCTTAAAGCACGCTTTATAAAATTTCCATAAATTACTGTCGCGTTTCCATCAAAAGTAGTTGGAAAAGTTAAAGTTTTCCTCTATTCGGTGCTCCCGATAGCTTTTCTTCCTTTTTTTCCCTTTCACCGAGTTTTACGTCATTCATTAGTGTGTTCACCTCCGGCACTATGCTACCGTAGATCTTCTCTACTAACATAAGGAAAAGGAAGAGAACGAATCATAGATGATGGTACCTGAGAGAAAAAGAGAGAGAGGGGATAACCGTAATATTCAAGATCTCGATTTTTCATTCTCTTTTTAAAGAATTTCCTATTTTTTCGTATTTGAAGATGAATCGATAGAAAGTAGGGTCGAGGGAGTAAAAGTAGTATTTGGTTCGCGATCTTTTTCGTTCAACGACTGGAAACTCGAATAATGGAAAGTCTTTACCTTAAAGTGAGGAATATTCGATATTGGTTTGACCGTTTTTGGGCATATAAGCAAGAACGATTTTTATCGAGGAAAGGGTGAGTGGGTGGTTGGATGGAGGAGGTAGAAAGGAATGATTTGATGAGATTCTTCCTGCTCGTAGAAAAATGTCACTACTCGTCCGATATTGTCGGACTATAAAATTCGTCGGATTCGAAAGAATCGAGAGACGAGTTATACAGAGTTTTCCTCCGAATGAGATTTATCGGCCCGGTGAAACGATTCTTCACAGTGGAATCCTACCGTTTTTTATTTTTTATGTTTTTTTATTATTTCTCTCTCTTCCACTTTTCTTATTTTCTTTTTTGTCATCGTTCGAGGCGATTGTTTCGCACCACGTGCCTCGGTTTCATTTAATTTAAATTCAACGAGAGGTGACCAATTGTAGTAAGGCACGAAGTAAGATAAAAATAAAAATATATATGTGTGTTTAAAGATAAAAGATGATCGAGTTATAAAGGGCATAATTTATCTAAAGAGAAAATAGATTACACATTTTATGAGAAATCTATTGCACTTTTTTTTAGGAAAAACGTTTCTTTTTTTTTATTAGAAATAAAATTTAGGATGAAAATTCTCCAACATTTTTTGTAGTCCATAAAGAGAGAAGGAGAGAACAAAGAAACATTTTTACGTAGAAAAGAAGAAGAAAAAGAATAAAATAATAATACATATGGGGTAAAAAACAATAGAGAAAAAGAACGTATTACGCCAACTAGAAATTTCTACACGTATTCGTTATAGAAAAAATTGGCATCCAGGGTGGATCGAGAATCAGACTCGGTAGGGGTGGTAAAGAGGGAAGGGAGAGGTACTCTCCGCATTACGTATACGGTGCTTTAAACCCATTGGATTTCATTCCCGCATTGCCTTCTTAATTCGACCATGCTACTGCCCCGTGTAGTATTTTTACAAAATTAATTACAATCGAGTTAATTAATGTTATTGTTGGTGGAATAATTTTCTTTTTACTAGCAAATGAATTAAAATACCTGGCGGGGTAAAAAAGAGAGAGAGAGAGAGAGAGAGAGAGAGAGAGAGATACGCATTATAATTTTATATACAAAAATAATTCATACACGTATGAGTCGTTCGTTCGTTCGTTCGCAAAAAAAAACCGATTCAATTTTTGGGAAAATGTATTTTTTTCTTTCGTCCACAAATTTTCATATCAAAGTACTTGATTAATAATTAAATGTTTCAAATTTATAATACGTATTCTTAATAATTAGTCGACGATGTAGTAGCTCATTTATATTTAGCCACAAATGATGACAAAGAACGAGTACCGGTGCTACAATTAAGGGATAAAAAAAGCAAAAAAAGAGAGAGAACAATAACGCCGAGAGAAAGAAAATAAAAATGTGGAATAAACAAAAAAAATTGTTCCTACGCTAGGGTAAAAAGAAAAAAAGAAAAAGAAGAAAAAATCGTGGGTGGAAAGAATAATAAAAGATAAGAAACGGTTAACTGGATTAAATTACGAGGGTGTCAGATCGTTTACGAGCTCATAAAATTCTTCATTTTTCGTTGGACCTTCTACCTCGTGGACGTTATTTTTTTTCTTCTTTCCTTTCTTTCTTTCTTTCTTTTCTCTCTCTCTCTCTCTCTTTCTCTCTCTCTCTCTCTCTCTCTCTCTCTCTCTCTCTCTCTCAAGTAAACTTTCTTCCTTTTTCCATTCTGCAAAAGTACGCAGTAAAAAGTATATCGAATTACGAGCTTTCATCGAGAGAGGATGGTATTGGTGGTAGTAATAGGAACGAATCAAAGCACCGTAAGTAGTTTCGATAACGAAAACTCGATTTTGTTTTATCGGTGTGTTGATAAAAATAAAAAAAAAGAAAAAAAAAAGGTACGAGTGGTGGGTCGAGTGACGAACGTATGCCGAAACGATATAGAACGGATGCTGCGAAAAGGGGAAGGAAGCAGCTGTAGAAACGAAAAGTGCCATCTTGATACGCGAGTTCGCGAATGGAGACTTGCCAGGGTGAAAATATCTTTTGAGAAAATGGAGTTCGGATTGGTGAGAAGACGCTTTTTCAAAGGTGTCGATACAGTAGTCAGCGCGGGTCGTCTTGCGAAAAGTTTTCTCGTTCGGAAGGTGGGGTTGCGAAGAAGAAGAAAAAGAAAGAAAAGACAAATAAAAAGTAGAAAGGGGAAGAGAAGAGAAGAGAAGAGAAGAGAAGAGAAGAGAAGAGAAGAGAAGAGAAGAATCAGAAAAATCTCGTAAAACTACGTCAACTGGTTCCGATCAACTGTTCCTACACCGAGTATAGATCGTATTCGTACGTATAGATTCGAAGAAAATATCTTTCGATTTCTCTCATGGGAACGAAGAAAACGAGCTGACACGACACACATTTTCGTAGAAATCGAGTTTGCCGTGTTGTTGTTGTTGTGTTTGTTTTTTTTCTTGTCGTTCGTTGATGCATCTGCAAAGAAGGTTTGTCTTTTCTATACGTTTTGATGCGTTGTTAGGTTACTGTTGTAAGATCTGTTCAAGCGAACAATGTTTTTTATCTTCCCATTCGATAATATTAGATTGTCAAGTATGAAATGGAACAAATTTTCATTCAATTGTGTGCATTTTTTTTTGACATAATTATTATTATCGGGTTACCGAGTGTGCCATTATATGGAGGACTAATATAACAGTTAGAATATTCTTCGAGTGAAATTAGAAAAGAAAAGAAATAAAGTTGAGAGATAGAGTTGTAGAGTAAGAACGAGGAAAACTTTAACGAGTATGACAATTTAGTTATCTTGATTGTCGAATATTTTATTATCTCATTCCTAACTTGGTTACTTGAAACTTGATGAATGTAAGAAAACGCATAAAAACGACGACATCTTGCAATATTAATACTTTGAAAGGTAAAATCTTAGCAAAGACGTAGATTATTGACGTTTGTTGTACATGACGATTTACATGACTCGAGAAAAAAAAGTGTAGATGAAGAAGGAAAGAAAAGAAAAGAAATGATAAGAAAAGAGATGAAATAGAAGGGAGGAAAAAAGTGAAAAGAGAGATAAAAGGGAGATAGATGGTAGTCGGACTAAGTCTTTACCACGAGCATCGAAGATCTTTGGATTTTTACGATGGATAAAGGAAGTTCGTCTCCTGGGGGATGAAAACTATCTCGAAGCGTATCTATCCTTGAGGTAAAATGTGTTACCCCTTGGTCTGTATGTGTCTCTTTAAAAACCATTTGAATTCGAGAGAGAGAGCTTAAATTACGCGATGGGTGTAAATTACTCGACGAGAAAAATAAATAAAAAAATTAAAAATAAAATAAAGTTCGAGGATTTTTCAATCACGATGCCACACAGATTCGTTATTAAATCTATCAGAATTTAAATATCATTATTTATATTTAATTTGATTCTCTCTTTCTGTTTAAAATAATATAATTCAATGCAGATATATAAAATCAATTTAGTATAATAAATCAAATCATTTTCAGATTAATAAATAAGAGAATACATACACATATATATATTTATAATAATTCTAGTTAAATTTCAACGAAGAGTGAATGAATGAAAATTGAAAATAAAATAATTTCAATTAAAAGCTTACAAATACTTTTTATTAAATCGGAGATCAAGTTTAGCTGTTAATAAACCTGGTGATATCGACGATGCAATATTTATATGAATTTTTATTCTTTTTTTTCTGATAAAAAGAGAATAAAAATCTCGAAATAATTTCAAAATTAAAAGTAACTTGAAGTAAAAGACATGAAGTCTTTGGATCTGAGCGATAAAAACGAATGGATTTCGCTTTGTTACTCGTGAGAAGCCAATGAAGAACAACAAAGAACAACAAAGAAGGATCATTTTCTCTAACGTATTATCTAAAGACAGAGTTTGTTGAGGATAATTCAAAGCGATTTCTTAAAGTAGGTACGGAGAATAGAAAGATATAGCAGGTAGAAGGAATGAAGGAAGGAAGGAATGAAGGAAGGATGGAAGGAAGGAAGGAAGGAAGAAAGCGAAGACAATGGGTAAGGATACTACGATATCGTCGTTGAGAATGAGGAAGGAAAAGAGAAAGCACAGTTTATGATTTCGTATCGGAATATGAACGGTAATTGCAGCTACCCCTGTTGCAGCAGTAAGGCTTTGTTGTAGAAGCTCAGACTCTTCTCTGGTCGGTCATTTATGATCAAGAATGGAAAAACCGTTGGGGATTGACGGGAGTTGGGGAGGAAAACTGAAAAGAACTATACGAGCAAGAAAAGGAGAAAGACAGAGAGAGAGAAACTGGTGATAGGGTAAAGAAAAAAAAAAAAGAAGAAGAAGAAGAAAAAAAGAATGAGGAGAAAGAATAAAAGCAGAGGCGAAATCAGGACTTGATAATAGAAGGTTTCTTTCCATTTCTGATGTCGAGAACGTCAAAGACGTCAAAGTTGGTAGGTCTGTGTTGTACAGTTGTTGAAATAGACAGAGAGAGAGAGAGAGAGAGAGAGAGAGAGAGAGAGAGAGAGGGAGAGAGAGAGAGAGAGAGAGAGAGAGAGAAAGAGAGAAGAGAGTTTCGATAAAGGTAAAAGCATAAATAAATGAGTGTATAGTATGCATTGAGAAACGTTCAAAAGCATTCCGACTTGGTTATATAAACATGAGAAGGACGTATCTTTCATCGAAGTTGTATATAACAAACTATATATTTGTGAAGTTTGTTAGTCGGAGATGCGTTTCTGGCCCATTCCACTTGCGGATCTCTCAAAAGGAATCTTCTTCCTAGGTTGAATTGTTCGATTGTCTATACCATTGGAAACTGTTCATGTTAATTCAGTAATTTGCCGTTGTATCTGATACAAGGGAAGAACGTCTTTGAACTTAACTCAAATCCAAGTGGGTAGAACCTAGTAGGAATGTCGAGGAGCACTTAAATGGGAAACACGTCTGTCTCGCAAACTCAAATGAAGATATACATATATATATGTATATGTATATATCGGTCGTACTTTAATCGTGTAGTAATAGTCAACGTTATCGGTTAATCCTTCATGCAAACTGAATACTCTAACAGCAAAATATTTTTCTAAACTATCCTACTATGGACGAATCATAAATCCAATGGATTAAACATATACTCCATTTCTTCTTTTCAAAGAAATATCAGCAAAGATACTCGTTCTATTTCCTGTCCCTTCTCTCTTTTTTTTTCAATTTTGTTTTTCCATTTGCGTGAATGTTTTATGAATAAAAATGGATATTAACAATAAATAAGAGTATAATTGATCTAATAAGAAATACTATTTAACATTTAATATAAATTCGTTTAACGATGTTTCGTTAACAAAGTGTTGGTCATTTATAAAACCGGCCACGGTTTCCCCTGTGACATCACGGTGGTCATTGGTGACCATTTGAACTACTTAAATTGTAAAACTTGAATGGAAATTTACAATTGGTACATTTAAAACTTTACCTTTAATTAGAATATACTTTGAAATGTGTAAAGTGAACCATTGAATAATTAAAAATATTTATTGGAACACCGACAATTAAAAGATTAATTTCTATAAAATACTATCGTGGAGTCCTAAGTAAAACATGCGATTTCGGAGTGACAGTCAAAGTGTTAAACGCTGGAACTTATTGGAACGCGTATCCCTCGCGTTAAGCAGAGTTCTTTCTTGCTATATATGATATCTTAGAAAAGAAATAGTATTTCTCTTGGTTCGTAAATTTAAGAGAGACTCGATTATCTATGTCGTCCATCTTACAAGCTCGACGATATCAACGTTTAAGGTGTTGAAAATAGACGCGTCAACGATCTTTCAATCATCGGAATGCGTTTACGATATCTTATTTAGAGATAAAAAAATGGCATCTTCGTTTTATCTATCTCGCAGGAGGAAGAATAAAAGGGACTTTGATAGGGGGGAAATAGAGGGGAAAAAGCTCGAAGATATTCGAGAAAGCATAAGGGGTGTGAGTTGGATGGTAGTCCCTGGTAGCAATTCGGGTGCGAACGTCCGCAAAGACGAATGAGCTCTCTGGTGCAGAAAAATATGGCATCTTTTCCGTCCAGGAATCCTTCCATTGGTTCTTTATGGCGCTCGACACCCGTCGCTTCTACCAAAGGACATAGGATTTCGAGAAAAAGGGGGACGCGTATACGAGACCAGTGAAATCTTTCTTTTATGATTCATGACGCGCCGACGAATCGATTGGTAATTTTTTATACCACCCATACCGTATAGAAGGATTTCACGAAAAAGGACATTTCCTATAGAAGGTAATAGTTATACTACTACCACCTACTCTCTAAGCTGTTACTTTCCTAAGCTGTTAAGAAAACGACTACGAGAATATTTTGCATTTGAATTCACGTTGAACGTAGACACGTTTAGAATATGCTTTTATGCCCGATCGAATGACATTTTTATATCTTAATTTCTTTTTTGTTCCTTCCTTATTTCTTTTCTTTTTTTTTGTTTATTTTAATTTTATTTTTATCTATATTTTATTTTTTTCAACAATAAAATAACAAGCATCGATTTTATAACTTTAAAGCAAGATCTCATACGCGTTATGTAATCGTTCGAATCTTTGTTGGTAATACCTTACGGATCCCAGCAGCGACAAAGTCACCGCTAGAGTATTTTCTTTTTTCCCTACGGAAATACTAGAAATACCTGAAAAAACTCTTCTTTCTACTCTTTTCTCTCGTCTAACGAGCAACGCTGCGTTTTCTACGCTTTCCCTCTGGCGGTTGACGAACTTTAGCAAAGAACTCGTAGAGAAGAAAACGAGAGGCAAAAAATGAGAAAGAGAGAGAAAGAGAGAGAAATAGATAAATAGAAAGAGAGAAAAAATAAGAAAATGAAAAATGAGAACGAAAGGATAGAGATGATTAAGAAAAAGAAGAGGAGAACCGTTCTGTGAGGGAAGCAATTTTGGAACATGAACTTCTAATAAAGAAACTCCTCGAAGTGATTCGATTACATCTTATTCCATGCACGCGTACGTATTACATTATGCGAGTGGTATAGGCGCACGTGCGCTCAGACCCCCAGTGCGAAACTTGCACAACACGAAACGTGAACTCGTCCTCTTCCTCCTCCTAGTTTTTGCCCAATTTTACATTTTTTTTATTTTTTTTTGTTGTTAAACCTCGTAGAAGAAAATAACAAATTGGATTTAACGTTAAAAGTTTTTTTTCCTTTGCTTATATAATTAGAAACAAAATCATATTCAATTTAAATATTGTTTTTACTTTCTTTCGTTTCTTTTAATTAATTCAGAATCTGATCAGCCCGTTTAGCTTTATTTTTCCTTTCAAATTTTTGTCCTCGCTTATACATATTTATATATTTTTCCTCTTGTTAATATTTATTTTTATTTATATTTTTTTAATAGTTTTTCCATTTATCTGGGAAATCCCTCAGCAAGATTTTCCCATAAAACTTTGTTTCCTTTTAGGTTTAGACTTCACCTAACTACAGTTGTGTCTCTTTGAACTTTTTTAATCTTTTCCTTGCTGGTGCACAAGCTAGAGACAAGTAAATGTATCTCAAATATGCGTTTTCCATTACCGACTCGAGAAATGTCTCCTTGACAACGAGAGAGTAACGTCTACAATAAATTATTTTTAACTGGCGTTGAACTCGCAACATTCGAGAATACGCGAGTCTCGTTTATCGAGATGCGCGTTAGGTAAATAAATGCCAAGAAAAAAACATTTCTCCTAGCTTACCTTGCATCGTCTATTTGGATTCGTCTTTTATCTTCAACTTTTCTCTACTCTAACATTTTTTTTTCTTCTCTCTCTTTTATCTCGATTTTATCCATAATTTCAAGCTAAACGTAGTCGCAGTTGAATCGTCGGGGAAAAAAATATAAAAACCATTGAAGATTAATGGGGATTATTTCGAGGAGAAAATATTTTGAATATTTTGTACATTTTCACGATTGTTATATATGCACGTTCGCAGTTTGAGGTTGATAAATAAAAAATAAAAAAAAATAGGCGTTAAAATAGGATGCATTTAAACAAGAATCGTGAATGAACGAAGAATAAAAATAAAAATAAAAATAAAAAATGAAAAATGAAAAATGAAAATAAAGAAAAGAACTTTGACGTGGAAAATATTTGAACGTTTCGCGTTTTGTACAATGGTTAAGAAAAAAAAGGAAAAAAAAAATGCGGCGTCGGAAGCTTTTTGAAAGCAGGAACGCGGAACTTTTCCGGATAAATGACAGATTCCATGCAGGAGAAATAGAAGGAATAGGAGAAAAGAGATGGCGGAAGCGTCGACGTAGGAAAAGATAACCGCGGGTGAGACGTTTTTCCAATGGGAACCGCCACTCTGGGTAGAAGGGTGCTTTTGCCCGTAGGTCTGTTCTGAATTTTCCATAGGAGCCGTTAACGATGAAATACGAGTCTCGTCGTCCAGTCGCGTAGTAAATTTCAAAACGTGTCTTTCCGTCTCTACCTTCTGTCTCTAGCTTTCTCCTTTCCCAATTTTTCTCTTTCCGCTTTTATATTCTGCCATTATCGTAACCTTCCGCGACTGAAATGTCTCTTCTTTCCGTGTTATTTAATCCCGATGAAAGCTTTGAGAAATCATTTAATTTACAACAAAGAAACAAAACCATACTTACAAATAAATTCATCTCTTAACGATTTAAAATATATACACCGAAATAAACAATTTCACAAAGAGATACTTAAACTTTTGTCTTATAAAACTTTTGCAAATTTTACGTACCCTAGTAAAGAAAAAAATCGATCGAGCGTTGTGTCATTCAATTGTTCAATCACGTATACTATATGTTCTTTACCACGAATCAGACTCATAGTGTTTTTTACTTATTACACAAATGTTTTACAAGGTGTTAATTGAACGTCTTATTATAAATTTAAAAAGAAATATCGATTGAGAGCGAAGGATTCAGACGGTTAGAGAAACTGTTAACCAAATCTTTAGTTGGATTAAGGTGGACCATTCGAAAAACGGGGAAGAGCTTTTGTTCAGAAGTATCGATGACAGGATTGGTTCATCGAAGCGTAGAAAAGGTCGAGATCAGGAAAGAGAGATTGAAGTGGGAAACGAGTATTGCTTGAGAAGTCTCGATCGTTAAGAAAGATTAGACCCGACGTAACCATTTCGAATTCGTTTTAAGTTAAAGTTCACGAGGAACGTGAACGTATTCTTTTCTACAGGTTTTCTCTTATTCTGGAATTAACTGCGAGAAAAATCGTGAAAATACAAAATTCTAAATATGAAAAGAATAATTGAATAGTAACTCGGTTTAATACATGTATCATCATCGTTGACTATATTTCCGACGTATCTACTAGCGATATTCTTGTTTCATACTACTCTCTCTTACTATCAGCGCTTTCTGAAGGCAAACGCGCAGACCGACGGACCACGCTTTAACTTGCAATCAGTTTAATGGTCGATCGATGGGTAAATTCGTTTAGAAGCTTCCTGAAAGGACTTTGGCTTTCCCTTAGGCAAGAAGAGATGCACGAAGCTCGTGCGTCTCCAAGGAAACGCGAGTCGTGGTATCCGCTTCGATTCTATTACCAAGTAGAGTATAGTCAGGGCATGTTATAGGTCCCTGTTACTCTTACTTTTCAACTCTCTTATTCTCTCTCTCTCTCTCTCTCTCCCTCTCTTGCTCCTTTTACACTTTTAGAAATTATCCTCCTTCTTGTAGCGTTCTTGTCCGCAAAGCTTTCTTCCTCTGAGCTTTTATCAACAACGCTGTTCTTGAAAACACTTCATTTTTTGTATCAATAAAGAAAATAGGAATTTCTTTTCTTTTCTATTTCATCTTTGTTATCTTATTCTGTTGATAACATTATTCTCTTCGATTTAGCAAGCTTAGTTCGTCCTCTTGTAACCAACCTGACTTCGCGAAAGCTCAGCAAGTTAGCAAGTAGTTTCGTTTCTTGAGTACTAAACTTTCCGTAACGTTAAAGAATATGGTTGGTTGCTGACTTGATACTATCGCATTCGAAAATTTGAATAGTATTGTGAAAGACTTTCCTCTTCGGCTTTACATGCTTTCTAACTCGAAAATCATGATGAAAAGAGAAACGTGAAACTTAGTTTACTAATTCGATGCGATAAATAATTTCACAAGTGTTACTTCTAAAAGAGTTTTCTTTCTGAAAAATCGATCTTTCATCGATCGCGTTTCAAATAATTTTGACGTATAAGAGAAAAGTTGGATAAACTTTATGTAAAATCGTGCAAGCTATTCGTTCTCATAAAATTACTATTTTACCGAGTTACAAAGTAATATCTTGGTTCTTGTTAATTTCTAAAATAGAAAACTTGCTTTGAATAACGAATAGCTTTTTTTAAATCAATTATTATTAAAAAAAATAATAATTGAACTACTCGTTCAAGTTTGACGACGCTCTATAAAAATGAAAACAGAAAACAAGATTACTTTGGGTAAAACAAGCAAACTTTGGACTTTGAATATCTCGACTTACCTATAACGGTGAAGTTGACTTTGAAATTTCTCGTTGGAGAGTTTCGGAAGTCGACTCTGCACCTGTATACATCCTCGTCACTCTCACGAATATCTTGAATCGTCAGCTGTGCTGGTGGACTCGCACGAAAAGTCGCCCGATGACCCCAGACATTTGTTGCGCTCCAAAACTTTGCTTTTGTAAATTGTCGACTTCTTGCATCGTAACTGTAATATTAAAAAATAAAATAAAAATCATTTATTATTCAATTGTTTTTAGAAAAATAAAAAATGAATGATTGGGAATATATTTTGGATAGAATTTTTCTTAGAAAATTTGACGATTCGTCATAAGTTTGGATAAGGAAATGTTCGATAGTCTCGTTCGAGAATCCCCAATTCCAAACTTGATACAAACCAAGAAGTGCACTCGACCGAGAGACTCAGATAACCTCTTACTTTCGGACCTAGAGAGATAGTATTAGGGACCGACCAAGAGTCTAGGTTGCTATATTTCCAAATAACTTCCATCCTTGTTGTATATCGTCCATGAAATGACGATAGCTCGTAACAGTCAGAGAATAAATATCACTATACTTTTACTTTACGAATCGTTGCTTTTTAATACTAGATTATACGAGCTGTCATTTCCTACGGATATACGAATACAAATGGTCATAAGTGTCTGACGATTCATACTACATTTCATATTTTTCGTGATAACTATTTTATTCGTTGTTGTTATAATCAACCGATTGTTTTATCTTGAAGCAACAAAAAAAGTACATGGGTTGTTAAATCATTCGATAATACAGATAATACTAGTTTATTTTATTGCAGAGTCGGTGTATTTCGTATATGGGAAAGAAAAAGAAACTAGGATTGAGGGAAAGTAATTTAACGATATACTGTTTTCAAGACTTATTCCAGTCAATCTCAAGAAATGGTTTGCCGTGACGTTGCTAGTAGTAGTAGCAGTAGTAGTAGTAGTAGTAGCAGTCGTTTTAGTTGTTGCCTTTCGTCCTCTTTGTTGGTCCATAATTAGCTTTAATAGAACAAGCCTTTCCGTCGTCTTTGGTTACCTACCTCGTCGGTCCCCCTCGATTACCAGCTCAAACAGGATTGGAACGAGTTTGAGAGTCTAATCGAGCGACAAAGTTCGTTGAAGTTTCGTGATAAGCGCTCGATCCCCAAAAACGACGTACACCGCAGACATCTCTTCGAGTTTCGACGATCTAACCGTCTCCTTCTATTAGGTTTATCCGAGACCGTAAGGATAGATTGGATCGATTTTAAGAGAAGACGATGAAACAGTAGCTTAAGATAGCCTTCCTATGCAAATTTATCACAGTGATTTAATACAAGTCCATCCTTTCTTCCACCTAGTATGTTATTGACGTCTACCCCACCAAATAGTTCGTTAAGCACCATCATGCTATTACAAAAAACAGAGGCCTTTACTTAATGGATCGAGTTAATAGAAAAATAGATGACTCCTTTTCCTTTTTGTTTTTTTTTTATTCTATATCCGTGAAAGACTCGTGGAAAAATCCATCGACGTTCTCTCTAATTTTATAAAACCGTCACGTCGACGAGGAGAATTCGATTAGTTAAAAAAAAAAAATTCTATAAAAATTTGTATGAAGAAAATCTTTGAAAAAGAAAAAGAACAAAAAGAAAAATTATATCTCAATTATAAATAATTTGATTATATCTTAATCTCGTATAGAGGAAAAAAAGAATACTTTTCCTTTGGTTCTATCGTTTGATAAAACACCTCAACGATGTAATGATTTTATTATAATTGATTTTATTATTGATTGTAGTTAAACCCTGTTATATTTCTTGCTACCCTCTTGTTTGTTGCGCGGTGAAGTAAGAAACATCTCCCTAGCGTGTCATTTAGTCCATTATCGTGGTCATATGTTTCAACAAGTCTGTTATTTTCCACAATAGGAGAATATTGCTCGTTGTCGTGCTAAAATCATTCTTTCGGTCAATCCTTTGGAGTCTTTTTTGCGTTAGTTGATAACAATCTGTTAAACTCTTCTTCTTCTTTTTCTTCTTCTTCTTCTTCTTCGTCGTCTTCTTCGTCGTCTTCGTCTTGTCATCGAAGGAAAGCTTGATCATATATCTTTCGTGCGATTCATGCGTGACATGTTCCTGAAAATGTCTCTAGCAGGCCATCGCTTCTTCGGATAATGGTTAGCGTTTGTGTCATAAATTCGATCTCTCAAAATTTGGCAAGTTGCTCGTCAAAGAGATGGAGGAAAGGGATCGCAAACGATGCTTTATTATCCGTCAGTTTCTTGCACTTTTTCGGTTCTGACCTATCCCACTTTAATCTTTGCCAGGATTGTTTGTAGATTAAAAAATTTAACTACCGGATTAATTAGTTTATAAAATATTATAATACTATGATTAAGAGAACTTTAGGGTCGATCATCAATTTTTCATCTGACTTTTAATTTATTTGATATTTTTGTGATATTATCAATGATTGGCAATTCTCTAACAAAATAACAGAATTTTTGTACGAAACGGTAGTAGCACTTAATTAAATTTTCTCATACACTCGTTGTTATTTTAAATATACGTCAGAGGAAAAATTTTTATTTCAATGATATTTAATTGTTTGTAAAAATTCTTTCGCTATGTAAATAATCCAAAGGATTCACGGTTTAATTATCTAACACCAGTCAGATGATCTCGTACGAATTATTAATACCACGATTTAAACTTATTCGTTTAAGTTTGACCAGAAATTCAGTTATCGCGAATACGACTAATCAATGATGCAAGCAAGAAAAACATTATTATTTATTCAAACTTATGCGAATTCTCGTGATTATGGTTTTACTCTGTTTGCGTTGTAAGTGCGTAGAAATTAGGTTGATGTGTCTGTTCGTAAACTACGATAGTTTGTTCCTTCGTTATCCTTGAATGTATTTTATATCCCTCTTGTATTTGATTATACCTGGTTCGCTGCTCACATTTATGATCCCGACAGTGAGATTATTCCCTCTGACTCACTGCTCACTCCGATAACTCATCTAAATTTTATATCGATCTCGATTAAACCGAATTCAATTTCAAAGGGTCATGAATGTAATATTACCGTTGGAAGAAGACTTGCGGAAGGATCAATTAATGTTCCATCAAAATGAATGCTAATAGAAATACTCTCTGTCGTTCGAAACAAAAAAATCTCTGTTACACGTACATAGACAATTTATTTCAAATATTAATCTGAAATTTTTCGCTACGAGTTATACAACACCACAGGGTTGTTGATTTAATTTTACGAATAGAAATGTAGCATCGATTGACAGTAATTTCGAGCACGTATATCATTATTCCCAATTTTCTTGTTACAATATTTTCTCGCGGTAAATTAAATTGAAACATATTCGATCAATCATATATAATATAAGTCAGATAGTTTTCTCATTTTCAACGTGTTCGTAGAGTTAACTGCTATACGCATAGTTATCCCAAAGGATCTGTACGCGTTCTAAGGCTGTCGCTCATTGAGTTAATTCAAAGTCACCATATTGCTGACCCCCGTACGAAGTCAATGGTTTAATAGATGCATCGAAACTGAATAGTTAATGTTGTTGTCAAAGGGGAAGTTGGAGGAGGAAACGCAATATATGGTGTGGTCGATAACAGGAATTTACATGGTTACGGTCTGCTGGTTTCAACCGAAAATTACATAATAATATCGTCTATAAATGATTTCTCGAATGATTTTCATTTAAGGTGGTCTATCTTTTTAATAACAATTGTTGAAAAAAAGGCAAAGAGATAGAGAGAGAGAAAGAGAGATAGAGAAAGAAGCTTTTAAAAAGAGTTAAAGATGTTACCCGTTTGAGGATTTGTAGAGAAACATTCATTCTGAGACGTGAAGAAAAAAGAAAAGAAAAAGCGAAAAGCCAAAAAGACAAAAAGAAAAAAAATATGATAAAAGAAGAAGAAAAATAAAAGAGAAGGAAAAGCTAGGTAAGATGTAAGAGAAGGAAGAAAAGTAGGAAAGAGAAAAGCGAGAAAGGCATAGGAGGTGAAAGCAGAGAAGGCAGATGGCCTCTAAACAAATTAAAATAATTGCTGGCGCCTTCCGAAAGCGGCCCCTGTCTTCTTCTACGAGCTAAAAGAAGGTAGTCCCATGAATATGGTAGTGTCAGTAGAACGAATGTTTCATGGGGTAGACGGGGGTACGGGGTAAGAGGATTTAACCACTCCCGGGACTCTTAAAAGGAGCTTAACTTCGCGCATAAAATTAAAGCATTGTAATTGCAGCCGGCGTCGCCACTGCGGCACCACTGTATTTTCTTTCCTTTTTGTTTTTTTTCTTTTCTCCTTTTTCTTCTTTCTTTTCCCTTTCTCGCCGTATATTTTTCTCTCTTTTTGAAGGCCTTTCCCTTTCTTTCCTTCCGTCTTTCGACGTTCCTTATACTCTTTTTCACTTTTACACACACTCCTATCCATCGAGGAGGAAATATAATTTGCTAGGTTTAACTTTAGTTCGGTCTACGACACGGGTTATGGTAATGGTGGTAATGGTGGTGGTGGTTGGTGGCTCCTCTTCTCGCCCTGAAGCAGGGACTAAGAGTGACAATGACAAAATGATATTTAATTACGAAAACTCGAGAAGCGAAAAACCTAGTCCGTAGAGATTATATCCTTCTGACGTAGTAATAAACGGGGGTTCGCAGAAATTCTAATAACGCGGAGGCGTCGACGTCGAGTACGAGAGGAGGAGGAGAAAGAGGAAGAGGAGGAGAAGCGACTGCAATTAGCGTCTAGCTACGTCACTTGGCTACTCGTTGCACGATATACAGATTTCGATTTTTTTTTTGTTTTTTTTTTTTCTCTCTCTCTTTTAAATGTCATAAATAATACACTCGATGAAGAAATGCACACAGATGTTCTATCATCGATGATGAAAAGATGCATTTTCTTAATCCTTCCAAACGATTCGTGTTAATATAAGTTTTAGGAAAAAAGAAGTATTCTCGGAATGTGGTAAAATATTGAATGGGACGACCGTACTCTTTCCTTTTTCCTTTTTATTATTTTTTTGTTATATTTTTTTTTATTCTCGTTCACTTTCTTATTCTCTTTAAAAGAACGAACGTAATTCTCGTGAGATAACTTTTACCCATTATGAGTCGCCGCGTGCTATCGCGAGTGACAATGACAAAACGCTTTTTAATCGTGGAGGATAGATTCGTAAAAGGGGGGTTTTCTTTTTTCTTTTCGTGTTAGAACTACTACGAGATTAATGTTATTTTTTTCTTCTTCTTCTTATTCTTATTCTTTTAATGCTTGTAAAATTAAATGTCCTCTCGCGACGTGAGGTAAGATCTTAATATAATAACATTTCTCGTTTCACGTTTAGGATGACTCAAAATAATTACAATTATTCACATTTTATCTTTTTATTTATTTTTTTTTATATTTCATCTGTTTCATCCTCGGATCAAATGAAATCGGTACAGCTGCCAAATTTTAGTAAGTTTAATAACTTTCTCAATGAACGTTCTTCAAAATTCGTCAAAGCTTGGACGAATCACGAACTATATCCCATTCATCTTTGCTTTATTCAAATATCATTTTAAAACCGACCATTCTCTTCCATTATTCTTCCAAATGAGAATCCTGCCGTGGCATAATGAGAGAAGGATATCGATTCAAAATATCGTTGAGTATAATATCCGATTATTATATGGCCATTACTGACATTTACAATGATTTTACCACGCTAAACGTTCAACTAATTTCGTTAATTTTTGTCTTGTGTTTTTCCTTTATAAACGATTTACGCGATCAAAAAAAAAATAAAAAAATAAAAAATACTCGAACGAAAGAAAAATAATACCTTTGACGTGGACGATAATAACGATACTGTTAGATATAACAAATTAGGGTTATATTTCTTCCGTAAGTCATTCAATATCTTGCATCCACGTATTCTCTTGGTAGATAGTTCTTCCCTTACGAAAGGCAATAACTCCGATGCCGTCCATTACTCTTTTTCTTCTTCCTTCGATTCCTTATTTCACTCTTCACTCCAGGTCAAATCTCGACATCGTCCGCTATCGATCTTTTTTCCCTCGAAGAAAATTGTTCCCTTTTTCGATATTTCCCCATCCCCCTTTTCTGAAGATCTTTTCACGGACTTTTTAATATCATCGAATTTCAATATACCAAATCCATTCCTTTATCATTCTCGAGTTAGATCAATAAAACACAAGTGGGACGATCAAAAAAAAAATAATAATAATTTCATTCTCTATACATTTTTCTTTTCTTTTTATTTTCTTCTTTCTTCATCGGGTGTAGTAAAATTTCTATACGACAAGCTTGTTAATTTTATTCAAATATTACAAATGGTAATGGTTGTAAAGATGAAAAGCATTTGTATTATCTCGTTTAATTTCGTTAATTTTGTTGTTTTTATTATCTTTTTCTTGGATGGTTTCACGGCTCTTGGCTTGGAATGCGTGGGGACGATTAAACGAGCTTGAAACAAGTCTGTGACGTGGTAATAGCAGAGTTGAAAGTGAGAGAGGAGAGTAATAAAGAAGAATAAAGTGTGAGAGAGAGAGAGAAAGAGAAAGAAAGTAGTGGAAAGGGCAACGAGTTGAGCTGGTGGGGTTTGGAGGGATGAACAGAAGAGGCGCGAGGATTAAACAGCAGCAGTCGCCATGCATAAATGGATGACAGAAACAAAAGGGACTCGCTTCACGAAGGGAGCTACACATTTTTATATTCGTCGTTTGGATGTCTTCTCCGGTGTGTTTACAGTTTACACAAGGTTCGCGTGCGTTTTTTCTACCAATATGGACCGTTTCTCACCTCGAAATAAAGCATAAGCAGATAAAAGCTTCCGGAGTCCGTGGCAACAGCAATGACTAACGTTCTTTCACTCACACACATCCCACACACACACACTCTCTCTTCCTTTTTATTCTCTTATCGTTACACAGCCAGGTGAGAAAATGTTGTCTCTCTCTTGAAAATCTTTACCTATTACCAACGTAGAACTTGATTTTATTTTTGGTATTATTTTTTATATTATATGATACATTATAAATGAACATTCTGAAATTTACGTTAAGTTATTGATTTCTTTTTGATATATTTAATAATAGTATTCCCTATCGAGCTTCGACAGACTAACTCAGGTAAATATTTGACAACACGTATCCGAAGTACTTCATTTTTATCCTCAATAGAGGACAATTTAAACGTGCGACAGGAATGGTCTATATCGCGTAAAACGTATTGGATAATGTTCGTAGCGGGTTAAAAATGACCCGGAAACAAGTTTGAACGGAGATAAAGCTGTTGGTACGTTGCTTTAGCACGATAAGCACGAACGTTTCTGGACGGTTGAAAAAATAGTTATAGTTTTTAAACAAACGTTGTTATAAATTTGACGGTGAAATATATTCCAAAAGTGTTATTCTCCGTTGATCATTTATAATATTTCTTTGGGAAGAATTTTTAAACGTTATTTACCTTTTGATATATATTTTATCGAATAGTTCTCGATACATTACCGTTTTTAAACACTCGAGCGAGTTCGACGAAAAAAAAAAAAAATCTACCCTTTTTTTTGTATTTCAACATTATTTATTCGAATATTGAAATACGTTGTTTTCATTGAATTTCTTTAATACCAATTTGACATATATAAGAGAAAAACCTTTAGAAATTTCAACCGACAATCTAATATTATTCTTATGTTAATTCGTACGTATATTTATAGAAGGAAAAGGATACATATACCGTAGTTTTATTAACGTTCAAACATCCAAGTTGGAGGATCAAATCATCATGAACGAAAGCACGGATATCGAAAGACGAAATAGCAAGAAAGAGAGAATGAGAGAAAGAAGTTACGTGCGCGATAAAAAAAATAGTAAACATTTGTATAGCACTCATTTCGCGCTTGGAGAAACATCGGTTCTCGTTTCTTTCACGTAAGTTAGATATGTATGTGTGTGTATATATATATTCAAGGTATGGGAAAAGCGAAGTTATCGAACGGAGCCAAAAGTAAACGATGACCTGGAAGAAATCGATACGTGTAATTCTTTATCGATATATTTTGTAGCTACACAATACCCTACAAATACTTAATGGTTTTAGGTGATCTTAAGAAAAATTGATATAATCGTAGGACAGCATGACGTCCAAATTTTACAAATGATCATGCTATCCAACGAACCGCATCTTGTTCTATCATTATTTACTCCCACTATCATCAGAATGAACGTGTATCGGATATATCGCTGAGGATATATTGCACTTGCGTTTTTAAAATTACGATTAAAACCGACCGAATCGAACCCACTCGATCTTCTAATATTATATCTAATCTCGTTCTGATTATTATACGAAAGAAAATCTTTGAAATGTTACATTACATATAAATCGTATTTCTTTTTTCAAAAATTCAACTACAAATTTGGATTTTTCAAGTTCAGGGTTTTTGTTTCACGTTAAAATTACAATAAAATATTTTTGTTTTAAGATTTTGTTTTTTAATCTTATTACAAATTTAGAAATGTAGGTTTAAGTTTAAAAACGAATCATCGACGCGGTCGAGATTTTTGTTAAATAAAAGATTGAACATTTTCGTAACTTCCTCTGGGAAAGAAGAAAAGCGACTGAACATCTTTTATCCTAGTTGTAAAAAGATTGGTAGACGCTTTCCCACGGCTTATATATATATAAGTATGCATGCATATACGAGGGAAAAGCGTAAAAAAAGAATAGCGCGTATGAGAATATTTTAATTCCGTATAGCAATGCGCAAGCGTAGTAAACTTTGTCGATGCATCCTAGAATTTTTTCTTTTTTTTCCCCCTCCTCCTTTTTTCGTGGTGTGCTTTGCGTTAACGAAACACCGACGGTAAAATTACTGCCTGTAAAATGAACGCATTTGAATCTGTGCAAGGTAATTTATATCGTCGGTTCGAGTGAATAATGCAAATCGTTGAGGAAAATATTTTATAAGGTAATAGAATATACTTTAAATTGTACATTTGTTGATCAAGTTACACGAAGATTAGAATATTTGAGCTTTTCGTGGAAGATTTAGTAATAGATTAGTTATACAATTCGTATGGTAAGGGCGTATTACCATATTAGAATAAAATAATTTAACGATTGGTTGTATAATAAATGTAGAGAATAACAAGTACGATACTAATTGTAAATAATTGATACTCGATAGTGATTGCAGATCGAACATTAGTTTGTCGTAGTAAGTTACGATAATCGGCGATGTCCACTTGGAAGAGAGAGAGGGAGAGAGAGAGAGTTCTAATTACGTACTAAAATGCGAATCGATGGAGGTTATACGAGTAAACCGATGCCATTGTCGATGAACATAAGTGACAGAATCGATCATATCTCGAAATGATACGTACCTATAAACCGTCGTGAAATTAGGGCATTGTGCGTATTGAAAGCGACTAACGCAAAACGAGGACAGTATTCAAAGATCGATCGTTATTCGTCATTTGATAGTTAAGACTAATTAGAAACAGCGAATATGGGGTAGGATGACGAGAGTAGGGAAAACTCGAGTTAATGATATAATTCTGTCGTATAATACATTGATACCTAAAGATATCAATATCAGTGTAGATAGTTTATGAACTTCAAACGTTTGTTAATTTATAAATATCAATCTTAACGCGTATCAGATCAGTTCTCATTTCTAACTTGGAACAATAAGATTCTGCTTAACGTTGTCTCTTGGTTAACACTTTGACTGTCACGCCGAAATCACTTATTTCGCTCAAGACGCCACGATAGTATTTAATGGTACAAGATTTCATAGAAATTAATATCGGTGTAACAATAAAAACGTTTTATCGTTCAATGGTTTACTATTTATTTCAAAGTATATTCTAATGTAACGTTAATGCTTTAAATGCGCCAACTGTAAGTTTTCATTCAACTTTTTTACAATTTAAGTAGTTCGAATGCTCCGATCAGCAATGACCACCATAGCGTTGCAAGAGAAACCGTATCAGTCAAAGTATTAATTTTGGTAATAGATGATTGCAAAGAATAGTCGCATTGAGGTAGACAATGTTATATCATTACAAATGATATCTCGTCGTAGCATATCATAGCATTACCCGGTGATACGTACAGTACTGAATATCGATCAATGTTCATTGAATTGCAAGTAAATCGAATATTTTTGGGTGGATCGTAGTGTGTAAATCAGAAAGGACAGCGATTTAATCGCTTAACGAACGACGCGTAACAATAGCTGACAATAACGGATAATAGGGTATAGGGCTTGAACCGACTATTCGTTCGTAGAACGAAGGCAGCATATCGTAGAAATTCCGCTGTTATATCGTGCAACGACGCGGACAATGGGACGATAATTTGAATCTGTGTGTAACGCACACGTGAACGCGTTATACCTCGTGCTTTCTCTCGCAAGAGTCAGAGGGTGTCAGAGAGAGAGAAAGGGAGGGAGAGGGAGGGAGAGGGAATGTGTGTGAGAGAGAGAGAGAGAGAGAGAGAGAGAGAGAGTAACCAAGTACGAGCGGGCAAGCGTGCACCCCTAATCGGTACACGTAAGGCTACCACAATGGAAGCGCGAATGCGAGGACAATTGTCCGCTCGATCGACGAGAGAACGTTTCCGCGGAGGTAGCGTTTAACCGAATGTCGTCGCGAGGCTTTGCACCGTTAACACCTAACGACGACGTGTCAGCGTCAGCATTAGCACCATCAGTGGTTAACCATTAGCCCGATCAGCGCTTCTTGTCAATGCTCCCCTTGCCTTTGCTAACGTGGTAAGAGAAACTGGTACAGAGAAACTTGCACGAGTAACCTAACTCCCAACTTGATATCTATATCTTTTCTTTTTTATTTGATTCCCAACCTTACTTACTCAGGCACTCTAATTCCTTCATCCAAATGCTTACGTATTCAATAATATTTCCATATATTTTTAATATCTCCCAGTGGTTTTGTTTAGATAAATTTTCTCGTTTGCGGTATTTTCAATAGAAAATTGCTAATTTATTCATAACAATAATTAAAACGTAACTCGATTTTCGAATTTGCTTTATCAAACATCAAATATTTCAACTAAAGAGTTAAACAATGCAAATACGCTGGATGAAACATGCATCTATTGATATAACCGAGTGGAATTCATTAATATTCAAGCATTTATCCGTTTCGGGAGTACATTTACTGTTCTAAAAAGAAAACTCAAAGTTTCAACATTTTCATATACGTTTAGAAAGTAATAATCTTCTTAACGTATAAACTCCTAACTTTATACATTTGATTTAACTTGAAAAGATTTTAAATTACATTCGTTAAGAGATAGAGAAAGAAGAAAAAATAGGACAAAACCGAATAGAGAAATAATTTGTATAAAAAAGGGAATACTTGAAATGATACGCGTCACTAAGCTCCTTTCGAACAAGGGTTGAAAACCCTAAAAGTTTGCCGAGAGGGGGACGGATAGGTCGGAACACGGCTTAATAACGTAGCCAGCGCAATATCACGTCGTGCACGTTTAAAGGTTTAAGGATGCGCCCGGGGATATGTTTGAATCCGTGTCGACGATGCTTGTTGGATCCTAAGCGGAACGGATGAGTTGTGGCTTCCTCGTTATCCGTTATGTTAGGCTGTAAGAATCGCTTTTACAATCGTAACGATAGATACGCATCTTCTCTCTCTCTCTCTTCTACCAATACAATATAGTACAACCTTATATTTTTCTCATTGATATAGCTAACAATAAGACTTTTTAGTTGCGATGTATCATTATTGTGATCTTTACTTCCTTCAGTTTTTTCCTACTCTTCTTTTCTAGTCGATATATTGATATTATTTTTCAAATGTTACAATACCGATAGTAAGAACACTCTTGATCAGTTACCATTGTGACGTCTCGCCACAATTTTCTAGATTATTTTAGTCGCAATGGTAAGACTAAGTCACGAGTGACACTATTTTCTTTCCATGGGGCAATATTTTGTAATTTAAACAAATTTGATCGTAACGCCACGGACAATCCCTGTAAAATTAACGTGGCATTAAATGTTTTAACATAGGGGTTGAGGCGCACGATTCAAGTTATCAATGTAAAAGATGATAAATTCGATTTCAATAATTGACATGAACGCTAACAGAAACAATTTTCAGTAGTCTGGGTAAAAGACATTTAAAGCAGTGCTAGTGATTCGAGTAAAAAAATATTGGCCAAATTCTGTGAATAAATAAAATGGGCTATAAGATTTATTTTAATGATGTTAACCTTTTAAATATGTGTTTGGGAAGATTAAAGAACTAAAACTAAAGACAAAAAGCACGAGTAGATAAAATAAAAAACAATATTTTTGATACTTAGTATACAAACTTTTGATACAATATTGAAATATTAATATTTAAAATGTTCATTGCACAATAATCTGTACAATAATTTTAATTAATACGTTTTCAAAGTGCATTGTGTTTATATCTGAAGCGATTTCAGTGATATATCTATTAAATAAATATTAAATGAAACTCTGATTCGACTTTTATTGAAAAAATAAAAAAAATAAATAAAAATCAGTATTGCGTGTAGAGTGTGTACTAAAACAAAGCAAATAACAAGTATTAGTATATGAAATAACGATCATTGTTTCCATTCTCATCCTCCTCTTATGTGCCTCCGAACGAATATGAAATATAAAAATTGCTAAAAAACAATGGACCCTCGGGTTCACTAAACTGGGGATTCGAATATTGTTTTCAAGAGTTAAATATTTTCTGTTGAAAAGCTTTAGTATTTTTGAAACCATTTTTGAAATTTTTCGTTTATAATACCAACAGTAGTTAAACAAAATTGTTCTTTTTTTATTTTGTTTTTTAGATGGATTATATAAAAATGAATAATTTATTTGGCAAAGGGATTAATTATTGGCAAGCGAAGGAGGTTCGGTGAGATTGATCGACGATTAGGTGGATCGAAGACCATGTTACCCTATCATCTAGTTGAGAAAGACGACACGACATATATAATATATATATATATATACATTGGGTATACTCATGTCTATGATATTATCATCCTCTGAATATCCGAATCTGTCCTCGAATTCGATCGAATTCCCGATAATAAGGGGTATATATGACTAGAAATTCAAATCGTTCGGTATCGTTCCATATCACAATGATATTCGACAATGGAATATTTTAAGAAACGGATATCATCGAGATTCAGATAACAAAATTCAAAATACACGCATGGTATAACAGGATATTATTGATATATTTATAATATAAATGGAAAATGATTTAAGTAGGAGTTAAATTTTATTTTATTCAATTCGTGTTCTTTAAGAATTACTCTTATAATTGTAATATTGAATATTTTAGAAAATTTGTTACACCATCGATCTTTACAATGGTATGCTGATGTTTGTCATGTTGAGAAGAAGTAACAAAAAAAATAACAAAAAAAGATAGAAATAATTTTCCACAAAGTAGGAAAAAAATTCGTATAAAACTCTCCGTGCCTTTAAAGGGAACTCCTGTCGCCTGGCTCCGCGCTGTTAATTACAGTTGCATTATAATGAAAAATTTTTATAACACGGCTATGTGATTTTCTTTCTTTTTTTTTTTAGCGTAGTTGTATCTCGGTGTAAAGCACGACGCGATATGAAACCCAATAACGTTGTGCGAGTTTGCGTTATGAACGAAAATGCACGTGAGAGCTATTTCAAAGAGCCGTTATCTGTTCTCGTTAACCATAAAAATCTGCTGCTCGACAAAAATAAAACGTTTACAAGGGCTCGGCTCGACTCGGCTCGTTTCTTCGTTCGTTCGTTCGTTCGTTCATTTATTCATTCATTCATTCGTTCACCTTATATCCGGTGAACTACGACGATTGAAGAATGAGTTCTACCGAGACAGCAAGATTTCTGACGTTAATTTTGAAAGCTCGTTCAGTAGAATACGCGTTACACCCTTAGGCTCACTATATCTTCAATATTTTCTTTCCTCTTTAAATAATATTTTTTTTTAATAATGCAAATAACACTCTTTCGTTGTTAAACTAGGAACAATGTAAAGTACCAATCAATTACACTCATGTTTCTGAGAATCAGTACCCCCATTCAAGTAGAACTCGTTTAATGAATTTAAACATTCTTGCAATTTTAAATATTTAACAATTCTATTTTGATTTTGTTAAGAGTACCCTTTATTTCCAAATGAAATTTTTCTCTAAATTGTACTACAATAAATGACATCCGAAATAACCAGATCAGCAAGAAACTTGTCTTCTTTTTTGTTTTTATTTTTCTAAAATTATTTCCATCGTTTGGAAAAATAAAAAAGTCCAGTCTTCCTTAAGACCCATACTTAATGAGTTTATTCGGGTGAAATAAAAAAGTAGATATCTTTTAGGAAAGTTTAGGGATACTTTGTAAGATACGAGCGGTATCGAAACGTATTGCTACTATTGCCAGACAAATAAAAGTTCGTAATGTTCAAATAGGAAGATGTTCTCTCCAAGTAAGAAAAGGGGAAGAGAAACTGAACATTTTTCTACGTGCTTTAGCACGGAAAAACGCTAGTACTTTCGGTTCGGTTCGGTTTGGTTCGATTCTGATCCTGCTTTTATGGTTCTCCCAATAAAGAAGATATTTACGAGGCTCGAATCGTCCGTCGACAAAACTAACGTGTAAAGGATAGAAGCATAAGACGATTTGCGGTTTAGCAGAATCCCTGCTTTTCTGTATGATTCTCGTTTCCCTCTCTCTCTCTCTCTCTCTCTCTCTCTCTCTCTCTTTCTCAATGGTAATAGCAAACGCGAATCCATTACGTCGATAGATGTACATTGCACAAACGATAGCAAACGTACGCACATATCCTAAAGCAACGAATAAGAATGATTTTTATCTCATCCAAGACAAATCTTTACTTACCCATGGTAAAAAAAAAACGCGATACCGTTTATATTTTTATCCTACGATACTAAACACGTTCATCGATTATCGTTACAACATTATTCTTTTTTTCTAATTTTGAAATACGATAAAAAGAAAATTATATTATTCAGTTATTATTATTTTTTTTCTTTCTTTCTATTTTCCCTTCGTTACTTTATCGTCGTAGAACAAGCGAGTAAGATGGAAATAATTTACTTCCATTGTAACCACCGACATTTTAACTTGCCGGTTTTCTCTTTCGTTTTACCTTTCCCTAACTTTTATCGTCCTTTTCCGCCCAGGAAAAGACTATTTATTTACAAAATCTAGATATTACGTAGCCTTGGAAACCACAATAGGAGGGTATTATTTATCTCCTTTTGTGCGAATCTCGGCGAGACTTGGAATAGAACGAAGGGAGAAGTGGAGGGTGGAGGGGAGCGATAATAATTATTTCAAGATAATACTATTAAAAAGAAATTATATTATTTCTTTTTCCTTTCATTCTCTCTACGAATGATCACGATTACAATTGATTTATTTGTTAAACGATATTGTAAAAAGGGAAAAATAAATTGATATTAATTATGTACACGTTACTATATTATTACAAATTTTTGGTATATGTCATTCTGGTATTTTGATAAGAAAACTTTTGAAGTCTCGATGAATCATTAGTAATATTATCCCGTATTTTAAAATTGTTTTAATATAGTTGAGGAAAGAAATGAGAGGGAAGGTTTAATGAATTCAACGTAATCGTGTAGCTTACCTGAATACAGGATCGCCTTTATCCTTTTTGAACCATAGGACCATAGTGACAACATCTCCAGGATGCCGTGGTTGTATGTCACAGGGTAAAATCGCTCTTTGACCGGCCACCCCTTGTATCGACACCATGGGTACTGAAACACGATCGATGAAAACAGTGAGCTTTACTCGATGCGCGCAAAAACTATCCTCTACAATTGTAAAAAAATATACAAAATATAATGGAATATCTTTGAAGAAGTTTTTTCAAAGGTACTCTGCTACCTCTACTTGAGTTTTCTTTTAATCATTTAAAGAACGTTTTATTGTTGGAACTAAATCTCACAGTTTCTTTTTCTTAACTTGTTTTAAAGAAAATAATGTCATTTTTGTATGTTACGTTTCTTATTTATTCTTTCAACGATATTAAATATTTATACATCTCTAAGATTTACAAAAACCTTTACTGTTGACACAGTTGCAGTGTATATTAAAACAATTAGAGGAAAAATTATTTACCGTATTATAAATTATTATCGTTAAATTAATAATAATTATATTATTTTTTGGATTAAATAGATCTAAGCTTTTATTTTGTTTTTCTCTCTCTCTCTCTCTTACTCAGAAAATTGTCAATCATTTTTAAAGATGAAAAGAAATTGGATTCGTGTCTGTCATAAATTATGTCATTAGAATCGGAACCGAGGAATGATGATGATCGTTGATTATCACGGGAGAAAATGATATGAGAGAAAGCGCGCTTACTAAAATAGGATAAGACCTTTTGGAAATACTCTATTCGTCGAGTATCGGCCGCAAGCAAGGGCGTAAAAGAAATGCGAGCTTGAATAAAGCCAAGTTCCCTGTATAAAAGCAAATGGGTCGACGTTCGTAAGCGAAGTGGATCCTTAAGCACGGTTCGCGACACTTACCATTCGGTCCCACGGTAGTGAGTTCGTCGACGAGCACTTCCGGCAATAATGCAGATTTTTATCGGGTAACTCGGTCTCGTATTCGCTTTTCCAACGGCTCATGAATAATCCCACCGCATTCGACTTTTCGCGTTCGACCGAATCCTTCTCCTACGCGGTCAATATTATTTTTCTTTTTCCTTTTTTTTTTTTAGGTGGGAAGGCGAAGGGAAAATAATAGATTTTCCAGTCAATATTATGATTATCTTACATTAGCATTGTTTATTTAACCCTTTTTTTTATGTAGGACACGAAATGATATTTGTCAGCTTGCAGCAGTCGCCGCCTCTCAATTTTTTCCTTCGTCAATCTGTACAGATTGTGTGGCTCTAGCTTTTTTCATTTTTAATTGCTACAGATTTTCTAACTTATTGTTTAGAGAACAATAACTCCATTTCTTCTAATTTTTTCCGCACGACGTGTCGACACATACTTCGTGCTTCAAATATGAACATTTTTTCAACTTTTTTCTTTTTCCCAGTCTAAAAACTGAAATTTCCATTCGTTCGCTATTTGTTTTTTTTTTGTGTGTTCTTCTAATAAAACATTTTGAAATGTATATTACACTGGCTCGTATTATTTTAAGAATAAATATTCTTTTTTTCTCTACGAATTCGTCAATTTTCGAAGTGGCCCCGTATTGAATGTCGAAACCGAAAATCAAAACCAACGGAAAATTTTTTGATACGAATTCTCGTCACATTGTAATTTGATTTTTGTTACGAATTTCAAGTCAATTTGCCTAGCGATTTTGATACCAGAGTAACACCCGTAACATGTGGACTTTGATGCAAAACTAAAATAAATACAAATATTGTTTATGGTTAATATTTTTTTCACGTTCTAGCATACAACTATTCAAATTCCTATTATTTTTACCATAATTGTAATTGTTGCAGTTAATTTTTATTACCCGAAAGCACCGTACCTCCTTTTTTACAAATCCAGAATCTTTTAAGAACTTTCGCAAATGACAGAGATCCTAAAAATTCAGCTTACAATAAATAATAAAAAAAAAAAAATGAAACAAATAATAAGTCAACGTCCTCGGCTCGTTGAAAGAACTAGTTCCCTTTAGGGTCACTAAAGTTAAACAACTATGGGCACGGTTAGTACTTGAATGGGTTCATCGTTTCGGAAAACCGTGTACTTTTGACTCTCGGGATATGTGTCAGGGCTGTGGAAAGGGGTCATCAAGGTTTCTTAAGCTCGTAAAAGGAAGAGTAATAAGAGGAGATATAATAAATAATAAGTTTCCTTATGACAAGATCAATAATTCATTTTCTTAGCGAAAATTTATAAAGGTAGTTGCTGGATTAATCAAAATCATCGATAAAAGTTAACCATGAGGTATTCGCACTCTAATATTGACCAAGTTTCATGATCCCAAAGCTTGAAATTGGATCACCGATGAAACTGAGTCGTTATTGAGCTAATCGAGTAGTTTCTCGTTAGTTGAAATTATTCTTAAGGTGGTCTAGGCTGGAACGGTGCAATGACAGCGGTGATAAATGTACGTGACTTGATATCGATTACACGGTAGGTAAGCTACGTTCAGTAAAGTACTAGAAAGGAGTGGTTTTACGTTAGAAGATTCCGCTTGAAAGCACAGGGCATCGTTATTTGTTCTCGTTAACGACAAACGCGACTTTCGATCTAATCTCATAGAGGAAAAGGGAGAACATCAAACTGGTCTTTTCGATTGGAGGCACGCTTTTAGATCCCATGGGATCATCCAATCCTGTTCGTTCAAAGACCTTGGCTAAATGTTATTTCTCGACTAGAAGAGATCGCGGGATTACTTACGGGTTCTCCAACTCGTAAGACATCGGTTAACGTCATTATCAACGTTGGATCGAATCACGTTCTGATTTACTGTTTTACTCCCTACCTTTGGAAGTACCTCAAAAAGAAAAAAAAAAGGAATTTAACTCGGTTGTTGTTCAAGAGAAGAAGGAACAAAAATATTAAATAATAGGAATGTTGTCGGTACCTTTTACTATGTTTAAAAAGAATCAAAAATCTTTTAACCATCTCTTCTTCTTTCTTGAAAATTATAAAATTAATGATACCTTTGGGAATATTTTAGAAATAATCATATTGATCGTAATTGACGATTAATAAATTATATTCCTTCGGAGGTATCTTTTGTTATTTATCATTAAAAAAAAAAAGAAACAAGTCGAATGAAAAAAAATCTTTGCATCTCTCGGATCGTTTTCTTGTGCGCGCAACAACGAGTAGCGTAAAATTTATTTTGATGCTTCGAAGGATAAAAAGCCTTTGTACCGTCTCGTAATTAGGTTTTGCGTAAAATAATAATTAATTTACAGATAGCATTGTCGAGTCGTTAGAGACGTAATCTGTTTCTGACATGTTTCATAGCAACGAGCATAATTAGCAGAGCTCGACCCAGACATAACCAAACGAAATTCGTTAACGGTTATACGATGGTTAAGGTCCTTCTTGAAAACCTTTCCCTCGCTCGGATGGTATTTCTTATTTCGTAATTACTCTTTCTCCCCTATCTCTTTCTTTCTCTATTTTTTTTTCTTCTTCTTCTTTTTCCCCTCTCTCTCTCTCTCTCTCTCTTTCTCTCTCTCTCTCTCTCTCTTTCTCACTTACTAAACCAAAGAATGGTGGAGTAGAATGCAAACTATTGAAATATCTTTTACGTTCTTTATATTTGGTCGGTGAAACGAAAAGGTGACTGGACTGAAAAGGAAAATGGGTTATACGGATTTCGCTTAAGATGGCTGGCATAGATTACGACTTTTTATTCAGTGAAAAAAAGAAAACGAAAAGTGCACGAAAGGGTGAGAGATAGATAGAGAGTGTGAGAGAGAGAGAGAGAAAAAAAATCAGAGTGCAGAGTAGTTAATAGGATTCAACGAACAAAATTCAAGAAAATTCAACGAAGAATTACGATCCCTTTTTCTCTCTCTCTCTCTCTCTCTCTCTCTCTCTCTCTCTCTCTCTGTCTCTCTCTCTCTCGATTCACGATCGTTGACATTTTTTAACATTATGTCTTTGTGAGAATACTTTAATAAATTATATATAAACTTTAATTGCAATCTTGACGAGCAATGATAAAGTTTTTAAACATTTCCCACTTTCCGATGTCATCTGTGTGTTTAATTGTTAATTACGAATTATTTTTCAATCGAGTTCTTTTATCTTTCTTTTTTTATTTTCCTTTTCGAAAGGTAAATTATTAAATGAATCCAGTGGGCCGAGTATAACGAATGGTCTAAAATGAGTTTAATGAAAAAGAAAAAAAAGAAGAAAGAAAAATTCGAAAGGATTTATAAGCTGGTGGTATTGTTGGTCTGGTTATAAATTGGCTAACCAGGAGGACAGATCCTCGATCATTTATCCGCGTGGGAAACACGTCGAGTGTTTCCAATTATTTTAAACGACAAAAGAGACGTCCAGCATCCCTTAATGGAATAATAATGCCACGACCACGACTACGCTTAAGGACACTACGTTTACAGATGCAGCTATTACCTTTATGGTTACCGTTCTCTCATATGGTAGAACCTGACCTCAATAGAAACTAAACATTACGAGAGATCTTTGATCTTTATTTTATTCATAGATTCGCCCAAAAAATACAGAAAACATAAATTAATTCAATTCATGTTTTACGATTCATTTGCAAAGGTCAACGCTCTTGCGTAATCTGTTTATTATTCATTCACATATCTGTTAAACTTTAATTCATTTATTTATTTTCTTATTTACAGTTAAGTTAATGGAACCCATTATTGGTGAAAAAAAAAGTACGAATTCGTAGGAGTAAGAAATATTTTTATATGTATTCGTAATTGTAGTATCAAAATTGTACCTGATAATTAACGAACGATACTTTCGCATTATTTGAAATAATCCAAATTGTTCCTTTCGTCGTTTCATTTTGTTTTAGATTTTTATACGAATGAAACTTACTCGTATTACGAAATCGAATTATTCATTAAGAAAATTGATTAGGAGCGCGTTGAAGTATAAACATGATAAAACGTTATTTATTTCCTTAACCCTTTTTCATGCCACGGCGAATTGTACGAAAATAACCCCACGAAAATGACGATTTTGCAGAGGTTTGAAAAAAAGGTCATAAAAAGCAAACTAAGAATGATATTTAAAAAATTCAAAATGCAGCGTATTGCGGAAGAATAAAGGAAGAGTAATGTAACGTCAATTGTGATTTAATATTCATTAAAAATAATAATAATAATAACATTCATTTAAAATAAGATAAAAAATATAGAAACAAGTTTCTTTACTTCAAAAAATATTTGCACTAATCTTCCGTCGATCAATTTCATTCAGGTCACGTAGTATGAATTAGAAGTATTTCATTTTCATTAATTTTGTATAAAATAACAAATATCAGTAATAAGAATAAAAGGATAATTACATGATCCACTACAGTGCATCGGTAACCATCATAAATTATAACAAAAAGTAAACCCTGAACAAATTTTTAAAATTCTTTTGCAATGAAATTAAACTGCAAATGACTATTTATAAATTTAATTTTGAGATATAGTTTTCTCGCAATGCGAAAACGAGGACGCGATCTGATACGCGACGATATATAATCGTCGGTACTTTTCGCAAGTGATTTTTACGACGATATATTCGGTCGCACTGTACTAAAAGGTTTAAGAGACTATTAAAGCAACAGAATTTGTGTTAGATATCTTATAACGTTGGGATGATCAATGCAACGTTTCTGTTGTAATTTAAATGGCACAAATTCTGGTTGATTAAATATATCGATTTGTTAAATGTAACGGTCATCGCTAAAATTCGATTATATCTCAATAATTATAGGCAGGGTAAATTCTGATTTTGCAGTTGCAATTGATGTATGCAATACAGGATAGATATAACGCTAATCGCGATGCATGGGAATTAATTGGATTACGTTGCATTGTGTTTAGTACGATTGATAGGTAGCCATTAGAGATCTCGATAATTAAGCAAAGGTAAATATCTATCCGCGTGGAAGGATTTATTTAAGAGATAAAAAAGAATCTTAACATTTGATCACCATTGAGTTCTTCTATATCATTACCGTTAGTAACAGCTTTGCAACATAATCGAAAAGGGATGTTTGTCCTTTTGGAAATGAATGAAATTTCGAATAGCTAAGGTAACCAGAAACGTTACTGAATGAACATTGGTTCGCATGTTCTCTTCCTCTAACGCCGGAGGTAGAACCAATGATTTCAATTCAATCTGAACTGATATCGAATCGTGTTGAAACTTCATAGAGAAATTGTTAGTTGGACGAATGTGATATGAACTATGATTACCGTTTCGATTTGATTAGAGAATAACTCTAATAGTGCTGAAATTGTTCTTCGGCTTCTGGATATTCTTCTTTAAACACAATAAGATATCATCTCTTAATATATTCAGTGCTCCTGCATATATAGATAAATGGATAGATACATAGATGGATGAACAGATAGGAGAGGGTACTCGCATAAACGTTAGACCCTACCCTGCCGATGCGTTTGCTTGGATTAGGTTTGATATCGAGTAAGGTTCATGCATCTTGACGAGGCGAGAGTCCTGCTCCTGTTTATCGAGTCAAGATTTGTGATAGCCGATGGAGGTCGTCCGAGGATCGGACGAAGGTCACATAACCGCGGCAGGATGGCACCGGCCAAACCCTTATCAACCTCGCCATCCATCCAATATAGCCAACGTTTCTACATACATATAGTTATGTAGTATACCTATCCCAGCTACGAGCTGATTTGGCTCACAATTGACAAACGGTCACTGGTGTATATATGTGTCTGTGTGTGTCTGTATATGGCTATGTGTACTCCTTCCTCTTTTATACCCCTCCTTTTCTCTTCTCATTCCATATCATATTTCGATGTTCGAAAAATCTGCGATTGCTTTATAAATTCATCTCTCCAATATTTCCAACTAATTTTTCACTTAACTGTCTTTGTTCTACGCTTCCGTATCATCTGTTATTTTACGATCACGAATTTTTATTACGGAAAGATATTTTTCATTCAACATGGTACGTGTATGTATATTATCGATGTAACCAACGACAAATAAAATCAAATGAAAAAGAAAGGATAGAGAAATTGTCAGAATTGTAGTGATTTTTTTGCCTGCAGTTATTTTAGTTTAATTTTTTTGACACCTTTTTTTTTATTCCATCAATATTTACTATTTAATCAAATTTATATATAAATTTAAATTAAAAACGAAATTAAAATTTATTTATTAAAAAAGTAGATATATTTAAAAACGATTAACATTTTATACCCAATTAAATAATCAAATTTGTGTCAGGGTCAGGAGTATTAATAGAGTTTGATAAAAATATGATTATATAGAGCTATTGTGTTTGAACGATTAGGAAATACATGATCTCGGGAAAGTTAGGATTTATCAATTAAAGTAAATAATAGAGTTCTTGAAACTTGAAGTTGTTATTTGTGCTATCGCCTTTGTTTGATCGTTATCGATTATAGTTATAATGAAGTAATCAAAGTGTACGAATTGTGATTGAACAATAATGTTAAATGTGTGGTAGGGTAGCTGCGCATATAGGAAAATGAAAAATATGAATTGATGAAACGAATATAACAGAGAAAATCAATAGAATATGGCCAAATTTGTGAGTCATTCAATTTACTGTCAAATCAAATGGTTTAATTCGTTGAAAAAAAAATACAAAAAACCAATGCAATGCAATGTGTAAATGCTAATGAATAATGGATATTGTTTTTTATTTTCCTTTTGCATTTTGAATTATACAAATTTGATAGATATTTGTAAGCTCACCGATCGCGTTATCATTTTTCTCTTCTATTCAAGAGTTTATTTACATTTATACCTGACTTCAACAACTACATTGCTTGTGTTTATGTGTTTTAAGGATACATTGTTTACATAGAAAGCGTATATTATATTACGTATTATTCTAGAATATTCTCAATGTATTATGGTAAAGCAATGAATTTGATAGGTCCTATAGTTTTGTTTAGGAGTATAACATGATCTTAATATTAATATTTTTGATAAAAATAAATTGTATATTGTAAGTAGCTTTATTAGTTTATTTTAATTAACTTTATATAGCTTCGTGTTAAGAAATATAATAATATTCTAAATATTGGATTGAAGGAGGAGATAAATAAATTGTATAAGTTTATCTGTGTGATTGTGTGTATCTCTCTCTGTGTGTGTAGGAATATCAGTCTCTTTGTTAACTCATTTTAATGAGGTAAGTTTAGTGTATTTTTTGGATACATTTAAGCTTATTGTAGTATACTTCTTATGCAAATCCATTGCCGTTATCTGAGACCACCGAGAAGCGGAATGCGTATCGCGAAAGTTCAAAGTTTCTTGGAAATAATCGGTGTTGCGAAACGCCTCTACGGATGAACGTTGAAACGTCGAAACTTTTGTCAGACTATCATTTGCGTCTAGTTCAGAATGCGACACCATTTAAGGAAAAGCAAGCCTTTGTGGAGGATTCTAGGAAGCTATTCGATGAGAAATGAAAAGAGGAGATAGAAGGGTAAAGCAAAAAACAAAAAAAAGAGAGGGGAAGAAAGATTAATAAAAAAAAAAAAGTATCATGACCAGTTCGTTCGTTCGTTCGTTCGTTCGTTCGTTCGTTCGTTCGTTCGTTCGTCTTTTGCACTCTCGATTAATTAAAACTTTCTTTCATCTTCTTTTAAGAAAAAAAAATCTGTTTACCAAGGTTTCCTTATTTTTCCTCCGTTCCGAGATATTAGTGTTTGCGAAGATTGCTTTAGTTTATTTCATCCTTCTTCTTCTTCTTCTTTTTTTTTCTCCCCTCCAAACAAAATTCGCGTAAATAATTTAATAACAATTTGTTTTTATAACATTTTTATATTACTTCTTTATATATAAATGAAATATATATATATATATAATATTTGGTTTATAAGTGGATCGATCGTTGTACGTAGTTTAAAATAGAATCTATTATTATTATAGAAACCTCTTTCATGTTGGGTACACATGTCGAAATTGAATAACCAAACTTTTTTCCAATAAATCCAATAATTCCAACTTTTAGTAAAATGGGTTTAAACCCCCTCTTTCCTCCCTTACCCTACCCTTATCGAGATTTCCACTTTTATCTTCGAACTCGGTAATTTGTTAAGCTGATTACCTTAAATTAATATAAATTAAGGATTTTTATTTCTATATATTTATAGAAATTCGATACGTAGAAAATAGCGTAGAATGTAGGGGTTGATAATAAATGTAAATTGAGATATGCTAATTAAATAATAATATTTCGGGAATAGAGAAAAATGAAAGAGAAGAGAAGCTCGTATACGTCGGATTGTGTAAGGTAGGTTGATACGACGTAATGAGGAAGGAAAAGTACACGAGTTAATGATTATCAAGTAGAGCGCAAAACATGTACATGTAGAGGTATAGTGAAAGTAAGAAATACCTAAAAGAGACAAATATACTACGCGCGTTTGTCGTAGTTAGCGATTAAGGACGAGGTCGTTTGTTGCAGGTACGACCTCCAACCCTCTCTTATTCCACTTCGACACCCCCTGCTCGTCCGGGACAGTTAACAAGCATAGTTTAAACACTCGTTAGAGGTGCTTGATCGTTGTTTCAAACAAGCCGGTTGCGCGCACCTGTACCATTCACCGGTGTTCAAAGGTGAAAGCTGCTTAGAACGAAAACGAGTCTGAAATGAAAGATAAGACGAACAATTGCGTTGGTGAAGCAATTAAACGCGATCCCATATGAGCATCCTTAACAATTCCAACGAGTCTTTTAAAACGAAAGAACACGATCTCCATTGTGTTTTTTTCACGTCTTAGAGAGATTATTTGACAAAAGGGAAATGTATAATATTATTTAACTATGTTTTTTTTTTATCATCTAATTTGTATTCTCTAATTTAATCAAAAGAAATAGTAGGATTTTAAATAGACGAGTAATAGGAATTGACGAATACGAGTAAAAACGTTTAACAGCTATCGTATTTCGATGTTTTAATTAGTCGATGCAATTAAACTCGACGTAATTTTAACCGTAATCTCATAGATATCTAAATAATTTCATGATAATCGTTTCTAAGATCTCATTGGATTTTCCTGAAGGCCGTGAGCGGTTTCGATCGATTTCCCATTCGAGGAGAAAGTTTGACATCTCCCGTGAGAAAACGTATTTCGATGAACTCGGTAGGTACTTTCGCGAAGCTGACGCCGTTATATAAAGGGAAAGAGAGTGCGAGAGAGAGAGAGAGAGAGAGAGAGAGAGAGAGGTCGATAGAAGGAGGGTTTAGGAAAAGCAATGAGAGAGATCTTCGATCCTTTTCCTTCTGATACTCACGAAGGAAAGTAAGCGGAAGCATTCGTAACGCGGCTTCCGCGAAAGACTTTGCTTCCGAGGACTGGTTAAAAGGTACGAGTAGAATGGTTAAACGAAGGAAGGAAGGAAGGAACGAACGAACGAATGAACGAATCGATCGTCAGTAATAACGTCGGAACGGGACGGGTCTCCATTAATCCAAGGACCTTTAATTAGGGGACGACCGTGACAAACGTTGGAAATTTTTATCTAAACCTTCTCTTCCTTCGGCCAAACTCCTCGAGGGGATAATTTTTTCCGCTATATTTCATTTCCTTTCTTTTTTCGGCCCTTTTTTTTCTTTTTACCGCGGTAGAAGACCTTTCTATTCGTATACGAAGTCTCGAGAAGTCTCTAGATTCTGTAACTTCCAGCAACCCCTCCTCCTCTAACCCAAACCCTATTCGTGCGCTTAAAGGACCATGCATTTATCGCAGGTTCGTGCCATCTGACCCTAAATTGTAGCCCGAGGAACTCCTTCCCATTACGTTCTTCCATTGTTCCTCTCGAATATAAAAAGCCCGCGGCATCTTCGTCGCATTTAAAGCGTTTAACCTTTCCGGATATGCCGTCCTCGAGTCCTAACTTCTTTACTAATGCTATTTCTTTTTTTATCTTACGACTATCGTAATAATTGGAAGTGGTAATAAATATCTCGATATACTCGATAAGAAGTTTAGTTAGTAGAGTAAGGGTCCCGTTTAACGCTGTTCCACTTAACACTTTTTCAGTATTCGGATTCCCAGAGGAAAAATACACTGAACACTTTCCTCTGTCATAGTTGATTTATAAACGGTCATCAACGTTACTGGAAAGACAAAAATATATTTTATACTTTAAAATATGGAAGAAACTTATGGAACGATCTGATATTAACACTTTGACTGCCACGTTTGTCATTTATGACCGGTATGGTGATCATTGCTGATCGGAGCATTTGAATTACTTAAATTGTAAAAAGATGAATGAAAATGTACAGTTAACAAATTAAAAATATCATCGCTGATTAGAATATACTTTGAAATAAAAAAAAGCACCATTGAACGATTAAAAATTTTTATTGACACACCGACAAATAAAATATTAATTTCTATGAAATCTTGCATCATAAAATACTATCATGGAATCCTGAACGAAACAGATGATTTCAGCGTGGCAGTCAAAGTGTTAACCAAGTGAATTATTTCAAATATTTCTGGTAAAACGTATAAAACGTATAGAATTTTGTCTATCGGTAACCAGCGATTTTAGGAAAGGAGGAAAAAAACAAGTTTAAAGCATAGGTATCGTTAGGTTCCACTCGTCAACGAGATTACCATTAACTCGATAGTTCGTCCCACGAGTCTGAAGGAGCCTGAAGGAGCTAAACTCGGCCCTTGTTAAGAAGAGGACTTGCCTCGTTTCGACAACGAGGTTATCGTTAACCCGATAGTTAAGTGCAAAGAAGCTAAAGCGATTTCACGATAGAAATCTTTTTTCGTCTATTCATTGCTTGGATGGAGTCTTGAATCTAAAGTACTTAAATATATATATATATATATAAAGTATAGGACTGTCAGATCGAAGAGCATATATCGTTCAGAAAATCTCAAAGCTCAGGTCAGAATCTCCTTTAACTATCCACACCCCCCGGGAAATGAATGTAATTTCATTAGACCCCGCCACGAACCAATTACCGAGAGTACCTACACTACTATACGATATATACGTATCTCCCACGGCAATAAATCGAATGGTAATAATCGTAAAAGACGATGAAACGAAGATTGCTTGAAGATTTTATCGATAAGCCTATTCTCGATTAGATATTAGATATTTTCTTCTTTTTCTTTCTTTCTATCTTTTTTTTTCATCCAAGAAATTAATAAGAACGATATTTCAATTTTGTATTGAAATAATGACGTAACAATATCTTTCTCATATGACCCCCTTCTCTCAAAAGGTCATCAACTCGTGGTTAATTTACCTCGGGGAAGGATACACGTGTCCAGTATGTCAACGACACGTGTGTTCTCTTGCAAGTGGACGTTACGCGTGTACGATAAAATGACCAACGGGATGGTGCGTTGCTTTAACCGAAAATACAACGTGTAGAACAAAATGTTTGTTACGTCATTTTTTTGTCTTTAGTTTCTATATTGAAAATTAATATTATGTAATATTTATTAAGAATGTCGTCAAAATAATAAACCAGTTATGATATTCATTTGCTTTATCGATACGATGTAATTGATAGTGGGTTACATCAGGGAATAATATCGCGTATCAAATGCATCCACCTATCAAATAAATGCAACAACGTTATAGAAACTCAACGACCAACGATTGTTATTCCGTTTTTACAACACGAGTTTCGTTTCAATCCTTAAACAATTATTTATCCTTAATAATAATCGATAAAATTTTGGTACAATAATAAACGGCATATTTCTATTAGCAAATATCATTAAATTGAAAATTCCTAAGGGAAAGATAATACAGTAACTGACGTTAGATAATGCAACGGAGTTTTATGAAAAATTGTTAAGCTAATTAGTAATTAAAAAGCTTTCATTGAATATTAAATTAATGATCGAACTATTTCGATATCGATTTTACAATGTATTATTCTCTTTCTAATTGCGGTTATGGCATGTGTATCGGTAAAAGTTTCAAAGTATAAACGTTTGGAGACTACTCTCATGATACTCATCCATTAAACATTAATTTCGATATCCTCTGTGGAGAACGAACGGTCGAGCAAATAAATCAAGGGAAAAGTTTTAGCGTACGGTAATTTACACGAGTAGTTTAGTGTCTCCTTTTCCGACTTCTCTTCCTCTTCCTCTCTCTTTCTCTATTTCTCTCTCTCTCTCTCTTTGTTTCTCCTTTTCGAAAGTCTCGTTTACACAACACGATAGTTTAAAAAAGAACATTTGCGTACGGACGAAAGAACGCACGTACGTTTATCCATTTGAACAAATTATTTTCCACCCTACGCTTTTATTCTCTCTACCATTTCTACCTTGAAACATCATTCCTCGTATACTCGCGTGTATATTTTTCTTTTTATTTTTATCTTTCCTCTTCAGCAACGAAGAAGAATCATGTACTGCTGATGCTGCGAGAATTAATAACAATATTTAAACGTTGATCCCGTTATAAAGACACTTGTTTCTTTTTATCCCACAAATTGTAGTATCTTTTTTATATTTTTTAACTAAAACAGAATATAGTGGTACGAATTGAATGACTATAAACTAATGATGTATGTATGTATATTTATATATATGAACATGAATCTCGACCATTTGTACGATGGTGACAAGGTAAATTCATAGAGTTCGAATATACTCACCCGGATGGTCAGGTTCGTTATTGTTTGCATCTTCGTCCAAGGACGTTGTCCTCTCCGATTGCGCATCAGCTAGAGTCGATACCTCGAAGCACGTCACCACAATCAATATCCACAGCATACTGGCAAACAACGTCTCTTGTCTAATTCACCCACGAATCATCCTCGCGAGACTTGCGTCGTATTTCGTTGGAGAAGAAGCTCCTTTTCGGTGATCGATTTCCTGTTCTCCAAAACTGTTGAAGAAAAATATTTACACGTTCGGTTATTTGTTTATACGAATTGTTCGAGAAAAAAATAAAACGAATAAAAAAAATACCGGACATTAAAATCGATTGACAAAGATCATTTCTACTAGTGGTTATCGGGGGTAAGGTGGCTGCGGGGTATTTGAGTTTGAAAAATAAATCCTGGAGAATAATTGAAAACTACCAAGATGAAAATCAAATAATTGCAACCTTGTCGATCGCCGAGAAGGGGGTGGAGGGCTAAATTGAGTTTCGCACGGTCGGCTTAGTCGGCGAGCACTCGGTGGCGCTCGTCTTGGAAGATTTCATCTCAACACTTTTCAATGCCGAGGCATGGACTATCCACTTTTCCTGATCCTTATTCAGCACCACCTCTTTTATATATATATATATATATATTCTTCCTTGTTGAAATCTAGACGGTATGTTCCGACAGTTTTCAAATAAAAGAATAAAAAAAAAGCGATTCTTTTCTCGCGACGCTATCCACTCTTTCTACCATCTCTATTTCCTTTCTTTCTTTTTTTCTTTTATATATTTTTTTTTTATATCTTTTTGTTATTATTTTTCAAATCGATCGAATAGAGAGAGACAAACGAATATGTAACAGAGTTTAATTTTACCCACATCGTAATTTATACATCGGGTAAGGATTACGTCAAGTTTTGTTATTTCTATTATGAAATTTTCTAATATTTCATATCTGTGATATTTTAAAAAATCTAGGAGAGAAAACTATATTTATTTGTTTTTTCTTTTTTTTAAATAAATTTAATAACATGTCATAGAGAAAGTTTTTTTTTTTTAAATGCAGTTAGATAAAACTTATTTCTAGATATTTCATTTTCTTTCATTTACTAAAGTTTTTCGATAACACGATTGAGTTTTTAAAAATTAGATGGAAGTACACACAAAGTCTCTTCTTACTACAGGGGTAGAAGATTGATATTATCGAGAAGCGTTAGGTCGTACATGCTATTTCTTTTTCCATTACAGGACACGTCCGATGTTCTCGGCAGTTTGCAAGTACTTTTTGCTCTTTCTCCTTTCGTTCTTTCCTTTTCCTCTCGAGCTTTCCTTGAAACGAGAGGACGTGGACAAAGGGTTTCTGTCTGTGTAAGTACGGCAAACGTACGGCAAAAGAGACTCGTCCTTCTGACGTGTACCACAGAGAGAGAGAGAGAGAGAGCTGGACTCACTTTTCTCCTACTTTCTAGCGAACATTACGTGGACCGGGTACGTGACATAAACTCTGTCCATTTCGAACGGACCCGCCCTACAATCCTATACGAGATCTTCTTTGAAAATGTCATCTTCTTTCTAATCGTGTTGTACCTAAGGTTTGATCTTTTTTTTCCCTCCTTTCTTCCTTCCTTTCTTTCTTTCTTTCTTCCTTCCTACATCATTCGCGTCCTTTTCGTTTTTGAAATTCACCTTATTCTATTCGGAGAAAGATTCTGCAACCTCTTTTATTCGTCTTATCCTATTCCCGAACTATTATAGATCGCGTTTACTTTGAAACTATTATCCCAACACTGGCATTATAATTCAAGTATATAACTATGTAAACTTAGAATCACGTACAATGAATATAACTCAAAAAATATGGACTTATCTTTCTCTAAAAACTTGCATTTATCGGTATGAATTATTCCTCTTTAATCTGAAAGAATAATGAGATAATATTAAGATAATGATTTTGATTCTCACGTATAAAAGTTCAATGGAAAATATGTCGAAGAATCTAAACTCGGTTTTGATCTTTTACCGATATATTGAAATGTTCGTTGACAGGATAGAATTCGATAAAAATCTTTCAATCTTTCAAACTTTTATCGAACGTCAAATACGAGTGACTGTTTGAAAATCAAATAAGTGCAGTTGAGTAAACGCGAACAAAACTATCGAGGGGAGAGGGAGTTAATAATATTATCTCAGAGATAACTAATTGAATTTAGAGATTAAGCAAGAAAATGACATTATTCAGGGGTAGGTTAAAAGATTGACAAAATCTTTTCAAACTAATTAAAAGGATTATCTTTGTACCGAGTTAACGGATATACGTATTATGTAAACTTTTTTTCGGATAGAGAATCTTTTTGTACATGATTTTAATTACGTTTTATTAGATACATATATGTTTATTTCTGGGTATAAATAATTATCACAAGTTTTGTAATTATTAAAGTTTATAAATAAAAGTAAATATTAACTATTTAACGAGATGAAATATCCAATTTAAAAAATAAAAAACATTCGCAAACAGTGCCCTGATTTAAAAATTACCGATTAGCGAATAATATTGTATACTAATTTGACATAACGTACGATATCATTCATTATAACAATAACGCGAATATTTCACACACACACAAGAGTAGAAATATTAAATTAAAACAACAGTCATTCATTACGAGATTTAATTCTGAGAAGTATGTAAATTTTTCTTTCGTAGTAAAAAAGAAAACTTGGTTAAAAGGAAAGCATGATTGATGCCGTTTAAAGCAGACGATTTGCTCGAGGAGAACAAACGTTTCAAGTATTCAAATGTGTTGAGTATAGCGTTACGAAAAGTTCAATGCAATTTACATTTCATGGTCGCTCACGGTTCAATACCTGGAATTGAAAATGCTAGATTCGGTGGCGATTACGTTGAAAATTGGGGAGAAAGAACGCGGCCGCGAACGAACGAACGAACGAACGAACGAACGAGGGAGAGAATGAATGAGCGTACGAATGAGCGTACGAATGAGCGAACCTAGAAACGATTTTTGGGCTAACGGGTTGCATAAAAGGGTAGAACGATAATGACAAAATACAGCGATGATCGGTGCCATTTCTCACGTGTTGCGAATTGCGATGCATTTTCCATCGACGCGCCACGTCGAACCAATTTTCGAACGAGCCGAACTATTCCCGAAGGGGGATTTATCGTACAACGAAATCGTTAAGAACGCATCGATCAATGGAACCGAACTGAAAATATGGACCTCCTCATCCCACCTTTGTCCTCTTCCTACCTCACAAATAGAATGGAGTAGAACGATACGTTATTTTCATTCCCGCGTGCCATTGCAAGGAAGATCAAAAATATAAAGAAAAATCGCAACGTAAACAACAATGTGATTTCTTTTGTGTAACCAAAACTATTGATCAAATCGTATTAGCTTAAATCTATGAATTTATGAGCTAAGAGGTTTATCACCCTCTTCTATCATTCGCATATCCATCAATCGATGGGATTATTCGTCATGGGGAACACCCTCGAAGGTTCTCTCACCCTATAGGAACTTTAGAAATATTTACATAACTCTCGATGACCGTTTTCAATATAATCAAAGAGAAACTCAATCGGTATTTTTTACTAAATTCGAAACGTGATTTACACAATGAAACACGTCAAATAACTCCGAAAGGGCAATTTTCACGGTCGTCAAAGGAACGAAGTCCACGTTTGCTATTATATTACATGTTTTACTATTTATCTCGATTACATGTGATTCTTGTTCGATGAAAATTTTGTAAAGTTATTAATCGTTGATACTCGTGTTAAGGGAGTCACCCAAAAATCGAATTTTTTTTCTTTTTGCATAAATTGATTCCTAAACATGTTTAAAATATGCTGATAAAAATGATTCTCCAATAATTCATTCAATCGTCATAGGCTTACAAATTAAAATGTCGTTTAATTTTTTGATGTAAGATAAGCCAATCAATCAGCCGGAATCATAAATACACTCAACAACTTTTTTTTTTCAAGATGAGTGTCTTCGGAGTGATACAATTCGTGTTGTTAAAAAGATTTATGCCGAAAAATTTGAATACACCTTACTAAAATATTAATAAATATATTCATAAAAAGTTCATAATTCTATCCTTTTTTATTGGTCGTGAAGAAAAAAAATTCCTAAAAAAATACGGAATGGCTCTCTTAAAACTCGTAAATCTTATTTTGTTTTTTTTTGTTTTTTTTTTTTCAATATTTCTGCGCACGAAAGTGTATAGAATTTATCGTTCGCGATAAACTGGTAAAACTAACTGGGAAATGTAACGTTTATTTTCTTGTTTATTTGAACACGATGAAAATCTCAGTTCATTATACAGAAATTTCAATCATTTGTAAAATGTTGAAGTTACGATCGTTGACAACGTCGCTCAAAAGTCAAAGCCTTTATCGCGTAACGTCGCAAGCATTTTGTTAACGTTGAACGCGTGTCATCGAAAATCGAATGCTGTATAACATATGCCCTTTTTTCATTCTATATTTTTTTCTTTGTATAGTGCAACGAAACTTGCTTCATAAAATCGATCAAAAAATAAAGATAAAAAGGAAAGATAAATAAAAAAATGGAAACAACACAAAGGCGTATCATTAATTACCTGAGCCAAGAAAATCAGTAATTCCGACGATGAGGTATAAAAAAAAAAAGAAAGAGAGAGAAAGAGAGAGAGAGAGAGAGATATAGAAAGAGAAAACGATCAGAAAATTGATCGATACACGTACATCAGCAAGCAACTCGTAACTCGTCAACTTTATCCGAAGTTGTTGATGTTTTAAGAAATAAGGTTCCTTGTTTAGTTGATGTTCCGTCGAAAAGGGTGAATCGTAAAGTTGGATATCTTTGTCCAGGACCCTCGTCGTTCAGGATCCTTGTCGTCGATACGCGAAGGTAAGAGGAAACACGTGGCTCAAGAAAAGCCGAATGCGCCAATCATCGGCTTCTGTAGCTACACCCAGGTCCCGGTCTTGTATTTTTTCTCTTCACTGTAATATTATCACTGTGGTCTCGTGTATCTCATATCGCGACAAAACGATGCACCTTCGTATCTCACCATACCTTATCCGGTCCGCCTCCTGGCGCACCTCGCACGCGCTGCTATCCGCGATATTCGCGAATCGATATTATTTACCCTCGTCGCAAAGTTATAACTTTTGTTTCATCAAAAAAAAAAAAGAAGAAGAAGAAGATTTAAAAGTGTCAATTTTTTTTTTATATGTTTTTTTTTTATTTTTATTTATGTACCCTTAATATTCACTTTTGTCACTTTTTCTTTTTCGTATCTTTCTCAATCTCTCGTATTTCTCGTTTTACTCCCTTTTCTTCTTCCTACGTTAAAATCTTGAGAAAACTTTTTCACTTTTCTTTCCAAACGACGATCGTGTACCTTTTTTTTCTCAAGAGCGAGAGAGAGTTATTTTATTTATCTCTCTCTCTCTCTCTCTCTCTCTCTCTCTCTCCTTCTCTTATCATCGAAGGATGCACGAAGCGCGCGCCTCGAGCTCCGCGGTGTTACTGGATGCTGCCGGCAAAGTTAAGCGCACGGACGAACACCACCACCACCACCACCACCCTACACCCGTTCATCCCCGTTCATCCCCGTCCAGCCTGGTCCGCGCACCCTCGTTCACTCTCGCTGGCGACCAGACCTTCCTCCCCCCTCTATGCACCCTTTTTCTCGTCACCCAATCCTCCTCTCCTTTCCTTCTCCTTTACTCACTCTGTGTGCTTCGTGCAAGCTCGATAATCTTCGTTCGAGTTGACGACGCCGAATCTTGAGACTGAACCAAGTAGAAAAGGGGGTTAGATAAGGACTGTAAAATAAAGAAAGAGAGAGAGAGAGAGAGAGAGAGAGAGAGAGAGAGAGAGAGAGAGAGAGAGGGAAAGCTTTTTCGTCCGCGACGAAGATTGGAGCACTTCCGGTTGGCTGCACGACGACGCGCGCGATATGCATCCGGTCGGTACAGCCTCCTTGCGAGAACGATTATTCGAGATTAACGAAGCGCAGTCGCAATCCGGCTCCTTTTCGTTAGATCTCTTCCTTTCCTCCTCTTCCCCTTCCCCTTTCACCCCCTCTATGTCTCTTTTTTTATCTTTCTTTTCCCCTTTATTATTAATTACTTTTTTTTATCTTTGCTTTTTTCTTCATTCTTCTTCTTCTTCTACTTATTCTTCTTATTCTTCTTTTTCTTTTCCCTTATCAAAAGAAACTAATAAACGTTAATTAAAGTTTCGACCGAACATCGAAATCTCGATAAACGTGTTGTACCGCGTTTTTCAAAGCTTGCGAGAGCATAATTTTTAATACTTTTAGTTCTTGGTAATCGTAATTCATCACTTTAGTAATTTTTGTTTTCATTGAGTATGTTAGTTTGGTATGGTATATGCGTTTATTACTTTTCAAAGGTTTTTTCGAGATTTGTATGTTTCGTATTCTTCCAGGCTATCAATAATAATTATTATTATTCAATGTCTTTTGTTGCGAAAGAGATCACGATTTATATGTTGATTTAAAACTGAAGAGTTTATTTTAAGCGAATCGCGTTAGTTCGATTCTTCGTTTCAATGCGCGAAAAAGGTTGAAATCTGTTTCGCTTGGATTAATCCAGGGGACAGAGAGAAAGAGAGAAGAAAACATAGTCTCGTTATATTTGATAACGAATGGTATACGATCTCTTTTGTTATGCATCAAACGTGTACGTTAATTAATAAGCCATAAATTCTATCTCAGTTGTTCTTTTTCGTTTTTCCACCTTAACCTCCTCTCCCCAACCATCCCTCCAGTTTCCCTTTTCTACCTGTACCATTTGCTTCGAGCAAAAAGAGTTTAATTAGCCGTAACAAATTTTCCTTTGATAGGATGTCTCGAGTTGGGGATGATCGTCGTAGTCGTAGTCGTAGTCGTAGTCGTCAGTCCGGAATAGATAGAGTACGATGTTGAAATTTACGGACGAGATTGTAATTAGCATAGCGTGAAACTTAGGATACAGTTTCCAAGTGAGTTTGGCCGAGGACTGCGTTACCGAACGTGTAACGTGCGCAAAGGCGTATAGTTAAAGGCTAATTTGTAGTGTAGGGACAAGCATGGCACGTGATCGTATAGAAAGTAGCTCGTTAGATCTGGTTGATTCAGGTAAAAGCCTAATTACCATATCAGTTGATTGGCCGTTAGGGATGGCTCGTTGAACGATATTCTTGTTGCCTTGGGTGGTTTGTCGAACGACGATCACAGTGAGTCATACGTCAATCGCAGGATCATACATAAGCTTATACCACGCTATATCCTACTGAAACTCTCCGTTTTCTTCTACCATCCTTTTTAATCCTTCCCACCGTGTTTATCTATCAATCTATCCAGTTCTATTTGCACGCAAACAAAGAGGTATTTATTCAGTATCAACAAACTTAATTGACCCATTATTCCTATGTCTCACCAGTTGTCGAACTTATTTAACTAATGATAATGTAAGATTCTTGAAAAAAAATGAACCGTGGAACTGACTGGACCGGGAATCGAACACCACTTTCGCTTGCCAGACGAATGCTCTTTAACCTAATGAGCTATCCAATGAAAATAGTCTCACTTGTGACTTGGTTGTACTACTGCGAATAAATAATATTGAAAATCGTGGCGATACGTCACATAGGAATATATATCTATTCGTCTATCAGAATTGTCTTGATAATCCTAGTCGTTTCCTATCTATCTATCCCGCAAAATACGATTTCCTCCAGTTTCATCCTCCTTCTCCTTCTCCTCCTGAATTTACTTCTCAATCTACTGAATACGTGCCCTTTCGATCGTATCTAACAAGTATTCCGTCTATTTCGTAATTGCTAGGAAACTTAATCATAGATACGAGTTATACAGTAACCGATAGTATCGGAGTCAAGACGTTTTGATCTCTTATTTCGGATTTCGAGATTGTCGAAGGGTTTAAGGCTACTACTACTCTAGTCTCCCTTCCTTATTTCTCCCTTTTATTCCTCGAAGAAACATTTCAAAGAATTAGATTAGGTTTTAGTTTCATTAATTAATCTTTTTATGGGATTAGCAAAATCTCTAATCATCCAATTTGAAATTGGAATCTAAACGATTAGGCATATAGTAACTATTGTCCTTTTATTTGCTTAGTTTAGATTTTATTCTTACGCGCGTTAACGTTTTTCTCGAAGAACGTTACTTTTCAGCGTCAACTGTTACATTTCTCGTGGGACTGAGTGGATTGATGAAAATGAAGAAAATCTTTTCCTTCCTCGAAGATGACTCACTCACGTCTACTCTATGCAGTTATTTTCCTACAACCCTTCGTGCCACTTACAACAATTTTTTTTCTTTTCTTTGCACACGCATATCAACTTATTTATGGGTTGACATGGAATATGGATATTTACGTAAATATTTGCTTACACGTAAAAGTATATTTGATGGCTTTACCCCGCAATACTTATTTATAAAACTTACTCGTAATGTACTATTTTCTTTTTTTCTTTTTAAGAAAAAGAAAACACACGTTGTGGATTTTTTCTGAAAATATTTGTTTCATTTACTTGCAACGTACAAAAATTATTTTCTTTATGAACAATGTGAAAGGAAAATTCCATCGTAGGAAAAGTTTTTCCACGATATTTACTATTTTTTTTTTTCTTCTTTACGTCCACGTCGTTTCACATTGAAATTCCTCGAATCAAACTTCGAAATGGACTACTGTGGAAAAAAAGTTTTTCTTTCTGGAAGTATAAGTTTATTCTCGTGGACGGACGTATGCTCGAGGCATTAACTTATACGACAACGATGAGATCATTATGAATAATATCGAATCTAACGAAAGAGTTTTGAGAGAGAGAGAAGAGAAAGTCACGAAGTAAAATATTTACAATTTTACTGTATCGTAGTTCATTTAAGTTATCAAATTTAATTCAATAGATAATAACCACGATGTTGTAAAATTTGTAAGTTTTTCATTCTTATTGAAGTTCGTATCTTTTCAAAATAACGAGGTAGTTTCGAACAAATAAAAAGGAACTTGAGAATCGTTTTTGAGAAGAAAAAGAAATAAAGTAAAAAGACAGAGAGAGAGAGAGAGAGAGAGAAAGAGCATAAATTTGTCGAAGCATCGAGTATAAGTTCGAAGAAGAACAGATTTTTCAGGATGTTTTGGACATATTATACCGAAGAAAAAGGATCTTCGATTGATTATCATAATATGCCAATTTCGGTGCATTTTTCAGTATGCTCCGTTGCGTAAAGAGAGAAAAATTTTCTCAGCAACCGATCACAATTGAAAACCATTGTTGAAGAACTTTTTCATCGATTACACTGTCTCTAACAATAATAACTTCGAAAGTAACTCGACTCCGGTAACGCAATAAGTTATCTTTAAACGAAACGAATAGAATAGCAAGATCCATCCTTATGAGTTTTCTTACTGCAATAAGGGAAACTTTATAATTGCCAATCGGATGAAAATTGACGAGCACGAAGACAACGAAGAAATAAACTTCTTCGATGGAGTTTCTCTGATTTTACGATATTATCTATCTGAAATAGAAAGAGAGAGACCGAGAGAAAGAGAAACCGATTCATAGATCGAGTTTTCGATAAATCATCATAATGTACTCATTTCAGTATTTTCCGAAGGTTATACATACGTCCTGTTAAAATAAAATTCTTCTATTTTCCCCCTGTTTCCAACCCGATTTCTATTATCTCTCTTACACACAAATATGAAACTCAGGCTTTCCTTGTGTAAGAGTAATCATTATCATTATTGCATTTTTATCACTATTACTATTACTATTACTATCATTATTACTATTACTACTGTTATTATTATTATTATTTGTATACTTCACATGAATTTTTGTTCATCTCTAGTTTGGAATAGTATAAATGGACTACGACGAAATTCACATCATAGTGATTATTAGAAATATTTTACTTACTATTTAACGTGCACCTGAATTTTATTTTTACCCATTTATAACGACATAGATTACTGTATACGTTGTCAAATATTTACATTTATTTTTGAAATTTTCTTTTTACGTACGTAGAAAAGTATACCTTGCGTATAGTTAAAATAATACTACGTCGTAATAAAATATAGACGGTAATCTATTTTCTGTTTTCAATGCTCATTCTGATAGAAATATTATTCCGTTGGAAGAAATAAAAAAAAGAAAGGAAAAAGGAGAAATGATTCGTGACATTTTCAGACTCTTGTACGATCCAGGTACATACATACGTTTAAACATGCGTATACTTGTATTCCGTACATGCATGCAGGTGAAAACATACGTACGGTACAGTTACCATTCTCTCTCTCTCTCTCTCTCTCTCTCTCTCTCTCTCGTAACAATATATAACCAATGAAAACGTAAATAGCATAGTTCTTGGTACGTTGTACTACCAGTTATACCTAAGGCATTTCTCATTGTCGTAGTCTCGTACTCGAACCATCGCATCGACTTGCTTTAGCGTTCTCATAGCTTCTTCATTCTCCGTTCATTCCTTTTCATTTCCCTTCCTTCTCCTTCAACGACGCCTTTCTCTTTCTCTTTGCCCTACCCCTCTTTATATATCTCTTTCTCTCTTCTAACTTCTATGTACAACTATACTCCTCTCTCTCTCTCTCTCTTTCTCTTACGCTAGTGCTCCTATTTCCCAGTATACGTACGAATCAATTTTCAAACCGTTCTCATGAATCAAACTTATCGGTGCTTTTGCCATTTTCTTCTACTCCCTTCGCAACGTTTCCAACGCCACCATGAGCTAGAAATATTTATCGAACTTGAACTCTCTTTTTTTTTTCTACTTTCCTAATCATTTGCAAATCGTTTATCTCGTAACGACTCAGAAGGGTTCTTTTAGTTTTCTTTTCTTTTGGAATTAAAATTATTACCCCGATGAGATAAGATTTTAAAGATAAAATCTAATTCGTGGAATGATAGATAAACGAAGGAAAATAAAAATGAATATATTTTATATATTAAATATCTTATCGCAAGAAAGAACGAGTAGATTATGTTTTTTGTTTCATTATTTTAGAACTTCGTTCGAATGTATTATCGTATGATCAAATCAATCAAGATATTCGATAGAGAATATTTATCGACGTATATCACAATTTGTTCTTTAAAATAATCTTGACAATTTTCTCACAATTTTCTACATTATCAATAAACTTTAGTTATCCTTGAAATATATCATTTTCTCTCGTGTTACGAAGCGACGCGTATCGACGTAACAATCGTTGTCGTTTAAAAGTAAACAACGATTCGCGCGTAATATTTATCATCTCTCTCTCTCTCTCTCTCTCTCTCTCTCATCATTTATTTTTCAGTCAGATTTCGTTATTGAAATTGAACGATCGCTATGCTCGTAGGAACGAAGATTATCGTTTCCAATTTAGCGCAACCGCGAAAGCCGAATAGGTACGTAACGTTAGTATTTTATTTTCTCAAATTTTTACAACCCACGCGAGTTTCGATTTAAGGAGAAAACCGTTCGTTTCAACGCTTCGCGAAACGTTCGTCGTAACGTTTTAATAGGATTTTTCTTTTCTTCTTTAGCTTATATTTTCTATTTTCTTCTCCTATCAAAAGTGGTGTATAACTTAGAAACGGTAAACGTCAAGTGAACGACGATTAAAGTGTATTGTCAGAAACCCCGGTAATAAATTGGACAGTATCGTTTTAATCGGTTGGTGCATTCGAAAAAGTAGGACACTGCGGTCAATGCTCCTCAATCGTTCTTCTTTCTCTCTCTGTCTCTTTTTTTTCGTTCTTTCCATCCTGTATTTTTTTATTTTCTTTTTTTTTTATTCGAAATTCTAACGTCCAGACCTTCGATTACACAGTTGCAACGTTTATCTATGACACCTAAAACTACTCGAGTATACCCGTTCGTCACTCAGAGACAGGACTGTGTTGTCGTAAAACAGTTCCGCAACTCGTGCAGTAAATTTTTCCTGCCACGTCCAGCTGGACTTATTAATCTAAAAACATTGTGTATCCTTTAGCTTAATTAGTTTCCTCTCTCGATCCTATCTATCATCCTTGTTTGACAATAACTCTTAGATTTTCATTAATCAAAGCTTTTGCTATAACAGATTTGTATTTTTTGTCGATAATTATAATCTTTCGTGATTCAATACAGCGCAACAAATTTTCACTATACACGATACTTTAGAAAAGGTAGCTTATAAATAATCGATAAATTAATTTTCCAAAGATTGGAGAAGATTGTATACTTTGTAATTAAATTAAGAGATCCTACTTTGTTCTTTTTCTATGTCCGTATACTTTCTTAAATAATATTTATTTATATTGTTTTTAAACAAACATTATAAGAGGGGAAAAAAAATATAGAAAATTCGTAGATAAATTATAGAAATATTAATATGAAAGTGTTTATAATATTACGTATTCTTTATATACTATTATAGATTAAATTTAATTTTCATCTCATTTCGTTGTAAACTATTCATCAAAATGATGCTGTAATGGAAAAAGGATTGTTAGAAACACGTTAGTATTGTGAAAATGATTCTGTACTCACTAAAGATATAGTACATGCTTTTTGAGAGTGCAAATTGCTTGGCAAATGAGTAATCCTGCGGATAAAGGAAGTTTGGAAAGAGGAAAGGAAAATAGAGTTCCCCTTTCTCGTAAACATTCAGTCGACTTAGGTTTAATCAGAAGGACGGATTTACCAAATGAGCCTGCGTCAAATTTTTCTTCCTTTTCTTTTATTTTTTACTATAATATATTTATTTTTCATCTTTCATTGTTAATACTATTTTGTTCTTTTATCTTATCCAGGAAGAAGAAGAAGAAGAAGAAGAAGAAGAATGTTACGTTCGTTTTTTTTGCTGTTGTTGAAAATAGAGGAAGCGACAGAAATACTGTATCGCCTCGATTACTATCGGTGAAAAACAAGTTTCTCAAAGTTTAGAAAACTTTAGAGAAAATCCAAGTTTCACAATTGTAACTTTCTCGCCGTCTCGCGTCCTTTCCAATGCCTACCCACCATCTATCGGCTTTAATTAATAATTGCCGACGGAGGTACTTTACTAAAGTTCTTTATCGAACTTTCGAATAGTTTCACCGATTTTCTATCTTTTAACGTACCTTTAAATAAGTAACACTCGTATATTCTTGTGCAATCGTTCCCGTAAGATCGGTTCGACTTAGTTCATGGACACGAATTATCTACGTTACGCTTCGGTAAACCAGTACTATTTCTTTTAAACATTTATTTAATTTATTAATAAATTACTCGACAATGGGGGGATATTACACTTTCGTGCAATGAATATTTTTATATTATGAAGTAATTGTTTTTCTATACGAGTCTTTTTATTTCATCGTTTATTCGACATTTCAAGTAACTTAATTTTACCTTCTTGCGGATTATTTTCGAATATTTCATAGCTAAGAAAACTTTTAACTGAAAAATACGTAAAGGTAAAAGAAAACAATGAAATAATTTTTTAAGTATCTCTCGAGGTATTGAAATTTGTATAAATTTATGATAGGAGTATAAATTTATGATAGAAATTTGTATAAAATTTGTATAAATTTATGATAGAAGTTCAATGATGTTTGCAATGTTGGAAAAAATTCTTGTATTAAAGAAAAGAAAATGTAGAAATAATTTTGTCGAAGTAATCATCTTCTTTTACGTGACGTTCTAATCTCTGCACTTTTGCGTTTAAGTTGTAAGAAGAAGGATGTTGCAGAGGTCGACGAAAAACGTATAAGGAAGGAAAAAGAAAATAGGAGGATACTAAAGTGGAAAAGCGAGGAAAGTCATAAATCGTACACCTTGTTGCACGAACGAACGTTGAGATAGGGTGTTCTTTTCGATACGAGGAGTACCTTTCATCCCGAAAGATTCTTAGAACTTAATCAGCGTTTAAACGTTTCCCAACAAAAATTACTATGTTCCTCGTTATCGAACATTATTTTTTGTCCCTTCTAGAAATTATTTTAACAATTATTCACGAGGAATTTTCACTTCTCCAATACGATCACGCGTGATATTTCTTTTTATATTTCTATTTTATTTCTACACGCGAATATTACAATCAATTAACCGTATCCAATTTATTTTTTCATCAAAAAAATACACCTTGTTGATTTTTTGTTTTTTTTTTTCTTTGGTATAATAAATTATTGCGAAAATAAATTAACTTTACGAAGAGAGAAGAAATTCGATAGTATGGAAAATATATATATTTTTTCTTTTTTTGAAACCTCGTTAATTGTTTTCAACGAACGGAACAGCATAGTATCCAAATATCAAAGTGAGTTTTGTAATAACCTATACGATGATTGGAATTTTGAACAATTTTACAGAAGAGAAACCACATTTTGTAATATACTATTCGAATGATTTGGATGTACTAAATAAACTGAATACCTTTTTTTTTTTCGGTTTGAAATAGATACGAATGGTATTTTCAACCTATCTGTTCAAAAATAGGTCATTGGTAAGAAAAGTAGGTCATCGGTATAAAAGTAAATCACTTGTACAAACGTATTTAATTTTTATTCTTCTTCCTGAATAGTAAATTTCACAGAATCATCCTTTCCTCGACCTCTCTTTCTATCTCCCTTTTTTTATTTTTACTATGGTGGATGTTTTTAAATACATACATACATTATATACATATACACTGAGAGAAGAAAAGTTGAAATATTTAACTCGAAAAGAAAGATTTTCAATTCGCCAAGATTTTAACCGAGTAATATTTTACGTCCAGTACAACAAAAATAAAATTTTCTTCTCAATTCGTTATTGCAAAATGGACAAAACTTGTGAATTATTCAAAAGATAAGATTACTTCGTAACGCCTATAACTTCTTCGACGAAGGATTTCAAATCGGAAATAAATCATTCATGGTAGGGCAAAATTTGAAGGTGTTGGATTAATTGAGTAAACGTATCCCCGTTAACTCAATTTAATTACTCGTTTAAATAAATGAACTCCAACATGGAATATCTTTCTTTAGCGAATTAAACACTCTTCGTATATTATCGAAGAAACAAAGTCAATATTTAATGGTAAGCTAAGAATCCAAAAACAAATAGCAAATGGTATCCCGGTTTATTGGTAAATTCACGCGTTCCGACATCGAGAAAATATCTTAGGAACTCCAGTAACGCGAGCGGCGTGACCCGAATTTCTAGTTGTACGGAATTGTGGTAAAATCGTAGAAATCGAATGAACGAACGAACGAACGAACGAACGAACGAAAGGAAAGGAAAGAAAATAAAAAAGGAAGGAAAACGTAGAAGTACTGTTACCATACTACTAACGTAGAAAAATCGATGCTACCATGATCGCGATAAAAAAGAAGGAAGAAGAAAAAAAAAAAAAGGACGTATCGTTATCCTACGACATGAACTCGAGCCAAGAATCGGTCAAACTCGTTAAACCCGATATTTTCGTGATAACCGATTTGTGTTCATTGCATCTACTCACAGCAGGATTTTTAACATCGAGTAATAAATCTTAACCGACTACCGAGAAAATTAATATAAAAAAACGTGCCGAAACGTAAAAAGTTGTTATTTAACGTTTAAGGAAAATTTTCATTTAGAGAAAAAGGATTGACTATTAGCAATGTGTGGATTTTCGGAAAGGCACCTCGTACAGCAAAAGTGTCACGGTGGACAGAGCTCTTGTACCAAAAGGGTTAAACCGATAGTCCTGTTCATTTCTCTAATGTCGTAGAGAACTCGGGTCTTGATGTTGGTCAACAAATCATAGTAGGAACGGAACGTCGCTCAAGAAGATGGATAAACGAGTAGGGGATGCAGATAGGTCGAATGGATGCGCGAACGAATGAATGGATGAATGGATGAATGGATGGATGGGGGCCGATCAAACGGATAGATACGCGGATAGACGAATAAATGGATGGACGATGGATGGTTGGACAGGTAGGTGGATACATGAAAATAGTGGGGGAGAGGAGAGAGAGAGAGAGAGAGAGAGAGAGAGAAAGAGAGAGAGAGAGTGGTAAAAAGAAAAAAACTAAATTCAAAGTGGTACGATCGGGGCTAGGTATTGGAAAAAAGGACTAGGATGGTAGTAGAGGAAAGAGGGAGGAACGATTAATCCCTCTTGTCATTTAAACCGAGGCCGATGCGTGTCGTGCGACCGTGGCCGAACGTTGTCGATCGTTATTGGAACGGTTATCGATTTATAGCTATCGTTTCGTTGCGTTGGAGAAAGCAACCGAAGCAACCACTCGTCACTAGTCACCACCACCGTAACTAGCTACTAGGGCTGGTAAGCAAGAGAAAAGGTTAGAGAAGGATAAGCTAAAGAATAAATGATAATTGAAATTCTAATGGACGACAATATAACGCGATGTTGATTTAATAGCATCCCTTCTATTGAGTAGTACCACGTTTTAATATTAATATCAGATAAATCCTTCTCTTCTTTATTTTGAAATCGTTTTTTAGTCATCTCTATTCTTCTCTTACCCACTCATTTCCCTACTCCATACTTTTTTTCATTGAGCTATTTCTTCGGTTAATGCAATAACTTATAGAAGCTCATAACCTATGGCTTATCCAGCACGACACGCAATTTCTTATAAAAAAAAAGGTGGGAAAGTTTGTATGTATGTATGCTTGTGTGAATGCATGTATGTGGATACAATGGGACTTTATTGAATAGAATGTGTGGTGCCATGCACAATGCTTCCCTTACTCTCCTCGATAAAGTCGAGAGACTATTAATTAAGAGCGACAAAAACACAACTTTATCCCTTTCTTCTTCAACGAGTAAACCAGTTAGTTACCTTCTTTTCTTTTTTACTTTTCTCTCCCTTTTCTCTTGTCTTTCTTTTTCTACAATCGAATAATCTGAAGATAATAAAAAAAACATTTTTATAGTGAATTTTTTCCAAATTTTATCATTAACATATTTTGAAATTTGGGTGTAAGAAATAACGGATCTATGAATTCTTGGATGTGTGCGTGTGGTAATTAACATATATGATAAATGACGAATTTCCTAGAATTCAACGAGAGATATAAACACAACCTTAGCTTACCTTATTTGACTTGAACTCTCGGCGACTATATTTATACGTTGAAATAGTTTTCAATAGAATTCCTAGTGTAGTTAGAGTTGGCAATAAACGTTTGTATATTATCGATAAATGAATCATTGAAATGCTTTTAAACGTACAATTGTAATACCTCACGGTGAACTTTATTATACTTAAATGAAAAACATAGAAGTGGTATCAGCAAGTTAGCGATTTGGTGGTGGCTTCTCAGCTCGCAAGGCAAGGCAAGGCAAGGCAAAGCAAGGCAAAGCAAAGCAAGGCAAGGCAAGGCAAGGCAAGGTGTTTCACGGTCGCACAAGTGTCTCTTGAGAGCTCTCGATTCGAAGATGCGGCAGGTGGAGGAGAGGAGAAATTCCTGAGGGAACCGCGAACCTCCAGTAGGAAGTGTTGTGGTGTACCACCAGTCCGATCCTCCGAATATAGTTCACCGAGTAACGAGCTACTCTTGGCCTCCTGCGGGGGACAGTTTAGAGGTTCTTGCGGTTCTATCGCAAATGAAACTCTTCTCAAACAGTTCTACATTGCTTATGACTTTTCTTTATTTTCTAATAGTTTACGAGCTTTAAACTTGTTCGAATTTGAAATATTTTTAATCTAACTGAGAGATTCGTTATAGAGGCTTAGAATTTTTCCTAGTTTTATTTTAATTGCAATTATATTCAATAGTAGCTCAAAAAGAAAGAAGAATTGCTTGGGTTATGAAACGCTGAAACTAATGTCAAAAGTGTCTCGTTTCGTGTGATGCGAAATTTAAATTATATCTCTTAAACTTTATACTTTACTTTATTTACATCAGCTCGGTTTAAACAAACTCGTATGCACGCATTAATAATACATGAGTTGTGCAAACGTCGACACACGGCGTAGGTGTGTCGCGGAAATAGCGAGTTAAATTTAGTCTACGTGACGATAAATTGAAGAATGAAAGAAAATTAACTCTTTTTGATCTTTTGACTTTTTTCTTTTATCCACACGATGAAATGTTGAACCTATTAATCTCAATTGACTTTATTCCCGTTAAACTTTTCTATCAATCATTTTTTCAAGCATATCGTTATCACCTATTAGCGTATGTTTCTTTTTGCGTACTCAACAACGATCGAAGAATTAGCGATATAGAAAAAAAAAGTAAACTAGCGATCGGGAATACCGAAGTAAAATTTGTTGAATTTATTTTTCTACGTTTATCGACGGAATGTTACGACGGTCCTGTTTTTTCCGATCCTCGTTGATAATTTTTCCTAATGCTTCCCATTCGTTTTTCATTTTACGAGAATGTTTCCATATATATGTATAGAAGAAAAAAAAAAGCAAAGAAAAACAAGGGAAAAAAAAAGTACACGTCTTTGCGAAGCACGTAGGACGGAATTGAATTGCAAATTACATTCGGGTTATGTTGGCGCTTTGTATAAAATGCATGCCGGGCATGCTTACCTATTTTCTACTCTCTGTCACATGAGCGGTGCATTCCTTAAACCTTCGATGAAACGGGGTTACATGGTCCGCGAAAGAATCGATTTTCTGCTTTCGTTCGTTCGCTGTCAGGACAACGATCGGAATCGTTCCAAGGGTTGTCGAAAGGCCGGACAGTGTTTTTCTCTTTTCACGTCGCTTTTGAATGATTTATCGTTGGACTCGCACACACACACACACACAAACACATACACATAGACTCGCGGTAGATCATCGAGATTTGTTCATGGTGTTTTCAATCAAAAAATAAATCCGGTACTATTAAGAAAGTGAATTTTTCATAAGACAAACCTTTCTGAAAAAAGCGTTTAAATTGTTTGAACGTTTTATATAAACTCGGAAAATACGGAGTAACTTTTAAGTGTGGCCGTATCTCGAGCTTGCACGATACACCTACCCTCGTTATCCGGTACTACGAGATAGAACACGAATACTGACACTCACTTCGTCTCTATGTATGTGTTGTCTACATATATATATATATATATATATAATATATATAGCATGCAGCAAAGTGACGGGGTATCAAGATGCATGTGTACATTGCTGATGCGTAGCAAAGAGCACGGTAAACTGACGTTATACCGAACTAATCTCTGATATGGCTTTGTGTATCATTCCACGTCATGAAACATCCTACCAGATCGGCCCATCGTCCACAACTTTCGTTTTAAGCGTAGACCAATCAGACCTTCTTTTTTTTTTATTTCTCTATGTGCGAATGAAACATTTCTTAAGCTAATTATTGAAATATATTTCAATGAGAATCTTTGATTTTCGGATTTTTACAAAAGGATGATTTTATCTGATTATTAATTCGTATAATAATTATCCCTGAGTTATTATTTCCTTATAATGTTTAGATATATGCATTTACCTGCTTTTATAGTATCTACTTTTTGGCTTTAGAGAGTTTCAATGAGTACAAAGAACACGTATAACATTAACGCAAGCTGGCTCGAGCTGACGTGGTTAATCGAAGATAGACAAACGAAGAGAAAGCGAGAAAGCGTAGGTAAACCGTAGAGTAAACTTATCAAGATCTAACTTTGAATTCGTATTCGGTTCGACGCACGGGTTCGAGTTCGAGTTCCAACTTCCGACTCAAGATCAGGGCTAGAATGAGATGTGATTTAGGAGTATTCTCTTTGTTTCTCTCACTCACTCTCTTTCTCTATTTCTCTATTTCTCACTATTATAAAGCCTGCAAAGGCAACGTCTACGTTCATATCGGTCGTGGTAAATTTCTTATCTACCGTGAAAATACAAGTCCTTTATTCGAGAGAGATAATAACAATAGAAACATTTTCGTCACGCTAACAATCACGGAAAAATAAAAACTGAAAATACATAGAAACAAATCCTCTTTAAACGTGGAGTAGCGCTCACGACGTAAAATCGTAAAAACGAGAAGTAGAATGCTAGTTGTTTTATTTCCAAAAAACACAACAGTGCTACTTTTCTTACCATTCTTCGTCTCTCTTTATATTTCTCTTGTTCTCCAACTAGGGTGTTAATTTTCTTCGCACGAGGGCCATTTCCGTTGTCGTTTCTTAAAGATTTGAAAAGAGTTCTTGATCGGGTTTTTCCCTTGGTATACTGGTTTGGCTCGTTTCTCATCGTATAGAACATAGATTTCGATTGTAAGAAAGAAATTACAGGATAAGGGGGGGGAAAAAAAACTAACTAAGAGAAACAGAGTGTTGTTGGAGTAAAAGCAAATTCTTTCGATGTTTACGTTTCGAAGCTTATGATCGATGATCTGTATATTGTATCGAGAAACAGGGCTTTCCAAGAAAAGGGGCGCACTTTGATTTGGCTCCTCTGTTACAGACTTCCTGCGACGATAAGCATGACTAATTGATTTTGGATTACACGGCAAATATTGGTCCAATCTAACTGAGTGTACACATTACTTTCAACTAACATTTTATTCCTAGATCCAACAACTCGCGCTGACTTTATAATCGAAAAGTTAGAACATCGATCTTTCGGTATATCCGTAAGTAATTAGTTTACAATTTATTTAAACTATTTTCATTAAAAGTGCGATTACCAAGATCGAGTGTCAATGAGTGGAATAAAACGTAGCATCGATATAATCGTAACTAATACTTACTAGTGAAGGAAAAGTATGGTTAGCTTTACGTACGCCAGCGTAACTGGTAACAAATCTCAACAAAAGAAGAGGAGAAACGTGCGGCTGCCTTTATCTTCGACCATGCATTACGCAGTTTTAATGCTACGTAATTCTCTCCGGGAGCATAATTTCCCCGGCAGTGATTTAGAAGAGAACTTACTTTCGTTCTCGCTTCTCCGACCAATAGCTTTTCTCTCTCTCTCTTTCTTTCTCTCAAACTTCTTTAATCCGTGAATCCACGCGCGTATTTTGTCCTATAAAAAGGGGCGACCAAATAAAATGAACGTTCCTGTCGGTTCTTCCCAAATTGAACCCTCTAATTTTGTATTATTTGTTCCATTCAAATATCAGTTTCTACGACCAATCCAATAAAAACAACATTTCTATTTGCTAAACGGAATTTATTTTCATCGAGAGTAACAAAAATTTGGGGTAAAAGAAATCCATTATTTTTTACGTTTATTTCGAGCTTTAAATAATGGACTTTCCATTTTTCCCTAACTTAATACACGAATCGTGGCAAGATTGTTGATATGAAAAGAAACGAAAAAAATCGATAGTGTTTATTAATCTTTCATGCGTCATTAAAATTATTATTCATTGTTTCTAGAGTAGTAGTAGGATATATATATATATATATATATATATATATATATATAAAGTATGAACCCAAGAATGAAAATAAATATACTCGAAAGAGAACGGTATAATAATCTTTGTGGAGTATGACGATTCGTAGGTAGTTCTTCGCACGAAGTGAAACAGTCCTCGGTATAGTGAATTCGTCTTTGTCGATGGGGAATGGCTTTAGGTTCTTCTTCATCTCCAAGTACAATTACTGAATATGGATGAAGTATAACGTATATTCGTTGGTAGACAATAATATGAAAGAAAAAAGGGAAAAAGGAATAAAAGGGGGAAAAGAAAAAAAAAAGAGAGAAAGAGAACTTAAGATATTCTTCACCATCGAGGAATTTTATCTATACTTTTACAACCAGAGAGACAATTATATCTCGTGACGTAATTTCTTTCTTCTTGGACTTTCTACTGTTACCTTATTTTACTTTTTATTTTCTTTATTTACTTTCTTTCATTCTTCCTTTCTTTACTCGTCTTCTTGAAGCTTTTCTTTGAGAAATATCCCGTGAACTATTCCTGAATCCTTCTTAATGTTTGACTGTGCAATTAAAAATCCTGAAAGGTTTCATCTTCACTCTGTCTACGAGGGAAAATCGTGCTACCTATTAAACCAGTCTTATTTCGTATTTATTCGTTTTGCAAACAATACTTATTATATATATACTCTTCGTTGTTATTTCTTCAAATCGATGTCTTAAATTTATTCTACTGGAACGAAATGTTTCTTTTATAATATTTTCAGTGATAGAATATCGTACGATATTATTATATAAAGAATAGATAGAAAACGTGAGGTAAGGTAATTTCCTGGATTTTCAGAAGGTTTATAATTTGTGATTCGTAATTAAAGGTAATTCGATGATTAAGGGGGATTGAAGTTGACACTTGGATGTTTCCGTAACATTGTATTATACCAATGTCAAACGAGGATACACAGTGGTGGAACATTAGTCGTGTCGTGAAAAAGGAAGAAGCAGGAAACTGTAATTGTAGCACGGACGGATTGTTTCGGTTGTTCCTAGCCGCAAGATACAATTACGGTAGAACTTACTCAAATTCAATTCGAATACCCGACGGGGCCGTGGTTCCTCCTCTTGTTCTCGCAATGTAAGGTCTTAGTCACGTAGAACCTCGATACCATATATCTATAGAACATAAGCTAAGACCCATGTGCGTATTTCTTGCTGTTACAACCAAAATAGAATTTGTTCAAGTACTTGGTTAACGATATCCTAAATTTCCAATAACGTATTTCGTTCAAACGAAATTTATTCTAAATTAAACGTAAATAAGATAATATCGATGGTGTTTGGAAATTCTTCAAATTATAAACTAGGATCGTATTAAATAAGTAAATGTTTAAAATATGGGCATATATTCTGCGTACTTACAAGCTTGTGTAAACAAAATTGAACACTAGTTCTTCCTTTCAGGTAGACATCCATTCAAATACTATTTTTTAAGATAAATCAGTTAGGATTATTTTCAAATATATTTTATAATCTTTTGTAGGTTTTTCGTTTAACTATTTCTAATAATAATTATTATTAAATGGATGAAAAGGAGAAAAATTGATTCTTATATTTTTACCTATTGGAATTGAATTTCGATAATGGCCGTAGGAAGCGTCATTTGAATTGGCAAGAAAAGGGGGAAATAAGGGAGGGTAGAAAAGGACTCGTGTACGACGAGAACGTCCATGTCGAAACGTGAGAGAACCATCGTCGATACGTGTCGTCGTGTACCTATCGAACGTTCCGAAACCTACCAGTAAATCGCATTAGGTGCTTATAGACCGCGGCTGTAATCGACAGCTGCCGACTATGACGCAAAGCCTGTCTTTAACGCTTTCAAATTTATATCGTTCCACTTATATTTTTCCTTTCTTTCTTTTTTATTCAATATTTTCGATACTCGCTTTTAGATCCTTCTATCAACTTTTTCGAGTATTACTTTTTTAACCATGTCATTTATTTTATTATTTCAAATATCGAAAAAAGAACATTATTTTCGCTTATAGAAAATATCTTACTCTCTGAGTATTACTAGGTCTACCGACTCTAAAAATAAAAAAAGAAAAGAAAACCTCGGACATACCGGTTAGACTTTTATGACAAGTTTCGCAGTAGAGATATTTCGGAAGAAACCTCGCAGGCGTACTAATATTGCAACGATTTCATTTTGACAGAAGACACATCGATTTTGGCGCTGTCAGCCGTTTACCCTCGTAGACTTTATTTTCCATATATTTGGAATACCTGTATGTCGGAGGATAGACACGTGACATATATAAAAAAAAAATATATAATAGAAGTATCGAGTAGTAAACGCGTAACGCGTCCTTTGTGTGTTTATATTTCTTTTTTTTAGATTTTTACATTCGGGTGAGTTAGTTTGTTAAATTGTCACATTGAAAGTTTTCCTAGGCGCCAACGACAAAATTCCTTGGGGTAGTGCTGTTAATTAAGAGTATTTTGCTCTAATTAGTGTCGGCCGTCGGTGGGCGTTTTAGGTCGTTCTAACCGAGCCACCATCCTTGGTTTAACAGACCGCTCGGTTAATAAAGACGTAGTCGTTATAAGCTACTACACGAACGACGAAAGATTAGACTCGAACCACCGACAAACACGGTGCACAGGTGTGCCTTGTGCACCACCACTTTACCACCACTTCTCCTCTTCTCGTTATGATCCTGATATTTAACGGCTAACCAACAATGATGTTTAACGACTCGTTCGTTAAAACGTTTCGTTTATGAGAATAACGTTTGCCACCTAACTAAAACCATATCCTACACACGTATTTTTACTTATCACGCGCTACTCCTTCAATTTTTCCCCGACAATGTTGCATATGATATCGTTTAGTTAGTGGCTTTCATTAAACTTAAACCTAGGTTTTAATTAAGCTGACTAAAAACCTAATGAAACTGCTTTAATTCAACTTTAGACAGATCTCTAAACGCATGAATTTTGTAACACACCTAAGATTAACTCAAAGATAACGTGTGAATACGACTCGGTGAAACAATTAAAATACTATGCATTATGTTTACGCGTCAACGTAATATTTTTGCTTTTCAATAAGAAGGTAGGAGATTAAATTGAAATATTACTTTTTCCTTTTTCTTTTTTACAATCGAACGAGAAATACACGAGTTGCATTATTTTGTTATAAACATAAAAAGAAAAAGGATTGAAATAAACGCGATAATAATTTTCGTTTTCGATTTCCTTTGTAGAGCGATATTTTAAAGATTCATTCGTTTCGATAATGTACGAATAATTCTAAATTTCAAATATCCCGATAGAAAACGATTTAACGATTTAAATTGCGAGATAACGTTGAATACGTAATTTTAAGTGAAAAAACATTGTGTACGCGTATCAGCAAGTAGAACATTTCAACGATGTATCAAAGAGATATGTATTTCGTGAACATTGTGATCGTTTTAATTGACGATATTGGATAAGCTTTCCGAAAGGTCACATATCAACCGTACGTTTACAGTAATCCTTTATATTTGATTTTATTTCTTTTTCCGTCCTTTCGTTTTTCTATCCTTTCTTTCTGTTAAAATACTTCCTTTTTACCTCGTAAAGCAATTACTCTTTTTAAAGAAAAATCTGTTATTTCTTTCACGTTTAACATACATTCTAGTATTTATAAACGTACGATAAAGCGACGTAGATTGAATGGATTTCGTGTTTATTCTCCAGAATTGATAGTTGGATCGAAGAAACGTAACCAACTGAAATAAGTAACACGCGAACTAATGAGACTTGTGTTAGAGAGGAAAGAAAGAATAAGGATTAAATATTATATGATTTTTGTTTTTATATCATTAGCGTTTTGTGTGTTGCAAAAAATAGAAGGAAACAAGGAAGAACACCAACAACACCACCACCACCACCACCACCAACAACAACAACAACACAGTAAGAAAAACAATAAAAAAAAAGGGATAGATTATGAGATTTAGTTGGGATTGAGAGTTAAAGCGATGATCGCGTGCCGCAGGTTGGTGAACAGTAAGGAGTAAAAGCATGAGTAGAGGAAGAGATGGAACATTGATTCTGTTGGTGCGGTGTTAGGTAGAGAGGAAGAGAAGGAGGAGGAGGAGGAGATAGTAATGATATTTGTAGTCCGATGCTCGCAGATTTGAATAATGGTCCCGCATAATGGATGGTACGTCGAGTACATATTGCCTTTGGTCGCGCGAACCTCGTCGTTCAGGTAAAATAAAACGGATAAGGGTGGTTGGTTCAATCTGTTCGCAAGAGGTCCCGTCGATTCGATTTAATCTGATCACTCTAATTTTGACGATGGTCAAACTCGATCGATCTTCTATCCCTTATCAATTTCAATGAAGGCTGGTATATACATACACATGTATCATCCTTTTCCTCAATTTGTTCGTTTGCACGCTATTTATAATCAAAGATGTTAAACAGACACCTTTTTCAAATTATTCGATTACAATTATTATCGTTAATAATAATATTGATATCTATTTTCTTTTGAGAACGTTTCATTCTTGAATACAATTTTTACCCGAGATTTTTAAATGTGATTCCGATTCGAGTAATACGAAATTGCATAAAATACTTTTGTTGGAAATATTTCAAACGGGAATAAGGTTTCATCGAGTATTTGAAGAAAAATAAAAAGGATAATTTGATTTACGTTTAATAAAATAGTAGAATAGTTTGATTTGGATAGGTAGAAAATATACGAAACGATATTAAGGAATAATTGGCGATATAAGAAAATAATGAATCCGTTTGATTATTTCGTACATGTATATTTTTCTTTAATGAGTCAAAGATTTAATTATCTTAACGTTAATCGTCCTTTGCTTTTGCATCGTAACGTTCGCGTATATTAAGCGAATCGAATGCATAGGGAAAAACGAAGGTCTGTCTACTTGAACCCTTTACGATTTAACGACTGAACGTTCCCCGATGCATCGGCGAATTAACGTCGTCATGATTTTTACGGGCTCGTAGTCTATGCCTCGTAAAATTTATCTACCGCGTCGAATGACGTATTTTCCCCACCCTACTTTTCAACGTTTTCTTTTCTTACCATTTCCTATCTTCCGTCTTGTTCGTCTGTCTCCCTGTCTCGACGTTTACATCTAACTATCGACTGTTTTAAATCCTATTTTTTGTTTGTTTTTAAAGTCCAAAACTTCTCCTACATTTTCCATCGTTACGATGTGAAAACACTTTTATTAACTGTCTCAAGATGAAAATCCACGACTTACTCTCGACGTCCTACCCTTTCTTCTTTCTTTTTTTCTTCTTCTTCTTCTTCTTCTTCTTCGTCTGTTACCCTTTGACCTTCCTTGATTACAGAAAACAGCGAGGTAAAATCTTGGAAAATTGCTTCACGAATCTTCTTTTTCTTCTTGGTGCGAATCTGCGCATTCTTCTACTGTACCATCGCATCGAATCAAGTTTATTTTTTTGCCACTTCTTTTACTCCTTCTTCTTCTTCTTGTTTTATTCTATCTATCTATCTCTCTCTTTCTCTTTTTCCGACTTTTCGTTTGATCGAGTAGAGAAAAAGAGAGACGGATGCGATAGAGGATGAGAGTAAATGAGAATGGGACACGGACGAACTTTCGACACGCCAGTCACGTCGATCGGCGTTCGGTTTCGATGCTCGTTATCCGAGGAAAACTTCATCCCACTGCAGACTCTATAAAATTCAATATCGATAATCCGACTGACAAAGACAGATCGAGAATATATCAGTGTCGAATAGTTTCGAGTTCCGTCGTACTTCTATCCACGATTCGTTTCACTCAACATCCTCCGTTTGTGCTTTCTATGCGTGCAAAATCACGTGAACATGCACGCACGCACACACATGTATATACTATTTTTCGTTATGTTTTTATTTCTTCACGAATTATTCTATTTTCCTTTGTTATCGGTAATTAAGCATCAATGGAAAATAATTTCAGTTTTGCAAAATGAAAAACTTTATTATTAATATTACCTTTCTATACTCGCAACTATCTTCGCAATACCATAAACGTGTTACTGAAAAAGTACTCCCTGAGACAGGAGGGGGGTGGTTATCGAAGATAAAGCATTAAAGTATCAACGAACCAAGTTACTTTATCATCGAAGTACAGGCTTGAAAGGATACTCGCGTGACGATGAAGAAAAAATAAAAGAAAAAATAATAGAAAAAGAGATTAAAAGGCATCGGCGGTATGGTTTCCCGGTGAGAGAATAAATCGTACGGGCGCGTGGTTATCTATGGTAGATGGAAAGAAAAAAAAAAAATAATAATAATAATAGAAGAAAGAAAAAAGAAAGTCGCGGGCTTACGAGGAAGAGGAGGCGGTACATGAGCGATTTACTCGATTAGTTCGGGCTTGGTTTTTCCTACAAGCTGGATGTATTTTCTCACCCTGTTTCACCCCTCTCGTACCGTTTCTCTCTTCCTCCTTGGTACTCTCTCGCAGCTCGTTGACCCGTTCGCCTTCAACTATATCCCTTCGGTCCTTTTACGCCCCATTAGACTTACGAGCATCGATCCCCCCCCCCATACTACCCCCTTCGTGCTAGGCTTGCAAGCGAGAACGTACGAACGAACGAACGAACGAACCAACGAACGAAAGCGAACGCGCATGCCGTTTTCCTTGATATTTTAGTAGAGGTTATCTATCGTCCGATCATAAATCTAAACGGATGATAGCATGCGTTACTTGCCAGTTGAGCTAAAGTTTCGCGACCATTCGTTTAACAAACTTGATGGAGGAAGAAAGAACATGATCTTCTTGTCCAACCTCTTAACCAGTTACGTCATCCTTCCTTAGAAAAGTAATAGCAACTGGGAGAAAAGAGATTGGAGATAAGCGCATCAGTTGAACGACAAAAGGGTGCCAGTTCTTTGAAGCAAACTGGACCTACCTTCCAGTAATCCGAGTCTTACTCGAAGAGTTCCGTTTAATTCCGTTCCGTTTCATTCAGAAGATCCTTTTAATCCGATCTTTAGTATAACGTTCCGAAGCTTATTCAATTTTTGGAACACCCTTTTTCAGGTGAATCGACGTAACTAATGCTGCTCGTTCATTCATCCGTTGCGTTAACTAACAAACCTTTGTTGTTTATATATCAAGTTTATGGACTTAAGTAATAATAATTGGAATAAGTGATCCTTTTTGGTTTCAATATTCAAGTAAATATTGATAAAAGACTTAACGAATTAACTGGCAGCATATGCTCCTTCTATTCGTACATAATTGAGCGTAATCTAGCAGGCTCAAAATCGTTTGAAGATCTAGGATAAAGGAGGATTGGTTTCTCTCTCTCTCTCTCTCTCTCTACGTAAATTAAATGTATTATGCAGTGTATTACCTTACTAGGAACACAATGTTAAAGGGGATAAAATAGAAATGGACGTAAACGTCGTTGAACGTTCTAAGCGGTTGAATTTATCGCACGAGATTAGGTAATTTGTGATGTGCAAGTGCCATGCACTAGGGCACGACCACAGTGCAGACATTGATCAAGCTTAGTTACCTACGTGAACTATGTCACCCGCACCGGTTCATTTCCTTACGAATTTCACTATCGTTCTCTCCTACTCTCTCTCTCTCTCTCTCTCTCTCTCTCTCTCTCGCAAATATTACGATCGTTTTATTCAATCGTGTGGTTTTTCATTCAACTAACGTAATGTATCTGCATACTTGTTGTACAGAATGATCGATATTTAAGAAAAAAAAATATGTTTTTAGTAATATTTTGTTTTCCGGTGAAGAAAATCTATTACTAACAAAGTGAATCATTTCGTAGAAAGCCATTTAACGCCCAACTCTGATAGTCCAGCAAGATAAAGTCCAATGAACCGAGATTAGGTTTAGCAAGGGTCGGTATAGATAGTATATTCGGCGCCCTTGTTAAACCCATCGCTTCGGAGAAACCGTTGATGCCTTTATGGGTTTTGAGTATGGGGAAATATGACGACAGACTTTTACTATCCAGTCACCCCCCCTTTTTTTTTCTTTTCTACTCCTCCACCTACTCCTCCTTCTTTGTCTCCTCGAAAACTCCCTTTTCGATATTGCTCCCGTAACGGGTTTTTTTTTTTCAGGTCAGGGATTTTGGTAAGCAGATAATCCAATTTCGTGGCACGAAGTATTCTTGTTGACGTTCAATCGAAATACCATTAAACGAAGGACCAAATAAAGTAGAATCTCAGTAAATTTAACGTCACGTTCCTTTGGAATTTGACCTTATACGATGGACTTGGTCCAAAAATTCTACTGGCTTATCTATCGACTCTTGATACCACCAATCGTAAATAATGCACTAACAAGATTTTACACGCAAATGCGTATTATTTTTAGATGAAAAATAGGAAATGGTGGTCATAAGATTTGAATTACGCATTGTTTTATCTGTATTTCTCTTACTTTTTGCGATAATTAATGCAATTCTACATATCCAGCTAACTTTCTTAAACATTTTCTATTTGCTCTTTGCATACACGTCCAAATAACTTTCATCGTTAATATTTTTCATTGTTTCTTCGATAATGGAACACATTAAAAATGAACTTTCAAGTAGATGTTCCATAGATGATAACTGGAAATAGATCATAGTTTATTTTTATTTAATTTGATTCTTTCTTCTGTTCGAATGATCAAACTCGTGTAACGTGAAAATCAATACCATATATAAACGAAAGTAGTATTTAGTTTGTACTTCGCCAATATTAAGAGCTAGCGAAATGGTCTCGAGATATCAAAATTTCGCAAGTTCATAGTATTTTAATTTAAAAATACTCAACTAGACAAAATTTCTCTGCTTTAAAGTGCAACGTCGCACAAAATTCGTGCATAATATGGCTCATAACGTTATTCGGTGCAGCGTTGAATTTCTCAGAAGGAAACGAACCACAAATCCATCCAACAGTAACACGAAACTGCGCTAAATTTTTGCAAAAAAAAATATATTTTTATGTATAGAGAGAAAGAGAGAGAGAGAGAGAGAGAGAGAGAATGGTAAAAAATTTCTAGATATTTGTTCGGGTCTGTCTACGATGGTTTATCAATCATTTCAACGTTCCTTGAATAAAACATCATCGACTGGTTGTTTAATGTTGCAGAAGAAAATGAAATTCTTTTTTCCGAACTGTCGATCGATTCTCGTTGAGGAAGTCATGCCGTAATTAAAATGTTTCATTCCACCACTACGATTGCTGTCTGCTTCAAAAGCCGATCGATCGAAACGCGTCGAAAAGTTTCGCGGAAATATCGAAGACTTTGATTGGGGACTTTGACTATGAACTTTAAATAAAATTGCTTTTTTTTTTAAAACATCAAACGACTGACATTTTAGATATTTATATAAAAATAGAATCATTTGTTTTTCTTTTTGTTTTTTTTTCTTTCGTCAAGTTCGGCGCGAAACTTTTTAGTTAATTACGAGAAACTTCTTTGATTGAAATTATCGAAGGTAATGCGTTATGGTCTTTTATTGTAACGCGACGATGAAAATTTATTTACATAAAGAAAAAGAAAAAAAAAACAAAACAAAACAAAACAAACTTTTAATGGAAAATACAAATTTCATTTCTCGTATTTTTTATTTTATGGTCGTCTTTTTTCTTTTTTTGTGTTTTTTAAAATTTTAAATATCACCAGGTGTTCATTTAATTTTTCAAAATTTTAGTCTACACTTTGAAATGGCTTAATTAGTAAAAATAAACTTTATATAATTTATTTCATTACTAATCATTCATTTTCTCCCTAGATGTATTTTAACCCGATGGTAGAATTTCGGCATGGGATTTCTCTCTCGTATTCAGGAAAATGTGGAGAGAGAGAGAGAGAGAGAAAGAGAGAGCTTTTCAACAGACTGAACTATTTTATATACGGGGAAGTGAATTTTCGGAGAAAAAAAAAATGTAATTAAACAGTGTTATCGCGTTTATTTGAAAGCGCATTATATTAGTCGCACTGGATGCATGGAACCGACGGAACTTTAAAAGGATTTCAACTAAATTTGAAATTCACGCCCCTATTAATATAAGTAAGATATATATATATATATGAAAAATAAAAGAAACCATGAAAGAAATTAAAGCGACCAGGGCCACGAACTGCTTGTTTTCTTTTAATTTTTTTATTATCATCTTTTACGAGAAGTTAGAAAAACGAAAAAGTAAGATTTGATTCTTTTTATTGCTTATTAAAATATAATACAAAGATAATAAAATTGAGCTAAACATTTTTAATAACCTCGCGAATTACCGTGTTATCGACATTTTTCAAGTAATCATTTTTTTTTTCTTCTTTTAATCTCGTATCTCATTCGTATATTTATTTAAATGTACATATTGTTACATAAATGTACGTATCGATGCACATCAAATAAAAATTAATGAATCTTTTTATGCAAACATTTAACGAAAAAAGAAGTATCAATAAAATTGATATTTTATCATGGAGAGAAACTCAATAACATATTTTTTCAAAATCGGTGTATTCCTAATGGTAAAACTCACGTTCTTATAAAGATTTGGACTAAAAAAATTACTTTACACTCTACTTAAATGTTAATAAATATATTCATAAAAAGTTCAAAGAGAGTTCTATTTTTTTATTGATCGTTGAAAAGAAATTCTTAAAAAATGCTTAAAATACTGGCCGTCACGCGAAGGAGGATCCCTTTAAAGAATTGTGATTTTTGGATTTCATGGTAAAGGAAAAGTGTTCGAAGAGAGGGTAACTTTGAGAAAGCCAAAGCGAGGTTGAGACGAGATATTGAGAAAAAAGGAAAAAGTCTTAAGGAGAAAGAGAGTGAAGGGGGAAGGAACGTGGCATGGAAATGTGAACGTAGTAGAAAAGAGAAGAAGAGCATGGACTAACGGAAGAATCTCCGACTCGACTCTCGAATAATAAATATGTATGCCGCCGCAGAGCATTAGCGAGAAGTAACTCTTCCTCTTAAGAAATGCAAAAACTTGCGGACTCGCGAACGCCCGTCTAACCGGAAAAATATTGCTGCGCTGACGGGTTCTTCTTTCTTCCTTTTTTTCTTTTTTTTCCCCTCCCTCTCTCTCTTTCTTTCTCTCATCTTTTTTCTGCTTCGAGAAAAAAGCGGACGTAGAAAGCCTTCCGAGAACGTTTGGAGTTTAATTCTTCGAGAAGGTCTCGCGTTCGACGTAAAATTCGATGGAAAGTTTTTGGTGGAAAAGAAAGAAAAAAAAAAAAAGAAAGAATAAAAGAAGAAGAAGAAAAAAAAGAAGAAAAAGGGGGTATTGAACTTTTCCATGAAATTCAAGCCTGTTCTTGGTTGTTAAGAACGTAGCCGAATTCCTTAACTAAATTTATACCTTTATTCCTTATTTTTCCTATAGTCGTTAAGGTAAGGTAGGGTAGATAGGGGATACTCTTAATGTTTGCTCGGTTATTCTCACAAAAGCGATCCTTCCGACAGAAAAAAAAAAAAGAGAGAAAAAATTAGAAAGAAAAGAGGTGTATTGCCTCTCGTAAGCCGATTTATTTGAGTATCAAGTTCCTATGAAAGAAATATTGGTATTATCTATGTGTAATTAACAGAATAAGATTCTTTTAAGCGGCTTATTAATAAGAACTATCATTGTTTCATCGAACAAATATTTTCCTCGAAAGTAGCAATATGAAAATTTCAGATTTTATGTTATAACCCGAAGCAAATGTTTAATTGCTGTTCGATTCGTATCTCGTGGCGATTAATTTTCAAATAAATAATCAAAGGCGAATTGAAAGGGTTTTTTCTTTTTATCAGGAAAATAATATATTATATTATATTACTCATATAGGAAATACTTGAGAAAATATTTTCTTGATACGTGAGAAAGAGGTATTTCGATGAGAGTTGGGAAAGTTCGATAGGGATGATACGCGAGACATTTTTATAACATCCCATTAGAGCATTCCTCAGATTAAGAACATTAACGCTTTAAGAGTATAAGCCGTCTTAAGGAAAGTTTATATCATAACGATGGCGAAAGTAGTGATACGATAAGAGCAACGTTGAATAACCTTACGTAAGAGTAGAGCGATATATAAACTGTTTATGAAACGTAAAGTCTCGTTTTCACGTGTGTTAGGTTATTTAGAAAATTACTTGGCGCGGAGACGCTCGATCTTACAGTAATATTATTGATTATTTTGATAAAAGAATGACGATAGAATGGGATCACTGAGGTCAAGAAGACCTGAATTATATTTTATTTGGTAATACGTTAAGATTTGATATTGCGCGAAGTTTAATCAAAAACCTACTCATAGGACTTTCTTAGATAAGAGTTCAAGATATCGTACTATTTTGTACTGTTCATTCGCGTTAATAAGGAAGAAGGAAGAAAAGAGATAGCCTATTCGTGGCGAGCTAAGCAGCACGTTTGTTCGTCCGTGCTAAGAACACAAGATTAGGAATCCAAGCTAGTTTTACGATTACTCTCAGATAAATCTTAGTGAAAGGGGAACCAACTGGGAAGGAAGGAAGGAAGGAACTTCGACTTTGTTCATTTCTCCTTGATATCTTCCATTCTTCTCTGCCTTTTCGAATGTTTGTTTTCTTACATCTTACAGGCTAAGGATCCGAATTAGATTCGCGTTAAACGTGTTCGCGAACAATTCGGATAAATGAAACGATCCTCGTTGTTGTCGTAACTTTGTTCGGTTTAACTAACACAGCACGAGTATAATTAATAAAATTAATTTCTTCTTGTTACCGCAAATGATCGATTACTGCTTTGTCTCGTAGGAAACTGATGTGATAATAGGTAAAATTCGAAAGGTCGGATAATATTGAAATAATATTTTTTAAGATACACTACCCATGAATATGAAAAGTAATACGTTTAAACGAATAAATCAAAGAAAAAATAAAACAGAACAATACCATCCACGTAACGCGAAATTAAAACTGAAGAAATCCCTTGTATTATAATCCTTGATACTTGAAATAATATTTCTTACCTATTCATACGCGCGAACCACGTATTTTTTCTTCCTTTTTTCTAGTTTTTTTTGCTCGCATTATTCCAATTTTTTATATTATCCGTATGAATAGTCCAATGAGTAGAATTTAATTTGCAGAAAGTTAGCTGGTGGTAATGCGCGCCGTCCTCTATAAACTTTTACCCAGCTGTTGAATCTTTTCGTAGAAATCTTTTCCCAAAAAAATTACCCCGAAAGTTCCTTTATGAATATAATACCTACGATGTGTTTCTTCAAATTTTATTCATTCTATTTTATTTCTTTATTATTATTATTATTATTATTATTTATTTTTTTTTCTTTGATTACCTCAAAAACGATAATAGCTTCAAATTTTCTTATACTATCTTACGTTTACATTCTCGTAGATTTCAAAGAAGATAAAACAGTAAAAAAAAAACACACCCAAAAGCTAGGAAAGAGGTAGACGCATTCGTGATAAGAATCGTTAAACGAGGAAGGAAAAGCGATCGATACTACGGATTCTCACGGAATCGCTCTAGGGTAGATAAAAGAATCAGTAAAGGTTGACCTTTGGTTGTTTGGTTGAACATAACCCATGATGCGCTTCGCCGAAGCGTTATATGAGTGACGTTTTATTTCGATTTTTCCCATAATGCATATATATTTTACATCCCTCTATGCTCAATACCATAAAACATAATAAAATATTTATTAAAAAAGGAAAATCAAAATTTTCCCTTTCTCTATTAACATTTAAAGAAGAATGAGGAAACGTGAGATAATAGGAATGAGTCTGGTGATTGGAAATGAGGGACAGGCAGAGGGGAAATACGTAAAATAGAAAGAAAGATAGAAAGAAAGGGGGGTGGGAGGGGGAAAGAAATAATTAGATGCCGAGAAGAGAAAGTGGAAACGTCGATGGTGACGAAAAGTTTGAGAAACAGACGCAAGCCTGTTCGTGAGCTTGAGGCACATAGTGCAATCTCGTGTCAGAGCGCCGCATTCATAAATTGATTAGAACTTGGGTGGAACCAAGACTAGCACGATCCAATTAGTCTTCAACCGATGCTCAAGGCTATCGGGCCAAAATGAAGAGAGAAAGAGAGGAGCTGGTTGGGGGAGGTTACTTACGCAAAATCCGTTTGAATCGAGAATATCGGCTCGAAAGTTTTGCCTCTTCTGCGAGAAAACGGCTGGGAATCATAAATGGAAAGAGAAGAAGAAGAAGAAGAAGGAGGGAGAAAGGAAAAATAGAAGAAAACTAGAAAACATATCATTGCTAATTCATTTTCGCGAATATATCGTAGAAGGAAAAGTCTTGGAAGCAAACGGAATATACGAAAACCACCCTACCCATTTTCATACTAGTCTTTTATACATTTTTCATCTTGCTATATTCGCTTGACGTTTTCACCGAGTATATCTTTGATGGATATAAAACCAATGATTCTTTGGTTAATTTAATGATAATTATTTCATCTAATTACCAAGAATATATCTATATAGATTGACTATAAAAAGTATTCGCATAAGAATGAACTTGAAGAAAAACATTGAATATATTATTATATAAATCGAATTAATGCAAACGTTTCTTCATTGATAGTTTATTCGTCTCGATATCTTTCGACTAGTTAAAATGCTTACATATTCATATACGTTTAGAGAGTTATACCTATATCTATGTGCATAACTTTGTCGAAGTTGAAAGTTTTCGATATATATGCTACGAGAGTTCGGAAATGAGACAATGCTATTAGTTTAAGGAAAACTATTTAAGACGAAGTTAGAAGCGTCTAAATAGAAGGAGAATCGAGGACTCTTCCTAGTGTAGGCCAAAGCCAAAATTGAATCGTGATATTGAACCGAAGCAATGCTAGAACGATGAAGAGGAAGAGCGTCTCGGAAGGAACTCGTAGGTATTCTCGTTTTCCTCGAGAAGTCCTAGGGGAAATCTAGGATTTTCCGTTGTACAGGAGGAATGAAGACGTAACCCTCGTTCTTTCCATCTCCGTCATCCTCTCCTTGTTACTCGTTTCCGCTCGTGTATCCTTCTGTAGAATCAAGGCCAGTTTACTGACCGTGGTCCATCCTCTATCCCCTTTTATTTCTTGTTACTGTGTACCTTAGCTCGATACGCTTCCTGCTCTCTAATTACATGTTATACGAGTTTCTAGCAAATTCTGATTAACACTGGGAAAGAGGGAGAATATCATGAGTTCCCTCGACGCCGATAACACGATCATAACTTGGCCCAACGATCATTCACGACGTACCATTGGTCCTGGTTATTCCGATGCTTTTAATGGATTACCACATATATCTCTAACTCTTTTCGTACGAGCTTACCAACAACAACACCTTTCACCTTTAAATTCAATAATACTACCTTTCACCACAATTATTATATTACATATGATGCAAAAATTTCCATCTCTCTGTAGATATTGGAACGAAAATTTCTCGTTTTGAAAAACTTTTCGTTATAATTATAGATTCGGTTGGTTAAATGAATGATGAATAAATACAATTTATAATTGGCTACGTGTATGTTCTCATGATTATTTGAATTTATTTGTTTTAACTTATTTACTGTATATTATAAAGATTTTCAATAGGAAATATTCAACAACGAGTACGGAATGGTTTGAAAAGATAACTTTTCATTATAATCGTAGCTTTATGGATATTGATTGTAAAATAAATACAATTTATAAACTACAACTTGATAATATTATCCTCGAGCTTAGGTCCATTCCTATAACGATTCTTTCTTTATGTTTTCGATCTGTCTGTTATACGCAAGGGAAACGAATGTCCGATGTACGCTTGGAAGATTTTCAAGGCAGGAAACACGAAGCAGACCCATTTCACTGGTTCAATCTCGCTAAGTAACAGGATTTAACTGAGGCGGAACATAACGTTCATCTTTTACTTCGATTTGCGCTTTCTTCCTCGTATCGGAGGAGAAGCTCATGCCAGTTCATTCGTTCGTTCGTTCGTTCGTTCGTTCGTTCGTTCGTTCGTTCTTTGATCTTTCTTTGCTTCTCGACCACTTTTCCATATGTCTTTCAAATTCACTTCCAACGCGTTATAACACGATTAATCATGAAATTAGATTCTTTCCTTAATTTACAAATAATACTCATTGTTTTAATACTCTATATAATACTCATATAAATCGAATAAATAAATGTGTTGCTCTGAAAAGAAAGTTTATTCGTTAACTATTTACAAATTTTCTTTACATTTAAACGTTGACCTTTTTTTGTATACAAATCTTACCTGAAAACAAAGAACCGACATTAAAAGCCTATTCTTTCCAAACTCTCTTTGAATTATTTACAGATAATAATAATGCAATATAATACATTATAACACCCAATGATTAATAATTTGATTATCGATCGCTTAACCGTTCGTCGAAAAGGTCAGATTAACAGTGCTCTTCTTGTTTGATGTTTACTTTAAATAATGTTCGAGCGATGTGACAACGTCGAGACATTTTCTAATTTCTTCTAACCGTCTTATCAAGAGATTATATTCTCTTTACATATATAATACTGTAATAATACTCATTCTTTGTAAAGAACATTAAAAATTGGATTTGATTTAAAAAAAAAACTGAAAGGACAATACGTTTATCATTGTCGTATATTAGTCGACCATTTTTGTAAAGTAAATTAAACTTTAATGGAAAATACCATCATCCCTGAATGGGATGTTTTTATTTTTTTTTTAATAAAAAAACGCGAAGTATTATATACATAATTTTTACTTATGTTATATATATATATTTTTTACGTATTTTTTTTGAATACATTTTATAGTGAAACGTATATTGGACCTACACACATACACACATATATATATATTCCATATCGGTAAAGAGAATACGTTAATGCGTGTAAATAGAAATACACGAGGAGAACGCTAACGAATACTAACGACTATGGGAAGGCATAAAACAAAGCCCGAAAGCGTTACGCTATAGTTAAAGTGATATTTATAATGCAATAAAACTATGAGCTGCGACGTTTCTCTCGTCAGTGGATACACCATAAGCGTCGAATGAACGATTTTTCGAGGATCAAAGGAGGAATTAATGCGAATGAAGAATCCATTTAGCGAACGCTCTCCCATGTATGTATGTATGTATGTATATATGTCGTGTTAGGGTGAATGTACGTACGTCTGATGTATGTTCGTCGCTTATGTGTGCGTTACGCTTCTTCCCCCTCTTATTGGATTTCGCGTTTACCATAGTGGAACGATCGTTCCGCCCAGTGAATAAAGCCGCGGTAGAAGAGACGATTAATTACGACTATCAATTAAAGGTCCGCCGCGGGACTTCCGCGAATGAACCACCACCACCACCACCACCACTACTACCACCACCACTACCACTACCACCACCAAGTTCCAGTAGGAAGAAAAGCTCCGTGGGTAATTTCCCCCATGGGCATGCAATCAACCTTTCGCGAACAAACTATAATCCGATCGTTTCCTTGATTACACGACACTCCTGCATCGTCCTCCTCCAGCTTCGTTTTCCGTCTTTTCGTTACATTTACGAGTACTTTTCTCTTTCCCTCTCTCTTTCTTTCTTTCTACCCTTTCTCGAATACCTTTTTCTTCATTTCCCTCTTCTTCTTACTTTCTCATGCAGCATGCAGAGAGCCGTATACTAAACCAATTACAAAATAAGCAGTAAGAGAATGTCCTTAGTCAAATTAGTAGGACCAAATTGGATAATTGATCGGATATCGACTCGATAATTGCTTTAAACTATTCATGACATTATTTTGTAGAGTCTAAGGTGTTAAACGGGTATTATTAAAATTAATAATCTACTTTATGTTGTAATTTACGTGTTTTTAAGATACATTTACGTAAGAGTATTCCTTCGTCGCATGAAAAGATTAAAAATTATTGTAAGATATAAATTTTCACTATCGTACAGTTTTTCCTTTCATTTTTTTTTTTTATAAAAATTTTGAAGGTATTTACGAGTATACGTTTTAGGATATAGCAGCGACGTATTGAAAATCCTACTCTTCCATGACTTTTCCCCGAGTGGTCACTTAGGTAAACCGGATTTAAAGTTTCTTCTAGCTTGAGCCAGAACTACCGGTAGGACTTTTGGATATTACAACGGAAGTCGGTGTACTTGCATGGCCCCGAGCTCCAAATACCATAATGAACTTTAGCGTAGTTTTAAAGACTATTACGAACTACTACCTATAGGAAGATACGCTGCTGATAAGATTTTAACTTTCTCTACATCTTCCTTACTTATTCTCCTCCTACATCTCTTTTATCTCTCTCTCTCTCTCTCTTTTCATCTGTTTCCTCGTAGAACGAAATATACGAACGCGAAATCGTTATGAAATAGTTTTACTCGTTTGAATATATTTTTATTTCATTTCTTTTTCTTTTTCTTTTTTAACATAATTTAATGTCCACGTTTATTTTCAAAGGGAAAGATTTTCTACAAAGCACGAATAAGAGAAACTAATATCTTGTATATTTCATTTTTTCCTATTCCATTTTCCCTTTCTCTCTTTCGGAGAATTTTGTTTAAACGCTAAGCTGATTACAGAGAAATATTAATTATAATATTACTCTGTAGTAACGTTAATTCAAAATATTTTTCCAGAGGAATAGATCTTCAATAAAGGAACGCGTTCATCGAGGGAAACGGAAACGGCGCCACTTGCTTTTCTCTTAGTGAGAAAACTTTTTCACTTTGTCTCTACTGCTCGATAGAAAGCAGAATATTAACGTCTTGCTGTTTCGCGTAATATTCCTCGGCTCTATTCCAATCTTTTATTTCTTCTCACCCTTTTTCCCTTGTTTCTACTTGCTCCTTTTTCTCCCCTCTCCCCTTACCCCCCTCCCTCCACCTCTTCTTCTTCTTCGTTTTCATCCTTCCGTCCTTTACTTTTTCCTTCTTTTTTCTTTTTTCTCAGAGAAACGGAGAAAGAGAAACAAAGAGGAATACCTTTTCTTTCAAGAACTTTGTTCGCTTCATTTAAAAGAGGCACATCTTATCGTCGTCCGCTTGTCTTCAAATTGAAATCGATGATTTCTTCGGAATTTTGCGAACCACGAAGACGATAATGCTCTTCTTCTTCTTCTTCTTTGGTCTAACAAAGTTCATCCATGAGAATTCTTCATTTAAACTCCGTCCACGATTCATCTATTCTTTTATTCTTTCGTTTTCTATACATAAATTAATTTCTACCAAAGTTGATTTCTTCTCGAGAATGATCATTTTTCTCACCCAGAGAGAGAGAGATAGAGAGATAGATATTATTTCTTTTTCATTTTATTATACGTATGTAAAAAATGGGAAAATAAAGTTTCTATGATAAAATTTTCCATCGTATAATACTTGCGTTTAAATATTTAAATTAATAAATTTATACAGATTTTTTTTCGTTTCTGTTTTTGTTTATTCTTTCTCTTTTTTCGTAATTACAATAATTTCATTATAATATCAAATAATAATCGCGAACGAGTTAAAGGTCACAGGTAGTCTCGGTACTCGTTGCTCATTCTCAAATTTTATTTCACAAAATCATTTTTAAAGCTTGCATTATTCGAAATATCATTTAAATAACTATATAGTTAGTTCAAATTTGAGAGATCAGAGATGTGGTCTACATTAAGAGGTGCATTATTCCGCCTCTGAAAATTGTCTGCTTTTTGAGAACAAAATCAAAATGTACATATTGCATTTTAGGTTTCTTATAACGTATAAAAAAATCAGGAACGGTATACACCTATACAGTAAGACCCCGTTTAACGTTCTAATAAATTCCAGCGGTAAATGAACTAGCGTTAAACGGGGTCTTACTGTATAGGTGTATAC
>JACGTP010000064.1:408415-463016 GCA_023678845.1 Mischocyttarus mexicanus | reverse complement strand
TATTAGGAGGTTAATTTAGTTTCCGCCCGCAAATGTTAGATGGCAATGTAAACAGTTCTAAGAAGTCATTACTAACGAAACAGGTAGTTTGTGTTAATTTCGACATTTCTCGATAACATTCAGTCAGCATACACAATTATTTTCCTAAACAACAATCTCTTTTGCTTTGTTTAAAATGGAACGCGATAAAGTGTTTTTTCGACATGTGCTTTTGCACTATTTTGATTTAAAAAAAAGTGTAGCAGAAGTTCATCGATTACTTGAAGAAGCTTATGGTGATCGAGCTCCATCACATACAACATGTAAAGAGTGGTATAGACGATTCAAAAGTAATGATTTTGATGTCAATGACAAACCACGCTCAGGACAGCCGAAAAAATTCCCAGACGATGAATTGCTAGCATTATTGCATGAAAACTCAGCTCGAACGTTACAAGAACTTGGAAACGAGCTAGGAGTTACTAAAGCAGCTGTTTCCAAACGTTTACACGCCATGGGAAAGATCCAAAAAGAAGGAAGATGGGTACCACATGAATTGTCTGAAAGTGCCATTCACAACCGTTTCAATATCACGGTTTCGTTGCTTGCCAGGCAAAAAAAGAAGAGTTTTCTGTGGCGTATTGTGACTGGCGATGAAAAGTGGATCTACTACGACAATCCCAAACGCAAAAAATCATGGGTAGACCCAGGACAACCATCAACATCGCAGCCAAAACGGAACATCCACGGTCATAAGGTAATGCTTTGCATTTGGTGGGATCAACAAGGAGTGCTGTACTACGAACTGCTGAAACCAAACGAAACTGTTACTGCCGATGTCTACAAATGTCAATTGAACAAATTGAATGATGAGCTGTTGCGAAAAAGACCAGCAATAGCGAGTAACAGGCGCAAAGTTATTCTCTTACACGATAACGCTCGGCCACATACTGGAAAAACCGTCAAAGAAACACTGACGCAGCTCGAATGGGAAACTCTTCCTCACCCAGCGTACTCACCAGACATAGCGCCTTCTGATTACCACTTATTCAGATCGATGCAGCACGGCTTGAGTGGTACACGCTTCCGAAATGTTGAAGAAGTGCGAAAATGGGTGGACGAATGGATTGCTTCGAAACAAACATCGTTTTATCGAGATGGTATCGCCCAGTTGCCAGAAAGATGGCAAAAAGTTGTTGAAAATAATGGAAAATACTTTCATTGAAATAATTTGAACAAATTCTTTACAATAAATGCTTTTTCTTAGTATTTTTTGGGCGGAAACTAAGTTAACCACCTAATATGTTATCTTGAAAATGTATCTGATACTTTATCTTGGATCTCGTAGGACATTTTCGATATTTTACATAACTCGATGTTATCTCGTCATTTAGTAACTTTGATATTTTCTCATTTGAGTTCCTTCGTTCGAGAAGAGGTATGCGAAATAAGGCGATTAACGATAAAAGGAGAGAATTGAGTTTTAGTTTAAAATTCACAAATGAGATTAAACGCGCATTCTCCAGGGATATGCATTCGAGATTATAGTGGATATGTAATGCAAAAGAGCGACTATATATATATGCATATACCCCTGTTTAAAGATTTTCCAGTCAACATTCGTTGACTATCTTTAAAAACTACATATGTAAATAAGGCTATTATATATATATAATTTTTTGTCATTATTGCCAATCATTTTCTTCCTATCGTTGCATTTTTCTGCAGTCGTTTATAAGTTTAAACGATTAAGATTGAAAGAAAATCCTAGGAAGTATATGACGTCGAGGATGAGAAAGGAAGGAAAGAGAAGATGAAAAGAAAGCAGCAGCTTCGTGATATTTCATCTTTCATAATCGAGCCATTCTTTCGTTAAACCAAACAGCTTCCTTCGTGAAACTTCCTCTAAGCACAATACCATAAACGAGAACGGTCGACGTGTACTACCTTGAAGAGTAAAGGAAAGGATGGAACGAAAGGGGCTTGCTTATTTGCTGTTATAGCCGTGAATGACTAGAAGCGTTCAAATTTCGATAAACGTGATTTCTAGCTGCGATTGTACAGTATAATGGCAGTTTCCCTGTCTCTCTCTCTCTCTCTCTCTTTCTCTCTGACTTCTCCGTCCTTCTCTCAGCAATCGATAGGACGATCTACAGCAACGATAGTTCGATAACGATATCTGACCGGTAAATGTAAAGGCAACGCACGCTATAATAATAGATTAACTTCAAGTACTGCGAACCGATACAGGTATCGATTCCGAATGCTCTCAAACGGTTGGTGGTATTTGCACTAAACGTTTAAAGAACGTTATACACTTGAACATGTTGGAAGAACAAACGTTAATATAAACTTTAGAAAACACGCTAATTGTTTTAATATACACGCGATAATAATTTTGACAAAATGGTTCGCTACGCTCGCTCATTTGTTGGAACCGACTAATATTCTGTGGAAAGAATTCCAATGGGATTGACCGTACTTCCGTAAAGTGTGCGTTGTCCCATAAGAGATTAAGGGAATGAAGATTTTTCTTCCTAGGTGCTCTTCGCTCGATTTTCCTTTAACTTTTCTCATCAGGATGAACAACTTTTCAAGCTTTTCTTCCAAATTTTTTACCTTAGCATATATTACCTTTGCTATTTTTATGCAACGCCTTTGAAATTACCTAAATGGAATAGATGTTGTTTTTTCTTTTTCAAAGAAATATATTTAGTTTACTCGTTAATATTCGATTAATTTGATATAATTAAAACTAAATAAATGTTTATTTAAATAACATTTTTATAACCAATGAGAAGGTATAAGCCTTTTCTATTTTTTTTGCTTTCTTATTAAGGGAAACGAAAAAATTTTAACTTATAATTAGAAGCAAGTGTAATCGTTAAACGAGCATTTACTTTGCCACCTAGTGTCGCGTGATATTTCTTTTTACCAAAGGGTTCCTTGAAAATTAAATTAATGAGAGTTTTTTTACATATTGAACGTTGCAATAATCTCGTAGAAATATATATCGATGAAACGTGTAATTAATTTGTACGTTTCGTAAGAGTAACGTCAAAATATATCTAATTTATAATGAATTTAGTTTTGAACGAAAGAGCTTTGAAAAAATATAAACTACCTTGTAGTAGTGCGATGAAGATATTTTCTTTGATAATCGCGATAGTAGAATGAGTGATCGATCCTCTTCGATTTCACAGTTAGTTTAACTCTTCGTAAAAATAGTTTTATATGTATTTATCTATAGGAAAGATTATGATTATATATTTGAACTTTACAGGTAGAACACATATGAAAGATATGACGTACGGACTTGAACCGTTAAGTTATCTCGTAAAGACCATTACTAATATACATCAGTATTAGTAAAACCAAGTGGTATTCGAAGCAAACGTAAGACTGTAGCATTGGTGCCAAAGTAATATACGTTTCCTCGCTTGGCATCTTTGCTTAACCGCGTCTAATCCACTCTAGCTTAACCAAACTACCGTCTAAAGTCTATTTGGTCTATTTTCTTGGTAGCCATTTCTGTTCGCAGTCAACCTAATCTCTTCGAAACCCGACCTTCCCCCATACGTTCCGCTAATTCACTCGCTCCACCCCATACCTTGCCCATTTACTTGCTTTTCATTTGTTCCAATTCGATGACACGTGAGAACTATGATTTCAACGTGCAAGGAAACGTTAGTAATTGTGTGACGTTTCATGACACCCGTTGGATATCCTTTAATCCATTTATTATTAGATGTCGTTAGGAACTCGAGAGCTTATTACCGCAAATATCAAATCCCGCCAATGTTCCCATTTCTGTCACTTACAAGTATTTTACACGCAGTTAGAGTAATTCCAATAGTTATTGAATTTTCTCTATTCGTTCGTTTTTCCTCACATTTTTTTATCTAACCGATGATTTTTCTTAGTACTTTTATTTTAGAATATCTTACATTATTTTCTCTTCTCTCTTTACGTCCATTTGATAATTTATAATAGAATACCCAACTTTACATTTAGATTAACTTTAATGTAAAATAACTAAAGAAAGCTGAAACTAGTATGTTTCACACATAGGAGGTTATCGATACAACAACAACATACGTGTATTTAAAGTTTCCTTTTATCGATTTGATCTGACGTTACTTTAACAGGTAGGAGTAAGTCCTTGAGAGAAAATTCAATCGACATCTTGTTATATCCTATTACCCCGAGTATTGCCTCTACAACCTCGAACGAGACTGTTTGAGCTTAAAATGTAGAACTAGTACTGACTTCGGCTTCACAGTTACCGGGTTGGTAGGTTATATAGCAAGGTACTGTGGATGGACACGCCTGCGAGTGAGATGTAATTAAACATGTAGTCGGTGCTTAATTTAATCGAAGCAACCTACCCTCGACAAATGCCCCTTTCCTTGATCCGCTCGACTGACTACAATTTTGCGGCCACCGGCTCGTTTACTCGTTCCTTCCTTTTGCATCTCTCTACTTCAAGGAAATGTCTAAGCTTTTAATTAAATAACTAAAAGAGATATACCGGCTTCCTAGAAGGAAAAGAAGAAGAAGAAGAAGAAGAAGAAGAAGAAGAAGGAGAAGAAGAAAAAAAAAAAGAAGTGAAAAAGGAAGTTCGCTTTGGGTATCTCGGCGAGAAATCGATTTGCTCGACCCGCGGGAACAATTTCATTTTCAAACCTTACTAGAGAAGACGACAAGTAGTATCGGCATTTATTGTTAAACGACGATACTTTTCGGCTCTGCTTTTATTTCCCCGTGGTACGAAATTCGTCAGACTGCTAAGAAAGATTCCCTAGTTTCCATTCTGAACGTTCTCCTTCTCTCTCTCCTTCTCTTTTTCTATACCAAAAAAAAGAAAGAAATATACAATAAAAATCGATCGAATGTATTTTAATTAAAAAAAAAAACACTTTATCATTGATTACGTCATTGTATATGGTTGTGTTATTTTGTTTATAGAGGAGGTAGAGAACAAAAAGAAGTAATACGAAAGTTGCTTTGTAAGTGGAGAAGGATGGTTAAGGGTTGCTCATAGTGCCGCGTAGTTTCTACAAAATACGGCAACATCCACTCCGCTTTTTTGCATGTTATGAAGCACCAGGAGATATATGTCTAGGAAAAGAAGAGGGGAACGGAGTCATGATCGTTGGTGGATTAAGAGGGAAATTTTCCAAAGTAAGAAGGAAGGAAGGAACGAACGAAAGAGTTCGGGGCGCGCCTTCGTTTGCCATTTATCAAAAGTACAGTTTAGTCTTTCTCTCTCTCTCTCTCTCTCTCTCTTCTCTCTTTTCCCCTTATCCCACTCCTCACCCATCTTCGTTTCTCGTAGTCGTCGTCGTATCTGCCGTCCGTGCGAAAAAGTTTTCTCTGCCCTTACGGGACGGCCTCCGTCGTTTTCTTCGAGGACGAATACCGGTGAAAGAAACGGATTACAAGGATAGGGCAAAGTCTTGAATCTCTCTTTCTCTTCTTCTCATTCTCTCAATCTAGTATAAGATCCTATCTTTTTCTTTCCTTTCTCCAGCCTCCACCTGTCGCCTAGCCCAACGCCCTCTCTCACCACCATCACGACCACCATCATCACGACCACCACTTTCGACGTTCTTGTCGTCGTCGTCGTCGTCGTCGTCGTCGTCGTCGTCTTAAAGTTTCTCTGACTGTCGCTCGAAAAGTGCCGGATAAGAAGAAAAGCTTTGGAATTATGGTAATCCCATAGCTTGTCAAAGAGAACCGGAGACGATCGCGAAGGATTCAAACGTCGCACGGCCTTGTACTTAAGTTTCTAGTCTTGGAGTCCGCTTTCCCGATACTTTTTCAAATTATTCCGGTTACATCAAAGTTCTATTCGTTCGGGCAGAGTTTTAAAGAGAACACCGATAAAAAAGAAGAGGAAGAAGAAAAAAATATTTAAAAAAAAATAAGAACAAATGTTCAGTTACTACGTATACTTTCCGCATTAATTTATATGAAATCATCAAAAAGGTCTTTGTATCCCGAAAAGCTTTACCCCTTGCGAGCCAATAAAGGAACCTCTTCTTCTACCGGCTCAAACCAGTGTTCTATTTAGTGTCTAATCCTTCATTTTTACATCCACAGCTATTTCCTAATTGCGAGAGAACTTGTGTTGGAGAAATCTTCCCACAAAACACTAGCGTTCCTAGGTGAGATGAAATCAATGCAAGCTCATTCGCTCTGCGTCGCGAATAGAGTGAACTGGATAATCTCTCCTTGCTGAAGTTTGGAATCGGGCTAGCTACCTGTATTCCGACTTTGCTTCTCACCCTCCTCAACCGTTCACGGTTCTTGCGCTTCGAGGCCCTCTTCCTCTACCAACTTGACTCGTACTCACGACCGGTATAATTAATAAATGGAAATGGCCGGTCTCGAGATAGAAACCGGTACGTGATACTGCTTACATAACCTCTTCCACCCCACTCATTTTCTATCATCCATGCTCGAACGAGTGATCGTCTCCAAAAGGATCGTCGGTTCACTAGGCACTCGACAAACATTGACAGGCTCGATGCTTTTGTCCAGTGGGGGAAAAAGGAAGAGAAAAGAAAAATTAAGCCGGCAGAGAGAGAGAGAGAGAGAGGGAGAGAGACTACGATATACGAAATAGGAACGGAGAAAATGAGAAAAACGTTTTGGCAAAGTTCCCAAGTATCGCGAGTACGCGGCATTGCGATCTTTTTGTCGTCTTGGTTTAGATGTTCCCTTCTATGGGAATCGAACGAACCGTACTTTTATTCTTTGTTATTTCTTCTCTAGTTTTTTCTTTCATTTCTTTTTCTTATTTTTCCTTTTTTTTCTTCTTTTCTTTTTCCTCCGCTAGGAAACTCGTCGCTATCTTAAAACCATAGATATTTTAACGTTCAAATTTAGGCGCTCGTTCTCGTGGAACTGGCACTAAATAAAGCTATTTCTACGTGACAACTTTGTGCATTTTAAATTAAGAAACGAACTTCTTTCTAAACGTAAATCGAATTTAGTGTCTCTTGCTTTTGAGAATAATTTTGAAATTTAGATATATACATATATACATATATATGTATATGATTTATGTAAGAATTCTTACGTCAAATGTAAGCTCATTTATCGTATTTGTACGTCCTTGATATTTTCAACGAAAAGATATCTAAAGTATAAAAAGTTGTTCACTCTAATGAAATGCCTCGTTAAGAAATGTACCTCTCTCTCTCTCATAATCGTTCCTTTTTCGAACGTCTCTTATAAAACTATATTTTAAATAAACGTTAAGCTAGGAAAAAGGAGCGAGTGACTTTTTACTCCTCACCGATCATTCTCATTTGAACGAAACTCCTCATTTCCTTCAACTTTCAAGAGATTTTATCGACTTTCTCTCGTGATGCTGCTGCGCAGCAAAGCTTATGCTAGAATATCGTGTTCGTTCGATGTCTTTCTCGATTCCCTTCTCAACGTTTGTTAAAGTCTCTTCGAGGAACTTTATCTTCCTCTCTATTTTAAACATTTCGCATTCGTGTTCCTTTATTTTTGTTATTTTCACTTCAACTTTTTCAAGTTTCGTATCGGCAAATCGACTCGATTCGTATCTACATAAGTTTTTATTTTTTACTTTAGCCGAATATTATAACGATAGTTAAGTGGAAAATATATATTTTATAATATCGTCGCGTCTCGTTACGATTCTTCGATATTATTTTTCTTTCCAGTATTACAACTAAGTCACGAGTGATACTATTTTCAATGGTTTATATAATATCTTGTAAAAGTCACGTAAGATTTTTAAATCAAAGATAATTATTCCATATGATACTGTGAAAAGGTTACGAAATATTTCATCGAAGGAACCCCGAGTAAGAAAGTACCGTACAGTTTTCCAAGATGCATAAGGTACATCTGCGCAAGCTTTTCCAAGAATTCCCGAGAAACAGAATCTATATCTATCCACAGTGGAGAACATGATTTGCATTCTCGTAGTCGGGCGTTGTAGAAAGGAGGAGGTACGATCGAACAAGAAAACTCGACACCGCTGAGTCACATTTTTTTTTTCTTCTTCTTCTTCTTCTTCTCTTAAACTTTTTATTCCTTCCTTCCTTTCTGATTTCTCTTCTCTTTCGCAACTTTCATCCATGTTTTGTAACTTACTAAGTGAAGAGAAGATGGTCGTGCAAAAGGGAAAGGTGCTGACTTAGTAGAAAACGCCTTATTTACAATGCGTGTCGGAACAACGTGACTACGCAAAGGAGCGAGTAAATACGCTGAAAAGTAACGCGACGTTACAAACTACATCCTGACGATGAATGATTTGTACCCGTCTAAAGGTTGAAACGATGAGAGGAAGTTCGTTCCTTCCTTCGTTCGTTTGTTCGTTTATTCGTTCCTTCGTAAGCTCATAAATATTGTCACCCATTATAGTGAAACTCGTCCAAGTATCCTGAAGATGAAAATTTTACTTACGATCTGTTTCTTATACAACAACGCATAGTTTTTAGTAAAGAATTTATTCAATTGTCTCATTGATAAAATAGTATACGAAATAATAGTTAGTTAAATTTAATATAATAATTATTATTTAATTATTATTTACATCGCTAATTGCAATTAGCGATTTTATGTAAAGTAGAAGTGTTCTTTTATAGAAAAACCAAGAAATTTGTTACCCTGACAAAATTGTCGCTTTACTGCTTCCCAATGCGTGATAGTATCAAAAATTCAAGAGCAAGAGTAGAGAACGACGGTTGATATATGACGTGGGTCCTTACAATTTTGTAAGTGGTAATATAAACTCGTAGGAGTGTGCCATCGATAAAATCGGACAGGTTCATAATAGAAATGGAGTTAAGGTAGCATCTTCTCGTGAAACTCAAAGCATACGTTATTTTAAGGAATGGAATATAAACACGTATGTATTTTGATATTTAACACGATATATTGGATGTATTATTTTTAACGACACGACCAAATATCTACGATCTTATTAATTTTGTAAAGAAATATTTTTCTTTTCTTTTTTATTTTAACGATGCTCCATATTTTAAACCTAACCAAAAGTTGTTAAAAATATCTATTCGAATTCAACGAGAATAATATACATTGTACATGAGATATTAAGGTGGCGTAATAATTACTTCCATAAAAATATAAATAAATAAATTTTATCCTCGTAATATGTATGTGTCGCATCGAGCATAAATTAACAATCCTACGATATTATTAATAATATAAATGATGCAATAACTTAATGAAACGATGCAGATAGAACTTTTAATAACATTGATATAAAATGAAAATAGCCTATTTTTTTTTGTATCCATTGATTGATATTAATTATGCATCCAAAACGAATATATTTTCATAATTATTGCACTTCTATTAAAAGCATCTTTTCCTTTTTTAAAATCGTGTATATTAAAATTTTCACCAGACAGTAGAATACGATTTGATTTTGAATGATTGATCGTATGGTTTTATCTGAAAGAATTTTTGTTCATATCTGTTTATTAAATATGTCGTCGTCTAACGAATCCTGTCTTATCGAGTACGAGCAAACGGATGCGTTAGATATGGGTTTTCTATGTCCTGTAGGATTCCTCTCTCTGCGATTCCATTAATTGGAGCATACGAGCGTGCAATCACGCCGCGAGATCGAGATTTATTCGTCGAAACTCGATAATGGAGCGGAATTACAAGCCCTGGCTAGCTGTCACCTCGATTAATATGTACATCTAGACAGCATAAACGGATTAAAGCTCATTGTTTGATACGATATCCTTCGTGTTTACATGTTCTGACATTCTCTACAAAATATATCTAATAATTTATTACGAAAATTTCTTTGGTTTCTTTTTATTTACTTCTTTTTCATGAAATTGCATAAAGTAATAATTTCGTTATAGAAACATTTAACAAACAATTCCTCATTGAATTTGAGAAGAACGAACTCATTTAACAGCATAAAGAACGCTTGTTTGTTCTATGATAATGTATTAACAGAAATGTTATTTTTAACAGAGTCTGAATTAGATTGCATTAGTCGAATCGCATTAAGACATTTCTTACTCGATCCAATACTTGGAACAAAACTTAACTTTCTAATCAAATTTGTCAAACGCCAGATGTTTAGCGTATTTTGCCTAATGTCGAATCGTTCTCTCCTAGGAATTTCGTGTAAGCGAAAATGCAGTAGAGAGTACGATCGCTATTTTCCTGTTTCTCTCTTCCGTCAATGCGAGAGAGTGCGTTAATCTTATCGCCTAAAACCGTCTATCCTTACTTCTGTTTCAAACGTTGAATGTTATGTGCATTCAATCAAAGAAACGGCATTCCTAGTTTGGTTAATAATACGTTCTTAAACAACTCGACTTCATTTACAATTTGTAAGCCAAGAAAAATATACAAGAGGAGAGCTTTCTCATTCGACCGAGTATTAAGAAAATCTGCATTTAATCATACCATTTCATCGCATTGGGTCCGCAATTATTAAACACTTAACGCAATATGTTTCGTGCATTCAACTAAAGCTTCATTAATAGTTTTTTTAAAGTCTTCTATTCAAATACTAGGAGCGTGGTACAAACTGCTCATAAAATGTAGTTCATTATATTCGTAGTAAAAAGTAGTTTAGAAAAAAAAAACAAAAAGAAACTAAATTGTACCTGAAATGTACAGAAAAGAAAAAACAGAGTGAAAGACTTGTTACGTTTCAGGACATTTTCTTTTTTTTTTTTCTTTTCTCTTCAATGTTTGTCATACCTTCCGATCTCGTCACTCGTAATCGTTATTCATAATTCTTTAAGTCGTTCTCTGGTAAAGGCTTTTAATAGCTTTACCTAAAACAGACCACCCTACATATCACGCTACAGGACTTAACAGAATCAAAAAACGATAGAAGATAAAAAAAGGGTATGTGCAAGCAGAGGTTAGAGGAAGGTCGACACATTTCCGCGTGATATCTTGAAATTTGAAGCTTCCGTTAGATAGGTGGAAAGAAAAAAATAAAAAAAGAAAAAGGAGGAAGAGGAGGAGGAGGAGGAGGAGGAGGAGGACGTCATTGAGCTCGTACGCGAGAAGTCTCTCGATAAGGGCATCCTGCCAAAGGCGATATCGATCTTTGAACGATCGGTCTCGTCAGAGGGGTAGGGACTAGGGTTGTAGAGTTTTACGGGGGGTAGTAACGACGAATAGATTAGTGCCGAATTCCGGCGTGCAGCAATTTGTCAAGCCGCGGGACGTTTTATCGCGTATGCACGCGCACACAAACGTAACGCTCGAACGGATTCGATTTCATGTATGTATGTACACGTGTGTGCGTCTACCACATTCACCGCCCCCATACACGAGCGCGTACACGTGCTTACCTACATTTCGACATACGATACTTACAACGCGTACGACCTTAGAAACTCGCGTTTCGCAAACGGCAGAATGCTCGAGTAGAGTCTATCTACCGTGCTTTGCTGTTATTGAATTTCAAATTTATGACTTTAATAGAGACTAACTTTAGGCGATCATAATTCAGTGCACGTTGCGTGTCCAGCAGGCGTAACTGGCAGGGAATTCTCCTCTTTCACCCTTCTAAACCATCTACCTTATTCATCCCTATCTTACAATTTCTTCTTCTTCTTCTTCTTCTTCTTCGTATTACTTTTCTCTTTTCCATTTTTGATCGCTTACAATCCTCTCTCGTGCAATCGGGTTTTGTCGAAAAGTGGAATCCAACCGAGGACAAAAAACATTCTAGATGATTTAAGACTTTCCAATCTCCAAGAAAAAAAAAGAAAAAATACACTTAAAGATGTTCGTAAATATGTAATCATATAAGTATACTTTGACCGTTCGAAATTTTGTTGAGAACAATTTCCGTTCTCTATCTTTCTCTCTCTCTTAACATCAAACAGCGTAGCGATCGAATGGAAGCAAGATAGAAATGAAAAGAGAAGGAGTGCCATTGATGAAAAAAAAAAAACAAAAGGAAAGAAAAGGAAGATAACGGATAGACTCGAGTGTGTACGGTTCTTCTAACGATTTCCCGTCAATCTTTCTTCCATGAGCGTAAAATCGAACTCGCGCCATCATTCCGCGTCAAAAGTGGAACGTAAAATTGGAGAACGCGCTAGATAACGCGAGCCAATGGTAAAAGGAAGACAGCAAAAGAAAATGAAGAAAATGAAGAAAAAGAAGAAAAAAAAATATGCCCCGTTGAGCGATACCTATGATGAGTAATACACTCGTAAAACTTGGAACCATCCCGTCATAAATTTTGAAAAGTGACTCGTCATTCGTTTCTTCTTTCTTTCTCTTTTATCATTTCTTTGTTAACACTAGAACTACCAAACTGATTAGTCTTACAACTTTATTAAAAAGTTTATTATTCCTACTTTAGGTTATTACATTTTGTTTATAGTTGGCAATAAATAGTTGTAAGTCCATAACCGTAACATAGAATAGTAATAAATTAATAAATAAAAAATATTTTGGTTTTTGATTGGTTTTGATAGAAATAGGTTGATTTTTGTCGGTAGTTCTAGTGTTAATGTCGTCGTCCTGTAGGTGATATCCAGCAAGAGAGCTAGAGGGTTTTAGCCAACAGTGGCACGCTTGTGGTGAAACAACGGCACAAGAGAAATTCGATTATCGTCTCGGGTATAATTTCGGGTACGCGCTGGTTACGTTCATTACTTCCGTCCTTGTGCCATCGTTCCATTCGACGCGACGTGGCAATTTTGACGGGATCGCCATAGTCTGCTGGCTGGGTTGACTGTAACCACTCGGCACACGTCCAGCCAACGTTACTTTCCATCAATGTATGGACGAGTTACCTTGACGGATAATGGAATCGATTTATCGATCTCGATGTAAAAGTAAGAAGAAAATACGATATACGTGAAAAATAAGCGTCTCGATGTATATGTTCGTCTGTGTGTGTAGATATGTGTGCATGCGTTTGAGAAATATTCGAATTTTTTGCCAAATATATTTATCTCGAACGAAATAGACGGGAAAGAAGGAGTAATTTTCGGAACGATTTAGACGTTTTTTATCGAATATTCTTTATGATAGAAATAGGAAATTGGAAGAAAAATAGAGAAAAATGAACAGGAGGGAAGAAGATGAAATAAAAAAAGGAAAAACAAAAGAAAAAGAAAAAATAAATAAATCGAAGCGACAAATAGAAACCCTGACACGAACGAGCAAGCGACCGACTCCAGGGGAATCGGAATGCTAGTCCATCTCGCGTGGGTGAATCAATTCGATTAGTTTTTCGATTTCGATCGATTTCCGTTGTTATTATCGTTCTTCCCTCTCAATATGCATCTTCGCGCCTTCTCTTTGATCTTCTATCTTTCTTTTGCCATAATCCACCGGTCTTGCGAAATCGAAAAATCTGTGGAAGAGTCAATTGGTTCGCAGGTACCAGGTATATTTCTCCACCCCACTCCTACAACAAGGATAGAAACTCGACTTTGCACTTTTTTCCTTCTCCCCTTTCTCCAACTACCCTTTTCACTAGCATCTCATCTAGGATTTCGCGATTCGTTTAAAAAGGTTCAAAGTTTTCTTTTCCCGTTGCAGTTTATTTCGCAAATCGTCCGATACTAGGTTTTAGACGTTTTCCAATTGGATTTCTTAATAACTTATTCGTAAAAAGAATAAAAAAAAAAGAATAAAAAAAAAGGATAAAAAAGAATAAAAAAGTATATTAGGGACGAGGTGGGTTAAAATTTTGTTCGTTACGCGACATAAAGTCGATTTACGGGTGTGAGAGAAACCGTGAGAGAGGAGAGCTCGTGCGCGAGTACGATCGAATAAATTTATCGGGCGTATTCGTGTCGCATGAAATTTCGAATACGACGCTATCCGGCCGATTGGATTTTCACGCAACGCGTCGGGTTAATGGCGTTACTCGGTCGTCCGCCTCGGTCGTTTTATCACGTGTGCTGAACGCGCCCGGGTTGCCTTTTCCATGCCCCTTCCCTCCCCTTTTAACTCCCACCTCTTCTGCCGTTTTTCTTTGCCGTTTCGCGAACAAAAAACGAAAAAAAGGAAAAAACAGAAAATATAGAAGAGACCCCATAACCTCTCTCCCCTTTCCCCTACCCTCCTCCTATAGTCGATGGGTGAGTAGGTGGGTAGGTGGGTGGTTGGGTGCGCTCCATCGTCGAGTGGGAGAGTATTGATTTGAATTTTTCGAGTCGGATATATACCTAACTATTTACCTATGTTAGATACATGCACACATGTTCTATGTATATAGATATGCGTGGAAATATATGTATATATACGTACACATACACACACACACACACACAATACATGATTCGTGAGGAATAAAGAGGGGAAGAAGAGGATTATTTACGTGTCGATGCGTTCGATGAATAGTATGGACACACCAGGTACTCTCACGCTACGTCATTTCTAATACGTTTCAATTAAAATGGTGAATTTAATTTAACTTGAAGGAGATCAAATATATTTCGCGTCCGTTAAAGTGTCCCTTTTTCTCGTTGACGCATTCGAATACTCCGTAAAATGTGTTCTGATAGTTTAGCCGTAACGTATTGAATTTAGACGAACGTATAATAATGAAAGTTGAACTTAAGAAAGAATGAATTACTGTATACTGAACCTCATCACAATTCACATATAGATTACTTTAGCTATCTTAATAGAATGTTTTTTATATGTAAATCTTTGTCGTCGTCATTTTGATAATTTCTTTCAATCAATTTATTCTGTAAGAAATTATCTCCATCATCTGTTATAATAATCTTTATTCTGTATTAAAACCTTACGTCTTATAATTGTATTTTATTTTCTGTATTAATGGGTTTATCCTATAAAATAAAATAAAATAAAACTAATAAGATAGGAAATATTAATCTTGAAAAATTTGAAAATAAGAAGAAGATAGGGAATGAAATTAAAAATCAGTAATTATTACAATTAAGATGAATAATACTTTGATTGGATAGTCCTCCTTTTGATAAGTGACAAATAAATGATTTGAGATATTTTGAAGAAGGACCAAATGCTAGGAAATTCTAATTTGAAGAGAGAGAGAGAGAGAGAGAGAAGAGAAGAGATGACGTTATTACGTAACGCTGTGCCTGAATTACATCTACTAATTAATTTACGAAGGTAAGCCTGCTCGAGCACGGACCAGCAGCAGTCGTTACCAAGCTGGACGATGGATCAGAACCATGTGGATATTGTGTCAACATCTGCGGTCGATGTTCCTCCCTTCTACCAAGAGTCTCCATTTTGTATAACAGGATGCGGTAAAATGAACGGGATACAGAAATTTCCTATTTTAATTGTCTTACCATCGATTAGAAACAAAATACCGAAATCGTATTAAATTCAAATATTAAATCTTAAGGTTTATTTATTTATTTATTTATTTAATTCAATGGAATTTGTTGTCTCGTTAGACGTTAATAGAAAATTTATTCCAAATTTTGTCTATTTCAATTTTTCGTGGTAATTTATTTTCTTTTCAACCTGACATTTTTAGCGCACGTTTAATAAATATAAATAAACATAGAGAATTTTGATTTACAAATGTGAAAGAAAATTCGTGTAAAAATCCTTGAACGTTTTCTCAATAGTGTCACTGATTATTGTAACAAGAGGTTCGCAATTAGTGTTTTATAAAATCGTCAATTATTTCGTATTACGAGTAATTTTTATATGTAAGTTAGTTACATGTTAAAATAGAAAATGTCACGGGAAAATAGCATATAAGTTTTCTGTAGGAGCTTTAATTCTTGAAATTCAACGTGGTGCTCTTTCATCTGAATGAAGATATTAAGATATTTAATGAATTCAAGCTATGAGAAAAGGGATTAAGAGAAGAACTTGGCATAGAGTAATCCACGAACTGTAAAAGATGTGATTATGAAAATACCTCTTAATAAACGATAAAGCTCTTTACACCATAAGATGTAAAAAAGAGCAAAAAGCTTTGATGCAAGCAAACAATGTCGGATTATTAGATACTGTTTTCTATCTATTACTATTGATGTTATATATATATACACACACACACTGTCTTCTCTAAATATTAATAAATTTACGAATTTCGAAACACTAATCTGCAATGTACCAGATACTCCTATTTACTAGTATAATCTTAATTAACTTGTAAAACAAAGGAAAGAGAGTAATAAAAAACAAAAAAAAGACGCTCTGATTACGGGAAGATCTTTTGCAAGTAAAACGTTAAGCTTATTTATACATTTCAAAGACGGGGATAGTTTTTATTTCAGACTTTTGCTCATGAACATTCACATGGTTAAATTTACATTTTACACTTACTAAATTTACATTTACATTTGCATATTATACGCTACTATGTTTGTTGAATAGATCATTTTTTATTCAACTTTTGAGCAGAGGGGTTATGGTTCCTGCACATCCCGTTTTTCCTTTCTTCCTAAGAACAATCGATTTATTCTAAAATCTGATAAACTCATTTCATCTATGACAATCGCATTTGCTTTCTCCATTGATAAGTGGAACATTAAAAAAAGAAAACAAAAAAATAAGAAAATTTACAGTTAACGCATTTAAAATCTACAATTATACATATCACTTGTATTATCCTATTAAAGCAATCTGTTCGATAGACACTACGCACGTGTACAGATTGAAAGTACAATAGTTGATAAACCCCAATTATTTCGGAAAATATTGTACGCTACAGGGACTAGTTTGGTTACGACGCACGTTCGTTTGCCAACCAATGATCTCGTTATCGAATCACCGTTATCTCTAATGACTATAAAGCTTGGTCGTGATATCAGTTTTGGTATAGAGTTGTTTTTTTCAATGATTTCATTATACTGTCAAAAGAGAAATAACAAAGCAACACGTACCACTTACCAGTGATATTGAAACATAAATTGGAATTTTCTAATAGGGTAAAAGAAAGAAATTATTTTAAAAGGTTTAATTGGGAACAGCTAAACAAACAAAGATGGAAAACGAGATAGAAAACGAGGTAGAAAACGAGGTAAAGATTTATAAGAATGTAAGGATGAATTACTGAAATAAGAATCTATTGCTAGCGAGGAGGTAAAAGAAAAAAAACTTGGTAGAGAAGAAAAAATATTCATAGTCGTAGTAGTAGGTACCTTTTTTGCTTGAAGTAGTACCTTTACTTGGGAAAAGATTTGTGGACATGGATTTTATCGAAAAGGCTGAAGGAACGGGGTGAAGGAAGTTGGGGGGATTGAGGGTCGAGATAGATTGCACGCAAAATGTAAGTCGGTCGGTAACGTTTTTCTCGAAAGCAAGTCCTTTTTTTTCTTTTCCTTCTTCTTCTTCTTCTTCTTCTTCTTATTCCTCCTCGCAGGCGTTTCGCTGACGTCGTTGACATTTTCGTTAGGATGATATTTTTCTCCCGTAAACCAATCCATCGCGGGCGTCGTCTGGGCTTCGGAAACAAATTAGAGGAAAAGCTTGAAATTCGTTTCATACTCGATGAATAATTTAACGCTGCTATGAATAAATTAACTTACTGAAGGGAGAAATGCATCGTCCGTTGCCTTCACCCACGGTCGTTCGTTCGTTCGTTCATTGGAATCTTTATAACCGATTTATTCTTTGGTTCGTCTCGCGAATGCAGAGAACGAGGTCCAAAGAACGTAATCGTTAAAAGCTCGTCCTAGTATATTGGTGTATCGTCGTCCAAGAGAAAATCTAATATCGCGTACGAAACGAGTGGCAATGTCGTTCGAACATCCAGAAGATATCTCGTGTCCCGTTCATTCGTTCGTTCGTCCGATTGAAAACGATTTTCAGTAAAAGCCGAAATACTACAACTTCAACAAATTGCGCCTCTTGACGTGATTGTTCCTATTTTCTTGTGAAAATAGAAACACGTATCTACTTCGTCCAACATCAACGGAGGAGGAGTCCAAAACGAATATCCGAATAGTTCGAAATTCAACAATCGATGCTACTTATGATATCCTTTTCCTCTAAGTGAACATTGGTAGAATTCCATAAGTGTAATATTGTTTCAAAAGTTTCTACCATTTGTTATCTCAAATAAACTTCCCTTTCAAAATACAGGTTCTCGCGAACACGAAAACCACCGACCCTTTGTAATTTAATACAAAGGGGGATAGCCACTTTTCGATCCCTTTTGCAATACTATTTCGTAAAAGGATTCTTGACTGGTTTACAAATTCCGTTTGTCTATCTTTGAATTTACGTTGTCAATACCACCCCTTTAATTTCGCCATTCCGTTTACGTTTGAATTAAAACCTTATATCGAAAACAAATGATATCGTTTTAAAATAACATTAACATTTCGAGTTTGTGTATATTTTTCATTGATTTTCTTTTTCCCAAATGACGAGTGATTTCAACATTAAACCTACCGACATTTCATGTATACCTATTCCTACCATGAGCGGTCAAATGACTGCTTCACAGAAAATAAATCTATCTTAATATAGAATAAGATTTTAGTTGTTTCCATTTTCTCACGCAGGTTCTACGTGTTTGTTAAACAAACTCGTCACTTTTTCACTTGGATTTCAAATTCATGTAGAAACACAGTTTGCATCTTTCTTCTTCAGCTTTGATTGCTTCCACTATCAGTGTACACAATGCCATGATTGAAAAGTCCACATTGAAAACTTCGTTGTTGTGGTTTCGANCTCACATTTTTGTTCTCTTATTGGTACGATATGACAAGTATTATTTCGTTAATATTCTCCCATCGTAATATACATTTATACTAGAAAATATATTTTATGGAAGGGAGGACTATAGACGAATTTTCTTTTTTATACTTTTGATCCATTAATTCACTGAAACTTAACCTATTATAGAATATAGAAAAAAATTAAAACTAACGAAAAACTATGTCTGCGTTACAATATTGCCTGGAAGAAAAAACAAAATATAACGTAAAATAATTATATGGAAAAATGAATAATCGAATCACTTGTTAAACGTTTCTTTTTATTTGTAAAAAAAAAACAAATTGAGTGAGTATTGTTAAAATGAGAAAATGTTAAATTAAAATTTTAAATTAAAAATATTGTTAAAGAGAAATACGTAAAAGACGAATATAAATGGGAAAATTCATCAAGGTTTCCCATGATTTACATTTTGTAGTATGATATAATTCACATATTTTTGTTTGACATGTAAAAATCTTGTCTGCCAATGATATCATGATCTTTTTCTAACGCAATATTATATTTCACAGATTACAGTAGAATCGTAAAGGTACATATTTGACTTTTACAAATAATTTTTCACGAGTTAGAGAAAGTCGAAAAAATAATATTAGGAAAAAGAGTTGGAACTAGTCGTATCTGGCTTAAAACCCATCGACCAATACAAGAGAAGAGGGGGTTTATTTTCAAATAAATGTGCATCGGCGACGCCGTAGGTATCTCTAGCGCGGTTGTTGTCAGTAAAATACTGACGAATCGACCAATAAAGCAGAGAAATGTCAACGGACAATATTTACGATGAGAGGAAGAGGAAAAAACACTTTTATTGGCGCAGAAGCTGCGGATTCTACGGGCCATATTTTTTTCTAAATATTTTCTCCTTTCAAAGAGTCAACGCGGAATTCATTGCCGTTTTCTTTATCTATCTTCCGTATTATAATTGTAAACCTTTTTCATTTTCATTCCAATAACTTTACCTTATCTTTCAATACCTTAAAATGAACATTTGGATACTTCTTATTTTCTGTGATTATTATCTTGATATAGAAAAACAAGATTCAAATTAAACTGAATTTGTATTTTAACGTTACTCAAACTGTGCCTTGCTGATTCCCAATTGACCCGAATCTGGAAATTTAAGCGAGAAGCTCGAAAAGAAAAAAACAAGAGTACTTTCTTCTCTCCTTCCACCCCTCTTAGCTTATCATTCATATTTACGATTATCGTAGGTAGAATCGTCGAAATAAAAAATATTTATATGCTGCTTTAACGATTTGTCCGAATACTAGAAAATTCTTTGAAGCTTTTCCGCTTAGCTGATATTACATTTTATTTTCATGCAAGAACGTGAGAATTTAAGAGAACGAACAATACGTGATTTTTAATCTTTTTTTGTGAATTCTAATATCCAATTAGTTTTGCTTTTTACTATTGAATGTCGAATATTACGCGTCAGCAGAATAAAACGACATCGTCGTTGTCTAAAATTGTAAGATTCCTGTTTATTTGAAATGAATATCTTTGATTTATGTCTTAGAACGTGACTTATCTGAAAATATATTTAATTATTTAAACAATCAGAAAAAAGTTAATGTTGTTTCAATATTTTCAAACTGTACAATTATTTATCAAGCATTTTCTGATAATAAAAAATAAACTTGGAATATAAAAATAGTAAAGGAAGATTCTGAATAACGAATGATATATTATACTGTACAAAATAAAATCCATATTTGTTTTTTTATAACTCGTATTTGATATATTTGTGAAGAAAAAAATCAAAGTGTTTAAAGAACATAAATTTTGGAAAGAATGTATAGTTTCTAATAAATCATATAATGACAGGTTAGGGAAAAGATAAAACATAGGCTTTATTTGTCGCTATTTTTCATCGATATGGTTCAAAGTTTCAAAGTCTGACTTATCGGAGTGATAAGGTTGACCATTATGTCGATAATACTGTGCTACGTTTCGCTGAAATTTACATAGAAATATGAATGTGTGCATCATTATAAATAATTTATAATACGTACTTTATGTATCTATACGTATATGCATATTTGCAGAGTTCGTGATCAGACAGAAGAGTGAGAGACAGAGAGAGAAAGAGAGAGAGAGAGAGAGAGAAATTTTATGGATCTCACTGGTGAACGTTGAATATATAGGAAATTAAAACTAATTGCGAGCGCAGATCCGTTCTTTTATCTTTAATGACAATACTTTTTGTTCGTTGGCTGTTAACGAAACTAGTTATAACTCTTTGGCCATTTGCGTACTACAGATTTTGCTCTTTCACATTATTCGTAGAATACTTTATCGACATTTAGAAAATGTCTGCTTTTCTTCTCTCATTGTCTATAAATTATAAGTGATATGCACCCTTATACACATTGGAGAATATTAGATTTTTGTGGTGTAATTTGCCCCTATCTCGAAAGCAAGTCTATATAACTTTGAAAATAAGTTTTACCTATCTTATTGGTTGTTTACATAAACACTATCAGAATTTAGTTGATTCGATTTTTATAGAAACCATTGAAAGTAGTGTTAATAGTGACGAAACGACGTAACAATAAAATATATTATTTCAAATTTCGAAAACTTTACATAATGATTTTAATGAAAATATATCTAGAATTAGAATAAAATATATTATAAAGACTATCGAGAGATTTTCATTTTCATTGGTCCATTTATGCAAAGAGAGAAGTCGCGAAAATCCATATAGTAGCTTGAAGCTGTAAAAGGAAGCATCGTTCTGACCGGCGCGAACATAAAAAAGTTAAGTCCGATGGGTTCTCGTGAAAAATTTTACGATAGCAGTAAACATCGGAATTACGGCCTGGTCATCCGTAATGTTAGCCATAGTGGCAACGACCAAAGCATATACCTTTCATATTCGAAGGAACATTACTTACTTCCAATTTTTTATCGGCACTTGACAGTTTCAAAAGAAAAAAAAAAGAAAACAAAAAAGTTAAAAGCGTCAAGTTTTGGAAATATTCCCGGGGAAAATAGGTAGATCTGGATAAAAATGGGTTGGTAGGATGATGACTGTAACACAAGGAACCACGTTAAAAAAGAAAAACCGTCGTCTAGAATGATAGTCCAATAGAGTATTTACGAAGATTCTATCGCGGTTATAGGAAGCACTTTTCCATTTCCCAGACTGAATTTCACTCTCGCGATTGAGAAAATATCGATCCGTTTGACTATTTCGCAATGAATACGAACGTTCGGGAAGAGAGTTGATGGCGTAGCTTATGTACATAAGTATCAAGAGGTATATGATGAAGGATGCTTTTGTCGTACCGCGGGGAAGACCTAAAAGGGTGGGATGAGTTTGATAGGAAGGAGGAAAACGAGGAATTGAGGGGATGGGTAAGCCAGACTAATAACGCGAGTCAAAGTCAATGCACGATACGTATCCGTCGTACGCACGCGGATTACTGAATCCTCACCCAGAGAATATTGGTATCGTGGTTTGTTATTGCTATACGCATTTCTCATTTTCCCCTACCACGATAATCGCGCTAACAGGATGATAACGTGACAAAGATAAACTATGGAACGTAATATGTCGCCCAATTTCGATCTCGTTATACGTTTCATCCGGTAGAGTTACTTTATCGAGAGAGCTTTTACATACTCTGCTTTGGTGGTAGTTTAATGCGTTAGGTATCCAATATTCTGTTCTATCATCGATATCTACGATTCAGATTGATAACGAATTATTCATTTTATTACTACTGCATGCCAGTTTTGATCGCCCTAATAGATATTGTTTCAAAATCATTCATTTTTTTGTTAATCAATTAATTATATTACGTTTGCTGAAAGGGACGTCGTATTCGTATTATGCGAAGATACGTTTATCGGGTCATGGGGTTTACGTTATACCACCACCAAAAGATATTTTAATTAGTTACTATGAAAATGATATACCGGTCATTGTTGTTTCTAATCTCGCAACTGTAATGTAGCAATCGTAATGATAAAATATTATTATTTTATTTGATTTTTCGCTTAACGAAATATTTCAAATGATAATGGAATTTCAAATATTTATTCTTTATAATTTATTTATACGTTTTGTTTTTCGTTACACTGTATAATTAATGTATATCTCTGCATCTCAGTTTGTTTTAATAACAATAAGAAATGATAGAAATTATTTAAATTTCATTTCACTTTGTATCGTTGAAAAAAAAAACAATTTTTCTGAAATACCGATAGGATAGTTTAACGACGTACGAGTATAACACATATAGTAGGCAATACCTAACTTTAAATCCAATAAAAGATAGTGGGATTTTCCACAATATTGTTCGGGTCAACAACAATAAACAAAAACACAGGAGACTATTACGAAGGTTTTGTTTATTAAAAAAAAGTAAGCTAGAAAACAATTCAATCTAATCGATTTGATCACGTTTTTTATTAGTCTAATAAAAATGTTCGTAATTGATTAGTGAACAAGAGAACGTGAATGAAAAATAAACATTTAAAAGATCATCCCATGGATCTATATTAAATTTGAAACAGTATCTTTGCCAATAAATACAAAAACCAAGAACATTTGAAGATTTGTTAAACATACATGTAGAAAAAACATATTCAGCATTACCTTATCATTAACTTATCTATTAATTAAATATAAAAATATAATAAAATAATATAAATAGAGGAATGATATGATAGTGGAATTAGTTCTAATCGTTATAATCGTCAGTAGCGTTCTTAAGAATCCTTGTTGTATATTTGTTTTTAGACACTTAACGGAACATCGAGATGCAATCGCAAACAATACCCGTTGCTAATTCCGTCTAGTTTGAACGTTACAACCTGGAAGAAGGATCGGCCGCGATTATCGCTTAAGCCCTTCATGCCTTCGTGAAAATTAATTTCCCGGTTGGAGGATGACGCGACCATGGCCGAAAGGGACCTCGGGACACGTCTGACGGATCCGTAAAGTGCAAAGCGATGTTACGACTAGGTCGTCGTCGTAGCGTCGTCGTCAGTGAAGCATCGCACAAATTATGCGCACATTTATCTCGCTTGAGAATCGTTATACTGTCTTTTCGAATACTTTCATATAAACAACAATTATTTATTATTTATTTTTATTTCTTTCTTTCTTTCTTTCGTTTTCGTAATTAACGTTAAATAAACATGTATAATACTACAGCAATATTTTCTTTTCAATTACATCTCATTAAATGTTGTAAGCACTTTAAATGATATCGATTATCGATTTTATTGATTTTCAGATAAGTAGCTACGCGTAGAAACGATTAATATTTATTCAGGATATTTTATTCGTATGCTTTTAGTTTTAATAATAATTCCAATGACCCAACCATGCACAAGAATTGGCAATCGTTCACTGATGTGTTTGTCGATATCGATAGGATCAGGTTATCGAAAGGTCGGATTTCGTATGTCGATTCTTGATCATTTTGTATGGTAATTCCATCGGTGGTTTGCTTCGTACCGCTGTGCTTCGTCCATTTTATTATTCAAGTCCTAGCTGCATCGATGCGTGTCCGTCCCCGTTGGATACTCGTTTTAACTGTCACGTTTAATATCCCAATGACCGAACACGCTTATATTTATTGCCAACATATTCTCTTCTCCGATGCGAAAAATCGCCAATTATTGGATGATAGATTATAACGAACTATTTTTATACACGTGACACACATACGTTATTTTAAACGTATCAGACAGTCTTTGGGGGTATAAAATTAAATTCTTTTAAAAAATTCTTTCAAATTTTGATTCATCCTATTTTGTTAGTAAAAAAAAAAAAATAATAAAAAAAAAAAATCAATCAATGAAAAGTACGTCGAAGAAACCTTCTATTTATTTTTGTTATCGGATACAATAGAAATCACAAACGTTGGAAAAAGTTTCGCATTTTGTAGCATCGTATGTGAGATCAAGTAACACGTACCAATAGTTTTGATTTCATGGTAAATCGATTCTTTATTTTTGTATTCCTCCTACCTCATTCACAGATGCAAAAGAAATCAGGAATTTTCTAAATGTATTATTCCAACTGTCTCCTCAAATCAAACCCTTTACTTTGTTAGAAGTCAAAGCATTAATTAATCGTAGCATACGTAAATACAAAACAAAAAGCACCAGGTCAAGATTCCAATCAACGGGAAGATGATCAAAGAGTTACCGAAGAAAGGAATCGCACTAATAACATCTCTATTCAATTAAATTCCACGTCTAGGATACTACCGAACTTCTTGGAAAGTAGGAATCATAACCCTTCTCCATAAACCAGGGAAACAAGCACATGAAGTTAAGTCATAATCGACCAATAAATCTCTGATCTATTATTTCCAAGTTGTTTTAAAAATGCTGATCAATCATTTCCTCGATGGTTCTAGATGGTCCTTGCAATCCCTGATAACTAGTTTAGGTTTCTAAATCTTCACTCCTATAATGCTTCATTCCAATATGATTAAATAAAGTTTCGAAAAAGTTGACAAAGTTTTCTTTCTTTACGAGTTAACATTTTACATACACCGAATGTATCTATGTATTTATATATTTAATTAGGTTTCTGTTTATATTAATTTATTAGTGTTTCTGTTAATTTCTTGTTTCAATTAATGATACATAACCGGAGAATATAGAATATTGTAGAATGTTTGGCGAATAGCATAACGTATCTTTAACCACATTGATGTTAACCCCTTCCACCGCATCAAACTGTGCTCTTCTCTTGTATCGAATTCTCACCGGACGGTGTTTCATTCTCTCCATTTCCTCTTGTCATGTCCTTGTCTCTTTTCTATAAATTATTTAGGATATTAAGGTCAATGGCCAAAAAATATCTACTCTTTTTTTTTTTTCTTTTTTTTATCTTTTCATTAGCATAAAAAAGTTCCGTGCACTGTTCTATTTTTAAAATATTTCTATGACTCTAATTGGGCTTACGAGTTTTTTAAAGATCGAATTATCTTAGATATTAAGGTCCCCGGTTAAAAAGTATCTACGCTTTTTTTTATCTTTTTCATTCGCAAAAGAAATTACGCGCGTGTGCTCTGTGTTCTATTTTTAATTAATACAATTTCTATGACTTCTAATTGGACTTGCAAGATTTTAAAGATCGAATTATCTAAGATATTAAGGTCAATGGTAAAAAGTAATTACACTTTTTATCTTTTTCTTGACATAAAAAAAAAAAGAAACAAAAAAACCTGTCCTATTTTTATAATATATACAATTCGTACGGGCTCTAATTGGATTCGTCAAGATTTTCTAAATCAACTCGAAGATAGTAATATTAATATTGGATTAAAAGAAAGAAAAGACAGATAAATAAATAAAATTGTCATAAAATGTAGCGGATGAAATCTCTATTTTAAGTGAAAAACACGGTTTTATCGAAAAATTGTGATGAAAAGTAGCGAACGGACGAGACAAAGTTCCTTTGGACATTTCAAACTTTCTTTTTGCTTTTTTTCTTTGCGCTTTCTTTCCAAATAACTCGAATTTCTCTTTTATCTTCTTCGAGAAAAGCTGAAGAAAAGAAGGTAAGAACTATCCGTAATATTTTCTCTGACATCCGCTTATGTTCAAAAATAAAGCTGAAAAATCCTTTCTTATCTAGGAACGATCAGGCACGCGCTTTATGATACTTCTTTATTATTTCCTTTTATTTCTACACTTTCCCCCATCCCTCAACCCCGAAAAATAAGAATTCTTCTGTTGCAAATATTGCGAATATTTATCCGCTATTAGATCGGCGTACCAATATTTTCTAAATAAAAAAAAAAATATAACTCAAGAAAAAGAAAGATTCGTCTAGACGAGGAAAGCTTGTCAAATAAAATATTGCAAAGTCAATAAAGACTAACAAAAATTGTATAAAATGTTAAAAATATTTACGTGAAAAATGTGCAATACAAGCTAAATATAGTAAAAAATATTTTCTTTACTATCCAATTGGCTAAAAAATCTCATTCTACGTTAAGATAAATATTAAGATAAAATAACTTTCTTTAAGCGGTCATTTGACAGCTCATGATAGGAATAGATTATACATGAAATGTTTGTAGGTTTAGTGTTAATAGAAAATGCAAATTGTAGATTCATTCAATGCCAATTGTATCAATCGACCTTGATCTAGTATCAATGAAGAAACTGTATTGTTATTACCTCAAATAGGTTACGATATTGTTAGACGATGAAGTTCGCTCTGAGTTTGGAGAGAGCATGATATTAGAGTTAATCTGTGATGAAGCTTACGTCTCGTAGTATAGTTACTCGCAATTTCAACATTTCCATCTTATCCTGATCGTGCTTAGGTTCGTTATCTTATGTAAATTCTTGTCTGACAGTCGGTGATTCATCTATAATTTAAATAAACTCTATATATGCAATATATATCGATCGTTTTACTCTAACATCTTTCTATTCGTCATTCGTGTTTAATTTGTATGGGTGAATAAAGTGTAATACACTCGTCGAGAGTAACATCTCTTCTTTTTTTAATAAGAACCAAGGAAAAGAAAGAAAAAAATATACTTTGACTTATCATTAACGATAAACACATTCAATTAATGTTTTAACGTTGAAAAGTTAGAAACACGAGCTGTTTTATTCAAATTTATTTAATTAAAATGAAGTAATTTAGTTTTTTTTTATTTCTTTTTTTCATTTAAAAATAAACTTCTAAGACAGGGTAAAGGTGAGTTTACATGGTTTCAAAAAATGAAGAGAAAAGTAGTACGTTTTTAATCGTGTTTCTCTTTATAAAAGCACATTAAAGGTTACAACGGAAAAGAAATTACATTAAAATGAAAAATGAAGATTTTATTTTAAAATAATATCTTTTTCCTCTTCTAAGGTAATATAAAAACAAACGTGAATTAAGTATTTCTGTGTAATATGGTAGGTTTTTATCGCAAACGTTTTATGTGTGTAGCAAACAAATAAATATTTTACAATAACGTAGAAACGTAAAATATTGCGGTACGATGCATGAATAGAATTTTTATTCTAAAGAAAACATATAACACACTGTTTCTTTTAAAAACAACATTTTAAACTGGGCTTTTATGTTTTTAAAAGGAAGGATTTAATTATTGCGATTAAAATGTGCGATCGATCGATCGATCTTTAATTGTTAATAATTCTTCGATCAAATCTTATTATAAATGTTTTAAATTACGCCCGTAAAGATAAATAATAAATGAAATTATTTGAATGTAAATGTAAACAATTTCAAATAGTACCAGAGCAGCGTATTTAAAATCTTATCAGAATTTACAAACTCCTGTAAGCAAAATAAAATATAATAACCTTATTAAATGAGATCGGGAGTTGATATTTAAATGAGTTACTCACCCAGGTATATGTGTTTATATATAAAAAAAAAAAAACAAACGGGATACCAGATACTTAAAAATGATTCGATACTTTTGAGAAAACAAAAGTAATAGCATTGTTCGTTTTACGTTAGATCGAAAGATCATAAATACATATTGACAATTAATCAAACTAATGGCTTTTTCTCCTGTTTGCTCGGTAAATTGTATCCAAAGTAGCGTTCGAAATGCATCGTAGTAGCAAAAGTCTGCGGAAGCGTATCTCGTGCTAACCAAATTGGGAATTGCACTCCACTTGATTAGTAAAGTAATAATTGACGATCGACGTACAATACGATGACATTGATCCGACTTTAATCGTCTCGCTGTATCATCCTTTTCTATGGTGCCGTAAAATTCAATCGGGGTTTCTCAAAATGTAACGAAGAAAAAAAAAAAGAGTTTATTGTTCGTAATATTTAATACTTCGGTAAGGCAAATTTTCTTTATTGTATCGAGTGTATTAAAAAAGAAAAAAGAAACGTTTTATTATACATTTTATCTAAGAATAGTAGAATAATCGTAAAATTCGTGATATTGGCACCAACTTTAAAGACTATCATATTTTTTGTATTTTAGTTTACAAGAGATGAGAAAGTTAACGAAGAAAATTACTAACACTAGAACTACCGAAAAAAAAAGAAAAACGAAGCTACTTCTACCAAAACCAGTCAAAATGTCTGAAAGAAAAATTGAATTACAATTATTTAATGCCAACTATAAAAAAAAAATAATATACAATAACATGAAGTGGGAATTTTGTAATCATAATAGTAAAACCAATTATTTTGATAGGTCTGATAGAGTTGTAGTATTAAGGTTTTGGTTAAATATCGATAAAAGTCAACAAATCGAGAGAGAGAGAGAGGGTCACAAAGAACAAAAGACATACTTGAATGGAATAAAATATAAGAAAGGAGTTATAAGATAAGATGAAAAAAAAAGAAATAGAAAATGATGAGAGAAGACGCTCGTATAAAATGGTACTTATGTTGGTCCTCGAGATCTTACCGCGCGTCTAAGGTTTTATCCGATGTGAATAAGTACATCTTAATCCAATTTCTTAATTACATTCGTAGATGGGTGCACGTATACGTCAATGAGCTTGTATTATCCGCATCCTTACGAGTAATATTATCTCTTCCATCGTCTTTTCCAATGATCTTACTTCGTTCGTAGACGTTAGCAAAGTTAAATTAGCACCTCTTCTTAGATGCTACGGTGATATCGATCTCACAAGTTCTACCCTCTTAAGCCGATATCTTTCTACTTTGTATCGTCATCATTCCTTTGACTCATTTTCTTTTCTAAAAGATACTCGAAAAATATATAAAAAAAGAAACCAAATAATTTGCGTTTTATTAATTAAAAAGAAAAAAAATAGGAAAGATAATTTAAAAATATCTTTAATTCCCTAATTAAGATGTAAACTCTAATATAATAATTACAATGATAATAATAATAATAATAATAATAATAATAATAATTCGTGTGTGTGTGTGTGTATGTGAAATATTTTTAACTTAGATAAATCGTTTTACTTGTTACTTATTAATTACTCGTTATACTTATTTTCCTTGAAATTAGCAGGTTCGATATCTTTTACTGCGTGTTAGAATATATTATACAAGATAGAAAAGGGAAATTGATGAGGCGTATTATGAGTTTATACGACGAAATGATCAATTTTAGATTTTAACTACATTATCGCGTGTTTTCGCTTCCTATCCTGTCATTCATCTATTTTCGATTAACCGTCCTCTGAAAAGGCAAGCTGCAAGTAGCGTATTTAATAAATATTTATTTAAACATATTTATCAATAATTGGTGAAATGATAATTATATAATTATATTATATATTAAGACAATAATCTATAAGATAATTATACTCAGCATCTTCTTATTCATATTTATCTGTCCTTCTGTTATCACTCTTTTTTACGATAAATCGAGTGGTTAACATTTTATGAGACGTTGAAAAACCATTTGGAAAAGTTTCCCTTCTCGTTAAGATTCCATTTCTTATATTAGGTGTTGGAATTAATTCGTAGCGCTTGATGAGAGATGGCGTGGTTATTACAGTATTTTGTTTTTACCTCCAGAAACGAATTTATCGTAAATCAGCTGTAATTAGGTGTTTTTTTACAACACATCTTATTTTTCAAAACGGCCGGAATGGAGCAAAAGGCACGATAAAGTTATTTTACTACAAGACAATGCTCGACCTCACGTGGCGAAACCAGTGAAAACATACCTGGAAACATTGAAATGGGAAGTCTTATCCCACCCGTCGTATTCTCCGGATATTGCCCCTTCAAATTACCACCTGTTTCGATCAATGGCTCATGGTTTATCAGGGGAAAAATTAACATCTTATGAGGATTGCCAAATTGGCATTTTTTTCGACGGGGTATTCGACAGTTACCTGCAAAAATGGGAAAAAGTAGTGGCAAGCGATGGGCAGTATTTTCAAGAATGTAATTTTTTACTTTCATTTCAAATAAATCGTTATTTTATAAAAAAACGCTACGAATTAATTCCAACACCTAATATCAGTGGTTTAATCAAAACAGCTTACTCTATTTATCTCTCTAAATTATCGTCCATGATGGTGAAATGAGTGTTCGACGACAATATACAAAGAAACGTTTAACTATTTCATACTATTTAATATCTCAAATCAATTTTAAAGCATTAAATTCTCTTTACGAAGAAACAAAGAATTGAAGTACGCTCTTCAGAAAGCTTCGAGTTCAGCGGAGGAGGGGGAGAAAGAGAGAGAGAGAGAGAGAGAGATTTCGGTTTTTCGGAGTCATAGAACATTCGGAGATCTCAAGTTTTTCTCTTGACCCGTGAAAACTTTTCCCACAAGCGAGAAATGTTGAATTTGAATTTGAATATCTCCTCAAAACAATTATGAATCAAGCCTCTATCCACGCTGGCGTTTCGTTCTACGAATTTCATCTTTGTCGAAATACGTACTTGTTCTTCCGCTGACTTTAATTAGCTTCCTTTTGAACCCGAAACCATTTCTACCTTAACGGTTAATTTAACTTTTCGTTAATTTGACTATCTTACTTTTTCTTCCATTTATCGCGTCCCTTTTTATCCCTCGTTACAACTTTCAAGTTATTCGCTAAATAAGACTTCGCGAGGTAGCATAACGTAAATCATACGAATCAAGTGACACTATCTTTTCACTTAGAAAAGACTCAACACTATCGTTTTAAATTATTACCCTCGCTTACGTGTTTATCGTTTTAAGTACATACCTGCATCTCATTTCCCGTTTAAAGCGGTCACCCCGTGTGACGGTCGGTTTTTTAAGCATTTTTAAGGAATTTTTTTTTCGACGACCAATAAAAAGATAGAACTCTTCGAACCTTTTATAACATATTTATTAACATTTCAGTAATGCGTAGAAAAATTTATAGGCATAAATGAAGAAATGAATGAAAAGAGAAAGAAGGAATTCTTCGTGAAAGCTTTCCAAGCTCGTTTTACACTTTTTTTCCAAAAAATTTCTTATTCTCCATCTTTTTTCAGCTGTATCTCATGGGCTCTTTCGTTTCCAGAGTTATCCTCTTCTCTTGTTTCTAGTGTCCAGACGCGTACCGTTTCTTGCTCCCCGACGTGACCTAATTCTCAACGCGAAAAGTGGATAACGCCAAATTCGAGAGCTTAGATTACGTGGTCGTGACGTCAAACGACTTATTCTTATAAACCATCCGTCCTATAAAAAACTTCCAATTGTATCGTCCGAGCTAATTTCAATAAGTGACAAAACTACTAACCTTCATCATATTTATCTTTATTAAAGATAACATGTAAACTTTAGTGTGTACACCTCTGTAAGGAATTATTCTGAATTGTTCAGAATTTCGGTTAAATCTAATTCACTTCCACCACACCGATTATAACAAACAATATTTTATACGTATTTCCTTTTTTTTTTTATTATTATTTTTTTATTTTACAAAGTCGGCCAAGTCGAACCACGTGTGTTGTGTAAAATTAGATAAAATATTTAAAATCGTAAAATATATACGCATATTCTGACATGACATAGTTTTACCACGTAATTTAGGTCGCAGTTAATTAGACTTTATGGAAAGTAGACTTGCACTACTTTCATAACAAATGGTTTTGCAATTTTATTTAACAACGAGACCTACATACATCTAACAAAGTATAAAAATCTATATAAAAAAATTGGCATTAAATTATAAACACCCTTAACAATATTCTTTAAAATAAATCAACGAACTCAACCTATATATTTAAGAAAAAATCTTTAGATTGTTTTCGAGATAAAATTGATAGTATAGGACATATGTATCTAAATTCAATCGTTGTTGGAATATTAAAGCTTTATTCGAACGTAACTAGTGCATGGATAGAGGAGGATTAAGGTTTTCCCCCCTCTCCGAAGTTAGCGCTCATAAATTACTAATGCAGTAATAGAATAAGCTAATAGAATGTTTGGGATCCTTTAAATAGATGCATCGAGATAATTGGAGAGCACTAGCGAGTTAGTTTCGATATCCTACCGATCGAATGTTATCAAACATTTAATGCGTACATCACTTTAAACCCATTCCCAATTTCTGCTTTACAAAGGCTCGGACAAGTCGTACTCCCCCAAATTTATTTTTTACACACTTATAGATGTTGACTAGTATCTTTTCCGAGATATCGGGAAACACAACTTTAGGGTGACTACAACTTTGGGGTACAAAAATATTATCGACTTGAAAATATAAAGAATGAGAGATCGAGAGTTAGAAAGAAAAGTATATATACATATATATCGAAAAAGACTATAATGGGGGTCATGTGGGAGGAAACAGGAGATGGAGATCGGTATAGGAGCGAAAACGATATACGATTTTCTCGGCAATTTGATGGCTACTCGCAACTTGAGATATTCTAAAAGATAGAGTGAGCATCTTTGAATGGGTACCTATCCTTTATCTTAAACGTACGCCTTCTCTATATTTGATATTCGAACGATATCCTTGCGATTCAAGAACGTGATCGAAATCTTACGTGAATCTAGACGTGTGTTTGTCATCAAACACACGTAGATGTATGTGTGTGTGTGTGTCTATGTAGTTACATTCGCAACTTCGTATAAGTTGTATTACATTTACGTCTATGTGAAGGTAGACATGAAGTATGTTTGGGTGAAAAAGTAAATGCGAAAAAAAGTAAGATGAGCGAAATGAAGCGAAATGAAACGTTGTAAAGCATCTTCTTCCATTCAATTCGAAGAATAAGCACTAATGTAAATGTTCACGCCATCTGTTTCAAGATACTTCTTCGTTTAAGAAACTTGTAAGTTTTGATTTCATGTTTCACTATGAAAACAGCTAACTACTCGAAAGTGAGATTGATTAAGAACTTATACATCTTCTTTTTATTTTTCCGAAAAGTCTTGTAAAAATCTGACATAGATGAGGATAGATAACGGCCTATAACGTTGAAAATGGGGTAACGTATAAAAAGATTGGAAGAAAAGTCGATTAAAAGTGGTGAGGGTGGTTATTCATAATAGCAGGGGGGAAAAGAGAAATATATTTTTCCTAATTTTATTTATTATACTTTTATTACAAGTGTATGCGCAGATGTATGCATAACGATCGAAGTTTGACGTTAATTAACTAATCGATTGGAAGAATTTTTTTTTTAGGACACAAAAAGAATTTAAAAATTTTTTTCAGTTTATAATTAAATGAATATTTTGGTATTTCAACGTTTCCATTTTTCTTTTCTATTCGCAATTCTTGAAATATTTTAATATACACATTTTGTAGAAAAAAATATACAAGATTTCCTCTAACGTTCTTTAGCGTATCACTTTGTCAAAGTATTTTTATCACTTTTTATGATACTCGCGGTATGGTATAATTTTTTCACAAGGGCCACGTAGGATCATCGAGTTCCTTTTACAGACTGTGTAATATAGAGTTATCGCTTTTTTAGCATGTCACACCGCAAATATGCTTTCGTCTGGTGAATACCTTCTACCTCATCGATGTAATCTTCAAAGTAAGATCCATCGGAGCGACGTTTCTCGTTGGAAGATGAGTCGTGCATTTTCCCTGACAAGACTACGATCAGAATTAGTTTTAGCTTATTCGCGAAACGTGATTTATCGTTCTATATCTTTTTCAGGCGTGTAGATATAGAACGAGTGTTTTATAAAAAGATTGATATCATTAAATGAAAAAGGGAAATGAATTTTAGTGAAATTTATAATAAGTTTGATACAAGCTCTTGTCAAAAAAAAAGAGGAAAAAAGAAAAATACAAATAAAAACTTCGTTGACGGAAAGAAAACTTTATAGTTTTCTTAGTTCGTTCGTTCGTTCGTTCGTTCGTTCGTTTTTACGATAAAATTTTCATGCACTCAATAAAATTTAATTTTTACTTTAAAATCATTTGCGAAGAAAAAATTAAGCTGGAAGCATTATGAACGTAGCTTCAAAGATACGAACACCTGTTGGTATGAGGGAACTCCAGATGTGCGGAATATCAATTAGTGGGCTAAAGATGATCTTGGGTTATGAATATTTCAAAGCTTCCCTCTCTATAACCGTAGTTGAAGAGACGACAGTTTCATCGCTGACATTTTTCCTATTTCCTATCTAGCTTTTGCTCGATTTTTAGTTACAACTTTGTATAGAATGTTGTAGTAACCATTATCGTCTTAAATATCTTTCAAACACTAGCCTCTCCGATCAAGATTTATCTAACCAAAGTTTTGTGCACGCGTTAAGGAAAAGTTATATCAATTTTCAATACAGTATCTCGAATAAAACAGCTTTAAATAATATTAATGACCTGTGAACGAAGATGTTTGTAAGAAATGTTAGACAATAAAAAAAAAATAATTACCTTAACGATTAATTTTTTTAAATAAACTTCTTTCTTTCTTTCTTATTTTCTTATTTTCTTCACCGCGACAATATTAATAAAAATGAAAAAAAAGAAAACAACAAAAAGAAAGCAAAGAGGGGGTTGTATCAGCATCGAACAAAACAAAGAGACGACTTTTCTTTTTTCCACGTGCTGCTTGCTCGACGATTCCAGGACGCATTTGTCATTGTTGCCGGTATAGTTTTTGTTCGCATTTAACGCGAGTCCTGCGTGCGGGCCGTTTTTCCTATGAATCAGAAACCCAAGGAAAACGTGTTCTTTAGAAAAAGACGTAAAGCGAAGGATTAATGAAGGGGGAGAAGGTAAGGAAGTAATTTATCAAGGGCTACCGCGAAAAGAGAATGGGGAAAAAGGGGTGTGGAAGGAAGGAATACCGTTGTTACGTCAAATAAAAAAAAAAAAAAAATTGGGTCCACTCTGGTGAATCGCTTAGTCGCACGACTTATCGATTTCGCCTAGGATAAAAATGTCGTTTTTAGAGACTTTCCTTATCCTTTTCACTACTACACGACTTCGGAATAATCAATCAACGTGGACGACACGTTATACGCACGTTGTTCGCCACGACACGCAAATTAGTTAATTACCAATCTTTCGAAACAATTGACAATACCGTTAATCGTATGTTCCGAAGAACGATAAAGTTCAAATGAAATCAATCGGTAAAATAAGAGAAGTATTAAAGTATAAGATACATCGATAGATTTATAAATATTTTCGGCACGTGTATTTACGTATTTTTTTTACGTATTTCTTAGTGGAAAAAATAAAATTGCGAAATTGTCTAACATTTACTCTTTTTACAGTTCTTCTTAGAAAAAGTCTCATTGATATCCACAGTTCGCTTAAATTGACAATCGTAAGCTATTGCTTTCATAAAGACCTTTAAAATAAGTGCAAAAACACCTTCGTAGCTCGACCAGAAGTCGAGATATTGAAAATTTTCCAAGCGGGGGAGATTGAATGCTAAAATCGACCAAAACCTAGGGGCCCTTCTTCAAGCAGGTGAAGAATGCGAATATCTTGGCTTCTAGTTGAGCTATAGTAATGATTTTGCAGTTATTTTAAAGGGCTCGACAAGGGTTACGTGCCTAATTAAGTAATATTTGCTAATAATGCCTATTAGTGCGTTTAAAACTAAGAAAACTGTTCCTAAAGTCAATCTTTTTTCGAAAAATTTTAAATTTTTCTTTACCGCACGTATTAAGCTACGAGTCATGAATTTAAAGAAATAAACATACAAACAAAATATTAAACTATTCGTAATGCAAAATTATTAACAAGAAAAAAAAAACGAAAATGATCGTAGAATGTTCTATCTCTAAAATTTATCCGACTAATTTTTAATCCCAGTACCAAACGAACGGTTGTTCTAGAATTTTTATATTTCATTCTTAACTTTTCTTTCACACTCTTCTCTGTTTCGCTAGAAACACGCGGATTCTTTTTTAACGAAAAAAAAAAAAGCAAAGATGAAAAAAAGTTTTTTTATTTTTACAATCATTCTGGCCGAAAAAGAAACGGAAACGCTGTGCGGCGAGCCAAGAAATAAGAGCATCATGCTCGAGAGAGCCATGCATCTGTTTCCCACTTTGCATAATATTCCCAAGAGAGCCTTGAACAGTTTTCTTTTTCTCTTATATAACATCACTTTTATCTAGCAACGCCATTGCTACCAACGCTACGTCGTCCGTCTTTATTTTATTCCTTGTCTAACGGACTATTACACATCTCAACATACCGAACAACTAGAGATATAAATAAATATATAAAGATATAAATAGATAGACCGAAAACAAGTTCTAATTAGAAAACGGTTATACACTCATCTTAATTCTTTTGCTACGAACGGTAACTGTTTAGTCATCCAACGTCTGACACTCGCTTTGTACAAACGGTGATTATGTTTACCCAACGTCTGACGCACGAAACTATATACGAACGCTGACTTAAATCATCCGTGAACTTTTTATACAAAATAACATTATTAAATTATATTATCTAATAAGAATACGAATTTATTTCAAACGTTACGAACTATGCATCTATGAACTACGCGAACTATGCGGGTGACTATAATCACCTGTCGTATCTGTTACAAGAATGGAGCCACCGAAAATCAAGCCAAATACTATCGACTCTCTTTTTTGTTGTTCGCAAACAATTACAAACACTGTTCCAATGTATGTTCATTAAAAAATTATGAAGAAAAATCATTTTCCATTCAAATGTAATATTACAAAGTCGTTTATGAGAGTCTTTTATAATTAAATTAATTATCGCGAATCTGTTATAAATAAATGATAATTTCGTTCCGTGTACCATTATTATTTATATTTACAATAAGATATCTAAATAATTTATCATTTGCGAATTTATAATGAAAATTCTTTAATGTATCCTTCGTTTTGTTGTAATTATTTTGTTACACGATAAGAGATGAATAAAACACTCTTTAAATAAATTATACGATTCGTTCATTGATACAACATACTTAGCATTGGTTCGTTAATCGATATAGTTTTTACTCAAATATATTTTAATTAAATATAAACACACGTTTTGTTGTTTCTATTTATTTTTTTATTATTCTTCTTAACAAATATTATAAGAGCATTGTAATAAATGTATAATACGATGTAAAATCATATTATTAAGTAGACTCATGTGAAGGAAACGTAGAAACAAGAAAAGGGAAACGTGGTAAACGCGTGGCTTGAGCCTCTTAAATTCGGTATAAGAAACTACGGGAACAACAACCGGTCGGTTGTAGAAAAAGTCTATTACGATATGGCAGTCTGTAAGCGTTTTGCAACTTACACGTTTGCGTGATGCTGCAACGTGTGCGCAGTGAACACAAATGTACGATTAATTAAATTGCATTTTGCCTACGGATTTCGCCTCGTTCCCGTGCGTGACTCGACTCGAGAACGTCGAGGAAGTTTCCGATGGCAAACAATTAGTCGCATCGACCTACCCTCTTCTACCAACCTCCTACTCTACTCTGTGTACTCTCTTCTCTCTTGCATCCCTCTCTTCCATCCACCCCTTTTTCCAGTCTCACACCAACGATTCTCCCCACAACGCTCCAACAACGCTCCGACAACCGTTTCGTGTAGTACCGCGTGCGCGACACTTCCGATTTCCGAAAATTGCACGTAAATTTGCAACCAGAATGTACGGACAATTTTTAATTGTATCCCAATTGCTCTAGTTACTGACGCGTAGATTTTCATTTTGTTTTATATACATACCTATGTACCTATGTACCTATATATATATATATATATCCCGAGACAAATATTTTCCAGCAAAACAAATAAACTTTTTCTACTTTTTTTTCTACCCTCAACTCTCATTTCCACATTTTAAACTCAATGTTAACCGGTTGTCGTTTTCTTCTTCTTCATCTTCTTCTTCATCTTCTTCTTCTTCTTCTTTATTATAACTTCATGGTTCATATTTATCAAAGACTATTGTGTACTTCGTAAGTTTCCTCTTCTTCTTTCCCCATCCACCCTCCCTTTTTCTCATTCGGAGTTTTTTTTTATTTTAGCATGGAAAATCCACGGTTTAGTTTGCATTTATGAACAACGTAGAAAGATTTTGCGAGATCGGCATTAAATCGTGAATTTTTCACGAAATTCAAGGTAAGCCTTGCCATTTCGAAAAGCCGTGCATGCGTTAAACGCTTAACCAGTGAACGTGGAAAAAATCGCGCGTGCGGATGGAAATGGGGTAGCTCGTACCTCGGTTAAATGCAAGGCTTGTATCTCGAGCCGTCAGCGAGCTGTTCTAATTTTTTCTTCGTTCATTGTGATGAATCTCTCGGGTCAGTTATTTTCATGTCCCTATGATACTCAACGATTTGCCACTTGAGAACAACCCCACAAGTACCAGAAAGAAAGGGAACCAACGAGTGAAACAAGAATGAGAAAAAGAGAAAGAAAAAGAATCTATCCATAAAACAAACTGCGGTTTTTCCAAAGAAACAGATGTTTTTAACAGGCCGATGCAATGCGGCATAAAGAATCAGCTTAGCGTTTCTTGACTCACGTCTTTTCCTATTCTCATTGACGTTGACAAAAGTGGAATTTAAAAGCCACATCTTTTTTCTTCTATTATTCCTAACGTTTTTTACGCTTAACCTCATCTTAAATACATTTACGATTTCCAATATTACGATAAAATTTTCTACGTTATTTCTGTAACCCAAAAGTAGCGAAAAATCAATATTAACAAAAGTAAATCGGTTCATATAACATTCACACTGCGCAAAAGCACGTGTCCCTCTGTTGTCATCAATGGGGTAGAAATTCCTATTAAGAATTCGTTCAAATACCTAAGTATGACTCTGGATAAGAGACTAACATGTTTCATGTTAATGTATCAGCAAAAATTACTTATAATTCTCACTGAATATTGATTATATATTCTTCTTCTCATAATTAAAAAAAAAAAATACAAAATTTCTGTATGAAACAACGTAAATATTAATAGTAAAGTAACTTCTGCCATGGGATCATTTCATTCTCTGAGCTGTCTTATCAATTTTTAACGAGGAGTGTATTTTGGTTTAATAATGTATTTTGCAAATTGCAACATGATCTGCGGGTAAAATATGATTGTTTTCGTTACCAATAATAATAGATAAAAAAATCTCTTATAATTATCCTATTTCATATCAGAATTATTGCGTAAATGAAGATTATTTTAGCTTTGTATTATCGGAAAAAATAGATGGATTTTAATGGAAAGGCTTTTAAACTAGCAAAGCTAACGCGAGCCAATATAACGATTAACCCATTGTTATTTATTTCGATCATTATATCATAAACTAAGAGAACTAACGTAACTTTGATCCGATAACCATTTAAAATTTTTTAATGGAAAAATGAATCAAGTAGTGTAGCAGTAATAGGTTAATATACCACGTTTAAAAGGTTCACGTCGAGATACTTAAATTCATATTTGCCTCATTAAAAGTTTTCCAAATGATTGTTGAAAACTATTAATGACGGTTTTACTTAATTTCATTGCTACACTGGATTCTAACCCCACCCCTACGTTTTTTTCACGTCTGTTTGGTACTTTCAGTAAGTAATCAAGCCATAAATCAAATGAAATGTTACGCGGATGAAACTTTTCTGTGCTTTGACCGTATAAATATTGCAAGTTGAAAAATGTTAATAAGTATCGTTTAAAAGCACTCTCTTTTTATCCTTGATATTTTTTCCCTCTCTTCTAACTTTCGAGAAAACCCCCATAGAGAGATATTTCTATTTTGTAGTTAAGCTTTTCCTTTGTCATTCTCATCCTTTCAAAACTATCCGAATTTAGTATTCGACAAGACCGTTAGGATGTTAATAAACAAATTCATCGATCTCCAAAGATGACTTATATAGTTATAGGTTAATTTGGATTGGTGCTTAGTTGCAACGTCAGACTCTCTTACCCGCACCTGCTGTCAGCCGATTTTCGTTTACTCAGCATACATTCGTTCGTCGAGCCCATACACCGACAATTAGAGATATTTACACGGTAAGACTGGGTCTCTAAAGTTTGCTCGATTAGTTGCGGCTTAAAGGCGTAGATTTGGTAGCAGAAGAAGGAGGAGGAGGAGGAGGAGGAGGAGGAGATGGGTGGGTAGGCACGCCCTCGCAAGCCTCTGAGAGGACTTTCCAGCGGATAAAGGTGCCAGCTTAATTCCAACAGCTTGCCTGTCGGGTAATAGTGAACGAAACACAGGTCGGTTAACGGATACGAGGGTCAAAATGTGTACAAGGCTAAGTGGGAGATGGGGAAAGGCTTAGCCATCGTTGCTCGTAAACGTTTTATGTCTAACATTTGGAAGGATGATATGAGACGCGTACTATTCCTGTTAGTTTGGTACCTCGATCAACGAGTTATTTTTTTAACCATTATGAAATTGAAACAAGTTCGTTATAAAAATCAAAATACAGAAGATATAAATAAAAATTACAAATACAGATAACGATACCAGGAAATTTGTTTCCTAACGGTAACGAGACTTAGTACATTGCTTCGCCTGCTTGCCGTCACTAATTATTTTCCGTAACAAGCATAAAATATTCCCGTGAGAGCACAGACGACGGTCTCGGGGAGATATTACATAAGCCGCATGCTCGCTCGACACCCACTCTTTCTCTTTCCCTCTCTCTCTCTCTCTCTCTCTCTCTCTCTCTCTCTCTCTCCTTCTACGACGCTTAGCTTGCTTCCTTGCTTCCTTCTTGGTGTCTAGTCGCAGCAACCACCCTATTCTTGGCTGGAGTCTCCCGTGTTTGTGGAACTGAACGCTATAAAACACCTTACGGCACTGGCTCGACAGGAAGGGAGGAAGGAAGCAGCAAAGATCTACCCGTAAACGTTACGATGGAACCGGAAGGATCGTCTCGTATGTCTTCCAAGTGTCCGTCGAATATGCGGAATATGCGTAAAATACCGGATGCATAGTCGATTATGGAATTCTTACCTCTTGTCTTTTGTTTTTGAATCTCCAAAGACAAAATGATTTAAATCAAGGATTCAAAGAGAATATGATTATGTTGGCTTAACGTATATACCCTATAGAAATATTGATAAAATAACATTTTATTTAGTAAACAGGCTACCTTTATTAGTTTTTTCTTGAAAAACAATTACCACAGCGAGTTGAATTTTTTTTCCAATAACGGGGCAGCTATATCTTTAATAATAAAAGGCAAATTTGTCAAGGACTCGTTGTTGTTAGAACGGATTTTCTTTTTAAGTGCTATGCGGTAAGCAAAGTTAAAAATTGTATATGGTAGATACCATTATATAGACAGTATATGATGCGGTTAAAAAGAAGCACAATATCATTGGTGGTGGTCTTTCAAAGTGTAGCGAACTATGGTAACGACAATGCGCATGTGTGCACTGGCTTACCGACTTTGTGATCTTTCCATTAAAATTTCGATTAAGGAACGAAACAGAAAGGTAGGATAGGTGGTATATTCCTGTCGCTAACGCTTCCGAGATTGGTGCTAGCTCTCTTTTTAGGAGATTCGTAGAAAAAAAAACTTTCTAGGATAAATACGATTACCATGCAAAGCACCGTGAAAACGTGTGCAATCGGCTAGATGGCAAACACACGTACGTGCACGAAACCCACACGTTAAAACATACGTGTCGTAACATTCTAGAGTATGTCCTATGACATAATGTATCTCTTTCTCTCTCTCTCTCTCTCTCTCTTTCTCACACACACACACACTTATAAAATAAGTTGCTTTGTCGTAAATTTTGTTTTAGGATCTTTTTAAAATTATTTCTAAGCTTCGAGAGTAAGTAAACAGTGGTCCTTTCTCGTGGAAAAATCAACTTTCAATTTTAGAAGATTTTTCTACTCTAACCAAATTATCTATCCCAACCTTTTTTTTCGAGTCACGCTTTAACTCCATGATGGGAATAGAAGAGAAAGGAATTATTATTCCGAGTTGTTCAGAGATAGGAAGAAAATTAACACACCATGTTGGGAGAAGAAAGTTGGTCGATATCGTTGCACGAATATTGTGTCTCTTTCGTCTATCTCTTCTCGAAACATTTTCATCCCACAAATTCGCGATGAAACATTCAAATTCAAATAAATCGCATTTTGTTTATTTTATTTAAACTATAGGATTGCTTTTTTTTTCTATATCGTAGGGATTGGTAAAATATTAATGGATATTTAAAAAAAAAAAGGATACCAGAGACAAAAATGCAATTTAATATGAATTACGCTGACTGTTTTTTTTTAATTATTTTAAAAGGATATTTAATTTGTATATATCGGTAAAATAATAAAATCTCAATAATTTATTTTCTCATTTCCCGGCATCGAATTATTTTTCCGACACTCTGGATTTCAACGAATATGAAAAGATTTTCCTAACGAAAAATTATTTCCAGACGCAAAACGCCATTAGCGAAAGTATTACTGGCGTCACTAATGGTATTCATTCTCCGATTCATAACCACGCGCGAGTGCTAATTTGTGGAAATGGAATATCTGTCCTGTTTTGTGATATGATTATTCTGACGTTGATGAGGTTTACGTTAATGGACTGTTGGACTGGTCTTCGTGGAAAATGTTCGGCGAATGACCATGAATGTAAAGCAGATTCGCCCACGAAATTATTGTAAAAAGTTTCAACGGAACGCAAGCAGATCGATGGTCGCCGCAAAATTCAATGGACGATTTTCGGAATTTGCACGATTATACTATTTTATATATACCTACATATAAATACATACATATATACATATATATATATATGCTCAATCTACATACATGTAGATTGATTGCAGCGTTTAAAATAATTGACGCGATCGAAAGTGCTCGAACGCAACTGGTCGAACGACTTTTATCGAGTACTTTCCACTGACTGATTTTTCCGTTCATAGACGATAACTTGGCTCAATTAAATCGATTATTTGTTCGTGCTTATTCACATTGTATTTATTTATTTTTTTTTCCTTTTAACTAATTGATCGTATTTATTAACATAGAGTTTGTTCATCCAGAATTATCATTTCTTGAAAATAAAAACATCTGTTATGATTGATGGAGAAAATCTCTTCATCCTGGAGTATCTGTTTGAATCATCGAATAGAATAATTTTTATCTCGATATCTTAACAATAATAAAAATTCTTTTCTTTTTAATGATGTAGCAACTTAAACTTCATGCGAATAAAAAAGGAAGAATATTTCCTTGTCCAAGAAAGTTTGTAGCTTCGCAAGAGAGTTTTATTCGTCACAGTTGGTTGAGAATGTGTCACGTATTTGATGATATCAAAATACCGGGCTCCAATTTTATCTATATCCTTATGCGTTTTATATATATATAAATATAATATATGGATATTTTAAAGAAAGTGAATAATTAAGTATTTTTGACATTGCATGAATATTTCAATGATTGAAATTCGTGGGAAAAAGATATTCAAGGTTAACTGAGAATAGAATCTAAAGGACCTCCGATAGTTATTGGAACGTTTAAAATAGGTCCGTCCTTCGTAAGTATGTCTACCTGCTGCATTCCTCCACCTCCTTCCTCGTTTGATCCTAACTCCGAGCGACCAACACCTGTTGCCATTCCATCCGTAAGAAGTACAGTTTTCCGATAAGACTTCGAGTGGCACACAAACGTCGCACATCGAATCCGATGCTTCTTCTTATCCATTTAGAGAAACCTGTAACTACATTTTCTCTTCACACGATCATTCTAAGCATTCCGATGAAAAATATATTGTCAGAAAATTCCAATGATTCGTCCGTTCTTACGAATGTTTTATTTTATTTTAACATTGGAAACACATTTAGTGTTAGTAACAATTGGTAAAAAAAATTTATCAATTATCGTTGCGTATTTTTAATTGAATCGTTTATTTTATCCTTATTCTCTCGTGTATGTGTTAAAGAAACACTCACCACTGCTAATATACATTTTCGAAGCGGTGAGAAGAAAGATTTATCTTCTACACCACCGACAGGTGGTTACTTAGATTTACATTTCCTTATTTCAGAAGGTATACACCATTTTACGATCATTTATCTTTTTTAGTTGGAAAATAATTTCGTTTACACAAACCACAAATTAATCTTCACCGTTGACCACTTTTTCAGTTCCTTTCTCTCTCTCTCTTTCTCTCTCCCTTTTTTCTTTCACCCTTACTCTCACCCACCTTTTCTTTCTTTCTTTTTCTCTTGGGTGCGATCCAGACTAACGTCGGTTTTCCTCTTAACGAATCTACTTTTCGTGTCGTGCCGCAAGGACTCGCATGAAAGAATAAGGGCTTTTGCATGACCGTTTTGTATCTTAATTTGATCAAACATTTAACTCTTTACCCCCTACGGCTTCGCATACACTATTACGCCAACCGTCATTTCCACCACTTGTTTCACCTGTCGAGATTAATATTTCTACAATCTGAACACGGTCATCGACGCATTTACATATTTACGCGATTCGATTTTCATTTGTTGGTGGAAAAACATTTCATATTTTCTCTAGTTGTTATGTGACAAATTATAGAATCGTAACGTTTCGATAATACTTCAGCGAATATTATTTTAACGTTTAATTCTATATTGTCCTAGAATTTGGAAATGAACACGTGTAAAAAAGAAAGAAAAATGAAGACGATTTTTATTGTAAAGCAACTTCGACACATGTCGTCGTGTATTCTAGTTTTTAAGTAACCCTTAATAAATTGTTGTGGTTATTTTCATATTGAAATAAGTCTTAATGTAAATGAAACATAATCGTAATGTTTGCAAAAATATTACACTCGATATATTGTTATTCATGGACAAAATTATGTTATATGCAAAGAAGGTGGACGATTTTCACTGAGACCTACTGTATATCTACGTTTGAAAATTATTCATCGATTAATAACGCAGTCGATAAAGATCTTGGTGAGCAGCTGTGAAGCAGATGGTGCGTTTTCATAAAGAGAGAGCCACGCGTTTTTCCTACAATTTATTATTTAAACCCAGTCCCGATAATCAAATTTTTATCGGAACAAGTCACGTTTAAATTGTATTTTTACGCACTAGTGCACGAATTAATTTTCAGTTTTGTATATTACGGTATACTCGTATAATTTATTTTGATAAATAAACTCTTCAATCATTTCTTCTTCTGTAAAGAAAGAAAATTTTGTGTTAATTTATAAATTTTGTTTAAGTTAATGATCACCCTCTCACTCTCTCTCTTTTTTTCTTTCTTTCTTTACCCGACGAAGATACCATTCATATACTTGAGAAAGTTAGAAACTAAATTATTCGGCTGTGAACCATTTTCATAACTATACCTCAACATTTCGACTTTCGGAATAATCATTTGAACGGAATTACGCTAGACTTGGTTTGATATAACCTTGGCTACGTTTGTAACTCTGGAATAGCATTCAATTACATGGGCAATCGCTCGTGTTGATTCACTAAATTTATTACTTGCCGCATACGATCAAACGAAAAAGCATTTAATTTTCTAATACTTATAAATTTGATAATACTTATTTCAATAAAATAATCTCATAAATTTTGTAAATATGTTACATATGTTACACGTATATGTGGAAATTGGTATACACGTCCATCAATTAGTCACAAAAGATAATTATCGTACTAGGAATGCTGAATGCAGCAGCAACACGTGTAAAAGGCTGCAAGAGAAGCACGTATTCTTCGTAAACACAAAAAGCAATCAACTATACTTTCTTTTGATAAATGAAAATTCATTCCATGATCTTGAAAAACCGATGATTTGCAAAATTATGTATAGAAAGGAAAATTTAAAAACATTCATTTTACGAAAACTTATTTTACTCTGAAATTTTCAAGATTAATATATAGTATATCTTATTTCTTTTTAATTAGGCAACACAAAATCTAGATCAATATTTGATTCTCACCCATTTTCTATTATTTCTAAATGAACAAAATTTACATTTCAATCTTCGAAGTATATGTTTCTTTTTTCTTTTTCTTTTTTTTCATGGAAAGGAAAAGTTTGACCTTATAAATAATACAAATATATCTCAAGAAGAAGAAAATATAAAGGAAAAACAAATAGTTTCTTTTTATTGGATAAAATAAATGTTTTGCCCCGTAGCCACCCCTAGAACCTCTCCCTCCCCGGTTAAATTTATTTCCCTTTCATCAAAGTATTAGCATTTAAACGGGTTCGTTTAAAATTCACCGAGGAAAATATTTCCAATCGATCAGCGTTCTATTAGGGAAAAAAGGAGAGAAGCTTATCTAAACATTATGCATTCGTGTGTTCAGGTTCCCGCGGCAAGGAAAATAGTCGTAAAGGCAACTCTATTATTATCTTCAAAAGTGAGAGTAGAACGTTAGAAGAAAGAGACAGAGAAAGAGAGAAATCTATTCTTGTTGTAAAACGTAAGAGAGAACAAAGCTTCGATTGAAAGTTTTCCAACATGAAAAAGTCAATGGATCGCGAATGTTACCTCGTACGCGTACGTATTTCGATTCTTCCAATTTGCTCAGTGAGAAGTGATTAAACTGAAAATTTGTATCGAATCCGTTCGATAAAAACTATTTATCAATAAATTATACAAAATAAAACAAAACTAAACTGATAAATTTTCTTATTCTTCGTTCTGTTTCACTTATCCCTATTATTTACGTATTAATATGACCTCGTTTAACCCTGTTTCGTTTAGCGTTGGAACTTATTGGAACGAATTCCCCGCATTAAGCCAGGTCTTACTGTATTATATTATACATAAATTCTCATTATACAACATTAATTGTAAAATAAATTTTGAAGACTTGCTGCTTCAATAGTGGCCTTTCAATTGACATAACTATGATTCTATTATCGACCTTATGCATTTATCCACGTTTGAGTAAGAGAAGGATGATTTCAGATATTATTTTTCTTTGGAAAATTCCTAAATGTCTTATTAATCACCCTGAATTTTACATTTAAGAACTTAAGAAGTCATGAATTATTGTGTATTGAACCTCATGACACCTTTTATAGATACTACAGTTCTTTTAACCCATTGACTGGCAACTAGAAGATGTCTCGTAGTGGATGCTACAAGTTTAGATTGGCTACAAATGGTTATTTGAGTTAGGAACTATTAGAAAGGATGAATGAAAAATGTATATAGTGTAGAGAACATATTGATTATCAATTTTTATTATTAAAATTATTATTAAAATTATTATTAAAACTAAAACTATTACTACTACTACTTAATATTATTATATTTTATAAAACTTCGCATTTTCTTTAAAATAAAACCGTGGTACTCAGGGCAAGACGCACTAAATTTGTATGTTAGTCAATGGGTTAATAGAATTTTACTTTACTGTCATCATTTTGATATCTTCTCTCAATCAATTATTACCTTTAGTAATATTCTTCAACGTATGTTTATAATCTTTATTTTGTATCGATCTCTTATAATTGTATTTTCTTCTTTTTCCCCGTAAAATAAAATAAAATAAAATAAAATAAAATAAATACAAAATTTGTCTCCCAGGTTGATGTAGTACTTTAGTATTATCCAAGTTTCATTTAATTTGAGATAAACGAAAGGTGATCAATATCTTCCTTCTAGACCCTCGATTAAACCATGACGGGGAGTTTAGTCCCCCTTCGAAGGATATAAATAATAGAATTAGAGATGATATCTAATTGTTACGAATTGCAACGAAATTTATGACTAACCCGTAGGTGGTCTTTATATGGTTTATTCGGATATCCCGCTTGGAAATTGTACGTTTGTACGTTGTTGTTGAATGTAGATACGCGAGTATATACGCGAACATACGTCTGTATCAAAACGCGGAACAAGAGGAAGTTAACGTTGAACGTTTAAACGGAGTTAATACAGTTCCCCGACTGTTTTCGATGTTTCAGTTATTTCCCCAGTGTTGTTCTTTGTTAAACACAAACCGTACTATCAGGTACTAACGCGTATCGTTGTCACAAAAAGAAATTACCCTGGATCATCTACGTTCATTTTCTCGCGATCGTTTGTGAAATAGTTTTTTTTGCGTTCTATATACGTCTTGTATGCGTTCATGCGTGTGTTAGATATTCATTGTGTTTCTTTTATCTCCTTTTTTTTAAATATTTTTTCTCTTTTTAATAACCATACTCGATATGGGTAAAAGATACACAGATTTTTAAAAACAAATTTTGAATACAGATCTTTGATGTAAATATCAATTAATTCTATGTTTGGATAAAAAATAAAAAATAAAAAAAAAATAAATATTTTCCATTTATTAAATTCGAGTAGTTTTATTTCATATCGATAATCGACTCTTACGCGATGTTATCATTTTTGGATAGAGTTAAGAGCAAAAGACAAATTATCGAGAATGCAGGTTAAGAAAATGACATTTCCGATGCAAAGTGGCATACGTGGTGTCGTTCTAAATGTATACGTATTCGAATACCCTTCTCTCTCTTTCTCTTTTACTTTCTCTTTTACTTTCTCTCTTAAATCTAACGTCTAACGATTTCAAATAAATGATACGAATAGCGCATCTGGTGCAATTTATTGCTGAACACTGTTACATATTTCTGTTCAGCAAAATACGCTCTTTCTCAACGTAACCCAGATAAATATTAATTTATTTTCAATAAATTACGACACATATAATTTATCTAAATATCCAAATAAAATAAAAAAAGATATACCTATGTCATTCTTAAATTCATTATTATTAAAATATAAAAACTAAATACGCGTAAGAGTCTTCTCTCGTTTGTTCGAAAATTTTAATCGAAAATAATTTTCAATCAAATAACGAATCGTACTTGTAAAAAAATTGAATTGTTTTTTTTGCTGAAAGGATTGCTTAAAGTGCATTTTATTTTTACGACTTACGTTTCCACAAAGTTTCTTCACAATTTTCTAATATTGCATATGGAATGGAAAGAGCGCAACTTATTAGTGACTCACGTCAAAAAAGTACCATCCGAGTTCTCGCAACTTCTGAAATATATGGCACGAAAGAACGATGACTAACGATTAAAGAAGAGGAGGACCGATTTGGAGAGAGAGAGAGAGAGAGAGAGAGAGAGATCGATATCGTACACCGCATGGAACGGTAAGAATTGTTACGAGGGTGCCAACCTACCAATGATATTTTCGTGTACAGTTCCCCATGACCGAAGGCACTCCGATGTTTCTTTTACAATCTTTCGATACGAAAACACGATAAATCTGAAAAGATAAAAGTCGTGAGCAGAAGCGATGCATCAATGTAACATTACTCTGCTTTCATGCCTTCATCCTTTGATATTTTTCCATCCTCTTTCCTATCGATCGTCACGCTAATAGCTTTGCTAATGCTATTCTCTATCTTGTATTTTTTATTATTCCTTTCTTTTTTTTTTTTATTTCTAAAAGTTGTAAAAGGAATGAGAAGAGATGGACGACTTAGTTTATGAGAGTGCTTTTCTTACTGCTCAACATAATATATTTCTTCGTATTGTAAAGTATTTTCTTTTCCACTTGATGTTCTTTTTATTTTTCCAACAACGATTGCTTATGCGATAGTTGAAAATAAATCTAATAGGGTATTATAATCGAAGGATAAGTCACGGGTTCCCATAACATGACACAGACGCTATTATATTTACAGTTTTTTCGCGTGGGCAACATGATTCATGAGACTGCAGGCTTTTCCGCGTCAGCTTTTTTCTCGTCATGCTTCAAGTATTATAAACCATGAACCTCACCACCATGCAAATTACTATGAATCGACAAAAATCCCACGTACGAGTTACGTGGAGTAATAATTATTGCGTTAGAAATAATTATAATAAAAAGTGTTATCGTTTCGTAGTATCTAAATATAAGACTTGTATAAATGAATGAAAACAAACAAAAAATACCTTTAAAAATCGTAATATTCGATATGCCTTTTTCGTAAAACCATTCCATCTCTGTTCTCGAATGAAACTAAAACGTAAACGTCTCATCTTAATTTTAATGAACGATAACACCTGTTGGTGAATCGAGTTACGAGTGTTCGTGCAACGATAGTCACTGGGTTAAGGTTGCTTCTACGAATATCAAAAGGCTTTCTCGTATGACCATAGGACGTGTTCGGCTTCAAACGCTCTCGTTTCACGCGCAACTGCCACCTTCTTTTTGGTAAATCGAGCGTTCTGTAAAAGCCTTCTTTTGGTTTGTTGATTTCGAGAATAGTACTCGAAAACGTTAACGATTCGCTTCTCTTAAGAATGACGATCTAACATTACGAGTACAGCAAGACACCGTTTAACGTTGTTTTAGTATTACACGGTAGTATTTATAAGCGGTAAAGATACAAACATAATATTTTATTCTATTGTAATTAATTCGGTCATTCTTAATTCTTAAAAAGGGTGATTTTAATGAAAAAAGCAGTAAACCGACAAGAAAAAGCATTTCACTGGAAACTAAAATGCAAATGTTTAAGGCATTTAGATGTAAGTCAACGAGAATCTGATGTCATCCAAGTTTTCTCAAGTATTTTACCGAAGGTTGTGTTGTGTTTAAACTAAATGGAAGAATAAGGCGATGAAATAAATAAATAAAAAAAAACAAAAAAGAAAAAAGGAAAGAGAGATGGAGCATCTCAAAGTACGGGGGTGAAGAATAAGAAGAAGAAGAAGAAGAAGAAGAAGAAGAAGGGGGGGGTCGATGGCGATGCGAAATACCGCGCTTTACGTTCTCGGCGCCAAGAATTCAGCATTCCTAAATTCTTCGAGTTTTCGAGGAGAACCGCTGTTCTTTTTGCGTTCCATTAAGAGAGAACCCGTGCAACTATTTCGCTCTTCTCTCTATTCTTTAAAGTCTGTAAATCCTTTTTCATTTTTAATTAGAAAAGAATTGAAGAGAGAAAGAGAGAGAGCCCTCGTTTCAGATCAAAGGGATAACGTTTCATTGCTATATAAGCGATTTTCACGATAATATTAAAATTTACATATATAATAACGTCGGTTAAATTAAATTCGTGAAAACGATTCAATGAAACAGAGTAATCGTTCTCGAGATGATATTACGGGCAAAGTTCATTCGGACGGAAGGTTACTTTGATTAATTAAAATGTCTAAATGAAAAGAATATGACTTCTTAGAACAATTGAATATTATTAACTTAATGGGAGAAAGAACTTTGCACGTAGGATTCTTATCTCGAAAAAGGTATAAAACGTAATTGTTGGAAAAGTCATGAAATATCACTGTTACCAGTAATGATAAAATATTTAACATTAAATCTACCACGGACGATCAAATGATCATTTTTGAAATTTCGTTTAAAATTTCTTGTATACAATATTACCGTATCAACATGTAAAACTTATCCTATAGTATATATACAACCTATTTTTCAATAATCAAACCTATCTTTATCGTTTACTTTTTGACAAAATTTCACAAGCCAGAACGAAATTGCGGACAGATCAAAGAGCAAATTCTACGTTAAAATACATATTTTTACTTTTAAGTGGTCATTTGAACGCTCATGATAAGAATAGGTATATAAATGAAATGTTGATAGGTTAAGTGTTAAATAAATATAACACATATATATATGATAAATACTTATATGTTGCTTCCTTCATCGATTGGTTCATACTTATTTTCGCATCGTCAAAAATACATATATTCGTTTAAAAAAAAAACAACAACAAAAAACATACATCGAATAATCTCGTATGTTTTTAAGAGTACAAAACTCGAGAGAGATTTTGTTTTATTTTGTTTTGTTTGTTTTTTCTTCTTCTTCTTTTAAATCCAGCTGTCGGAAAATGATATCGTGAAAAATATTTGTCGCGAATATCGCTAGTATTTAATACGAACGGAAACACTTCTAGCTCAACTAGAAATCTACATTTTTATTTCTCGATATTATCGTGGATTACTTTAACGATTCTTTTTCGATACTCCAGCGACTTTAGTTAAAAGTACGGGATCTGCAGATTTATATGCACGTGCATACATACATTTTTTGTTTTTTTTTTTCATTTTTTTTTTCATCAAATTAATACACGCTTTCAGAAAGAATCCTTAATCTACGTAAAAATCATCTTCCCTTGATTCGTAACGCGAATCCTCCTATTGAATATTTCCAAGATTCTTTTTTTCTGACTACACTAAGGGACCGAAGTTTTTCTTCAAAGTCGTGCAAATAAGAAGGCTAATTGTAATGTACATTATCATAATATCCTTCACATCGCGGATGCAGAGAAGAAAAAAAAAGGATTAAAGAAGGAAAAAGCATTGGTTTAACAGGGTGAAAAGCTTTGGAGACGAGCTTGAGTTAAAGGAGAGATTCGCGTGGATTAAAATAGAGGAAGAAAAAAAGAAGGAAGGAAAAGTAGAAGAAAAAGATAAAGGAGTAAAGAAGGAATGTCGTGATTTTGCATAGGTTTGGACAAGATATTCTCGACTAACATAAGCGCAAAAATAGAGGCAAGAGCACCTGTCCTGTTAGAAAAGGAAGGATTTCTCTTCGCATCTCGTACTCCCACCCTCCCTTCTTTTCTTTTTTTTAATTTTTTTTTACGTCTTCTCTTCGTTCCTACACTACCTTCCATCCTGTTCCTTCTCATTTCTTTTAGCAAACTCTTCGCGCGTAAACAAAATTTTTCTTATTCTTTTTCCCATTTTCTTATGTATGCATATTTGTTACACATGCATTCGTAAACTACTCATCCGATTGCTACAAAATTTTTGAGAGTGTCTTTTAACGTACCTAATCACGTTTTCGTAAATCTATAATCATTTTACAATGATTCTTTCAGATATATTTAATAATTGTTGATCAAACAGAAAAAAGAGTAAGTGGTAGAGAGATAGTTAGTGTGTGAATACGTGCGTTTGATATGAAATAAAGGAACTATGAATGCTTGGATGTGTGCGTGTGTTTATTTGAGATATCGTTTTCTTCAATCTGAAATGAAAGTAAGTAATTAAGACATTTCTTAATAAATATTTCAGGCCAGTAACGACATTCGGTTCTTATTATTTATCTAAACAAGTATAAAATAAAAAAATATAGAAATTATTTTATATTCAAAGTAAATTAAAAAGTACGCAATGTCTAAACCAATGTATATATGTTTAAATGATCTAAAAAATAATTAGGGTACATTAGAGTAGTGGACATATGCTAAATAATTATTAAATTAATAAAAGAAATGTATATTAAAATCTAAAAGCTCGAAATATAAGTTCGATGTACGTCTTATTTGAAATCAGCTGTTAGACTGGCTCGATATCATCTATCAAACTTTTTTTTTCGAAAGTTGTTTACACGATTATCGGAGGGGATTAATTCTATTAATTTCAAATATTATCCTCGTTACACATGCGCTACTTGTAGGAGATCTTATTCTATACGCATGTGCGTGAAAATACACGTTTTAATGTAACAAAAGATTTATCAGAGAGAATTAAAATTTAGGAAAGCATTTTTTTAATTAATAATATGGTTTAGTAACGATATCCGGTTCGTAGCGTTTATCTAAAATATAATATACATATATATATTAAGTATAATTTTTTTATCTTTCATTAATTATGGGTAAGACAGAGAAAAGAATAAGTATCTGATATGAAACAAGGAACAATATTTTTAATAGACAAAAATTTTTTTTACGTTGAAAATGTCGAGACGCGTTTGTATATAAAAAAAGAAACAAATACTCGAGTGTTTGAAAAATAAATCAAAAGAATAAAGCGGTAACTAGCCGTGATATAATTGATTACACATCATTATGAAATAAATCCGACTCTTGATTATATTTTAAAATCCTTTTCAGTTCTAAAGATGCAAAGACAGTTATTCGTGTGAATTATGAACGCCTATCTTATAATGTCCAGTTCAAAAAATTCTACAACGTTACGATTACCTATTAGAATTTTGTTTTATTGAATATTAATCATATAATATGTTTAACACTAAACCCTACCACCAGTGGTCCAATGTTAAAAAAGTTAAAAATTATGATCAACTTACGTTACTTTGTCCTTATATCCAAAGCTGCATATATCTATATCCATAAGTGCAAATA
>JACGTP010000064.1:242638-404395 GCA_023678845.1 Mischocyttarus mexicanus | reverse complement strand
TATTCATTTATATAAGGTCATAATAAATGATAATTAAAACATCATAGATTAGGTTATGTTTAAAAGTGCATTGTTTATATTTGGCATTTTATAATTTTTATATGTTTAAATAGATTAAAAATTACACCATGTCGACGTTACGTAGTTGGTGAAGTAGTACATTTTGAGAATGGTCCTGTTATTTCTGCATCAACTAATGAATGGGCACTTAAAAAACAATTGTACAGGTTAGTAACTTTAAAATATGCTATTTTACATATGTACATATAACATAATTATTAAAAATATTTGTACGTATTAGATTTATGTAATAATTAATTTTCAAAGATTTCATTTCATTAAAATATTTTAGACAATATGATAGTATGGCATATATCGCCTTGGGGCAAGTGTTAGCATTGCGCTGTTTAGAAAGTGGAATATGTGAACTTCATTACGATGAGGAACCCAGTAGTAAGGTATCATTATTATTAAAACAATTAGAAAATAACAATATTATCCTTCGTGAACCTGAAAGATATATCCACCCGTATCCGTGGAGTTTATTCCGACCAGAAAAACCATGGGAAACTCAGGAATGATATGTACACACAATTGAAGTTAGTTCTTTTTCAAGTAAATATTTTAAGGTACAGTCAATAAAAAGTAAAGTTGTTTGGTGCCATTGTAACGTCTTTGGATAAACGAAATAAAATAATTTTTTAATTGTTACATAGAAGTAATATAACATTGAATAAAAATATATATATATGTCATTTACAAAAGTCTGTTGGTGTAATCTGTTGATGTAAGTTTCATTTTTCTGCCATTTACGATAAGAAGATTTGAGTGTACTACTTTCCCTATTGATGAGGTTTCTAGTTATATATAATGCGAATGGAATACAATTGTTAACAACGAGAAATGTTCATAGCCAAAACCTTTCATACATAAAGGAAAGATTATCGTTTAAGTAAGAAAAGAATATTCGATTATTCTTAAAGAATAGTTAGAGGTAGGAAGATAGAAGATCTGTGACTTACGTGCGTAGATGTCAGATTACTTCAGGGCAAGGGGATACAAGGAATGGTGATATGGATCCTGTGTTATCTTGCCTCGATGAACCGTTTATTAAACTCACTTTTCTCGCTGCTTCTCTCCTCCATTCTCTGGTCGCCTGCCATGTCTTCGGATGAAGTTCGATGGTACATCTTATGGATTTTTTTAGTAAAATTTTAAAGAAAAAAATAAGATATTCTGTAATTTTAATATATATATGTGTTGTAATTAGGTTTATCAAAAATTTCAGATACATCAAACAATTATTTTTTTATAATTTTAATCGAATATAATCCACATATACGCACATATACATATTAATTATCTAAATGTTAAGAAATAAAATAAAAATCTATCATTAGAGATAGGAAACATCTGTTCAAATGTAGGTCACTGGTAAGAAATGTAGGTCAACGATACAAAAGTAGATCAGCTGTAGAAAAACATATTAATAATTCCATTCGTATTGAATGTATTGAGAGAAAGATAGGCAAAGGTGTACGTCCAAGTCAAACGAGCTCAACATCGGTAATACTCGTGTATTTCTCGGTGAATTCTAGGAAATTTGTTAAATATGAAATACACATAGAAAAACATTCCTTAACTACCGGCTTAGTCGAGCGTTCAATGCTTTGTTTATGTTCGCCTCTCTCCGTCGCTCCTTGGTCGGTGTCGACAACCGAACGTTGTCATTTCGTCGTTAGATTTGTATTGGACCTTCGTGTGTGTTCCGTACTTGTCGATTATATTCGTAACTATTTTTCTTAATAATCGGTAGTCTTCTTCGAGTGTCGGAAGGAATAACAAGGATATTATTTAAAGTATATAATTTATTTTGCGTTGCGTATACGTGTGTACGTGTTTTCTTCTTATGCAAGTAATATGCATACGTGAGCGAGTATGTGTAGTGCTTAAGAGTGATATATATATATATATATATATATATAAATATGGTTATTTGCACTTATGGATATAGATATATGCAGCTTTGGATATAAGGACAAAGTAACGTAAGTTGATCATAATTTTTAACTTTTTTAACATTGGACCACTGGTGGTAGGGTTTAGTGTTAAACATATTATATGATTAATATTCAATAAAACAAAATTCTAATAGGTAATCGTAACGTTGTAGAATTTTTTGAACTGGACATTATAAGATAGGCGTTCATAATTCACACGAATAACTGTCTTTGCATCTTTAGAACTGAAAAGGATTTTAAAATATAATCAAGAGTCGGATTTATTTCATAATGATGTGTAATCAATTATATCACGGCTAGTTACCGCTTTATTCTTTTGATTTATTTTTCAAACACTCGAGTATTTGTTTCTTTTTTTATATACAAACGCGTCTCGACATTTTCAACGTAAAAAAAATTTTTGTCTATTAAAAATATTGTTCCTTGTTTCATATCAGATACTTATTCTTTTCTCTGTCTTACCCATAATTAATGAAAGATAAAAAAATTATACTTAATATATATATGTATATTATATTTTAGATAAACGCTACGAACCGGATATCGTTACTAAACCATATTATTAATTAAAAAAATGCTTTCCTAAATTTTAATTCTCTCTGATAAATCTTTTGTTACATTAAAACGTGTATTTGCACGCACATGCGTATAGAATAAGATCTCCTACAAGTAGCGCATGTGTAACGAGGATAATATTTGAAATTAATAGAATTAATCCCCTCCGATAATCGTGTAAACAACTTTCGAAAAAAAAAGTTTGATAGATGATATCGAGCCAGTCTAACAGCTGATTTCAAATAAGACGTACATCGAACTTATATTTCGAGCTTTTAGATTTTAATATACATTTCTTTTATTAATTTAATAATTATTTAGCATATGTCCACTACTCTAATGTACCCTAATTATTTTTTAGATCATTTAAACATATATACATTGGTTTAGACATTGCGTACTTTTTAATTTACTTTGAATATAAAATAATTTCTATATTTTTTTATTTAATATGTTTTTAGATAAATGCTACGAACGGGATGTCATTTCTGGGCCAAATTATGAATAAAAATATTTCTTAATAATTTTCAGTCTTTTCAGATAAATCTTCTGTTAGATTTAGAAAATAAAATATATATAGAGTTGAATTTGGAACGGGAGTGTGTGGTATGATATTGGAATGAGAAATAGGAATAGAAATAAATATAAAAAATGATCAAAATATACGAAAAAAAACCGAACGTGATCGTGAGATAAAGAAAGATATTTATAAGATTCTGTTATTGGATTTCACAGTTGATCAACTGTATATTTATTGCATAAGATAAATATTAAGATAAAAAATAATAATTTTCAATATCTAATTAATTTTATTCATACCCAGTATAATTGTTTAATTTCACCATCTTTTTCTCTTTTTTTAATTATTTTGTAAATATTAATTTTTCTTATTAAAATATAAGATCATGTATAGACACATCTTCTCTTAATCTTTTTCTCTTTTTCTTTAAAGATGTTTTATTTCTTTTTTTTATCTGTATTTTTAATAAAATCAATCGAGATAAAAAAGAAAATAATTTTTTAAATAAATTAAGCCTGTACAGTGACAAGTTTTCTTGGTTCCAATCTGATAGGAAAACCTTCGGCACGTTTAAGAATGATATCAGCTTGGAGTCTGAAATCTTTCTCCTTAATGTCAGATACCACACGGAAATTTCTTAAAATTGTTGAAAGAAGGATCTTCAATTTGAGCATAGCGTATTTTCGGCCTACGCAAGAGCGTGGTCCAGCAGAGAAAGGTATAAAAGCGTAGTAATGTCTGTTAACTGTATTTTCTGGAAGGAAATTATCCGGGTTAAATTCATTTGGATTTGGGTAGATTGTCGGTAATCGGTGTGTCTTGAACGTGCCAATAACAACGGTGCATCCTGCAGGTAAGGTGTATTCACCAGAAGCTAAAGAGAAAATTATGTTAGTGAAAATATCAAAAAGAAATAAAATAATTAACAAATTATTCAAAATTGTCGAGAATTTTTCTTTGGGGATTTTTGTGAATTCTTTAAATATTTTTAACATTAAAATAATTCAAATTTACAAATTTCAAAATTTCTTCAATTCCCAATTACGTTTAGGAACTAATTTAATGTTTCAAGTTTTGTTTGTTAAATTATTACAATCTATCATTTATTTAGAGAAATTATTTTTCTTCCATAATTAATACAAAATTCTAAATCACGGTCCTGTTTAATCAAATTAGTTTAGAAATTTCATTTAAAGTTCTCGTATTACTTATGTTGATTATATATACATATAAAGTAAAGAAATTTTTCGATGTGTGTATTTGAAAATACTACTTACCAAGCTGAAGATCTTGTTTTATTTGACGAGCAATGATTGGTACTGGTGGATACAAACGTAATGTCTCCATGAGACACCGTTCAAGATACTTCATTTGCAAAGTATCCTGGAAAGTAGCAGGTCTATCGCTATCTCCAAAGATTTCATAAAGTTCTTCGTATACTTTATCTTGGATTTCAGGATGGCAACCCATCATCGACAAGAAGAAACTGGATCCAGATGCTGTGGTATCGTGTCCCTTTTTAACAAGACATTAATAATAAATTTACGTTATTTTACATATACAGGATGTTTAAAAAATATTCATCAATATTTAAAATATCCTGTATATCTAATCATACATCTAAATATTTCCATTATTTATTATTTTTTGATAGAAATCCTTGGCACAAAGTTACGTTACGTTATCTGAAAAGTTACCTTCTAATATGTTTAATATTTTTCCAATAATTTTAAGATAATAATTATATTTGTTTTTTCTTAAACTGCAATCATGTTATTTTAATTTATAAAATATATAAGATAAATTAATCGACGAAAAAAATCTAAACTTGTCTTAACAATACAATTATTTTTTACTATAAATCATAAATATTGTTAGATATTTAATTATCATAATTAGCTAGTCATTTAAAATTAGATCAGTGTTTCTAAAATCCTAATAACTGCACCTGAGATTGAGTAATTAAATTTGAAGGTCGTAGAAATTGTAAGGATCATTAGAAAATTAATTCAAAACCAGTTTGTCAACTGCTACGGGTTAAATATGATCGTGAATTTATGGTAGTGAAAGAGAAAATAATATATCCAAGTCTATATCCAAAGTTGCAAAGAAGCTTTAATTTAGATCATTTTTAAATACCTCGAACATGATGGTAGAGACTTGTTCCTTGATTTCTTGGTCATTTAATACCACACCATCTTCCGCAGATTCAATTAAGAGATCTAAGAAAGCTTGTCTCTTCTTCTCACCAATATCATTATCATCAACATCAAGATCGTCCTTCAAACCGGCTGATTGACCGAAAGACAGACCCTCGACAGATGTTACGTTACCCTACATTTTAATCAATTTTTGTTTTTTTTTTCATATAAGTTTAATCATGAAATTGAAATTAATGAAAGTTAACAATTCAGCAATATTTCAAATAAAATAATCTAAACCTTAGTTTCACTGGTGTTGATAATATTACGTTTGCCCTTCTTGTACTCTTCTTTCTTATGTTTGATAACTTTTTTCGTGAGTCCATGAATAATCTCTAAAAGTTTCATCTGATCTTTACTATACTTGGTAAGATTGAAGAGCCAATCAGGTCTCAACCAAACTTTCGTATGTCGAAGATGAAGAATGTTGCACATTCTACAAGAATCAAATAAAAACAATGAAAGTTAGATAATCGTTAATTTAAAAAATTAATAATTAATTATCAATATTAACTCTTTGCACTCGAAACAATTTGTCTATACGCTGGTAGTCAATTTTTCCTTGATGATACAATTGGATTTTTAATAAATGCAAAGAATTATTGTACATAGATTTATTTATTTAACTTTTACTCACTTCATTACAGCCATCGCATATTCGAATCCACTTTTACCTTGAGTAGACTTTGATACACCCATAGCCGTTTCAAGAAGTATTTCAACTGTAGTCTCAGACATATAATTGTGACAATCAAAATCTTTACCATTTTCTTTACGCATTCTTTCAACAACGTGACGAGAATTAACATTGAATAGATCAATAAAACTCTTCAATATGTTCAAATGGAAAGTAGGTGCTATCAATTTGCGATGAGAACGCCATTTGTGTCCTTCGAATATTGAAAAGTTCATTATCATTATCATATTGTGTTTTTTTATTTTATTTTTATTAAATATAATTTAAGTTGCAAAGTTATATGGGAACACATAGAACTTTCCAAAGTTGTTTTATCTCATTTTGTTTGTTTTTTTTTGTTTTTTTTTTAATATACAAAACTAACAAAAATATACACTTTTAATCGATCCAATAATACTTATTTAAGTGAAAAGACTATATTTGTAAAAAAAAATTAACGACAATTATACAACGTGCAACGATAGAAAATTTCAGCTCTATGAGTCGTGAAAGTTTCGATATAAATGCAACAGTAAAAATGTATCTTTTATAACTATCTTTAAATTAGAAATACCAGTAGAAACTTTGAAATAAGATATGTGTGATTTGAAAAAAAAAGAAAAAAATAACTAAAAAAGGAAATAAATAAAAAAAAACATAGATACCTGAGGATATGAGAAGACCATTTCCGAGCCATGGTTTAAAGAATTTGTATTCTGTAGATTTATCAATGTAAACATGACTGGACAAGATAATCTCGATGTCTCGAGGATCAACCAGAAAGATTATTAGTTTTGGACCAATCCACAATCTAGCGACTTTACTATATTCTTCAGAAAGTTTTATTGCAGTATCGAATATCGCTAAAAATAATTATAAAAGGAAAATGGAAGTTTTAAAGAATTATTTAAATAAAATCATTAAATAAATAAATAAATATAATGTATATATCATTTGTATGAAAAATATTATCTTACCATCAGGATTTCCAAGAAAATCTAATGCGTTACCAATAACAGGATATCCTTTTGGTCCAGGAAGTTGATCCGCAAGTTTTATCATATGTTGAAAAGAAACTCGAAAATAGATATAAAGAAGAAGAATAGCTGATATCAGAAGTACGAAGAAAGTTGATAAAGTTGACATCCCATCGGCCGTGGGTTCCACGACCGATGAGGTCATTACTTCCGGTCCCATTGTGGACATTTTTTTTTTCTACGATTAAATATATTTGAAATTAAATATATTTGAAATTAAATTTATTCAATTTTACGAAATGGATGAGAAAATTAAATTGGAATTTTTGTTATCACTGGATGAACACAGAATTTAATCAAAAAGTTATACAGAAAGTTATCAATTCTAAACATTAAATGATATAAAATTGAATAAGTTCAATTAAAAAATTTTTATTAAACAATTAAAAAAAGAAGGAATAATTATTTGATTGAGTATTTTTCTATTGAATATTTAGTTGTTATTTTGACGATATTGTTTAATGATTTATTTATTAATAAATAGTATAATTAATATTAAACAAATTTCTTTTTTTCGTTTATAAATTTAAAATTAAATTATGACTTTAGTTTTATTAATAATTAGTATAATGTAAGAATTTTATTATATGTATTAGGTATTCAATGAATTTTCATTTATATTGAAGGTTTTAGTATTTATTTAGTTCCTGTATAACTTGGTCCTTTAATTATCATGAGTAGACAAAAATAAAAATAAAAACGTGATTAGAAAAATACAAATTTCGTTTACCTTCTCTCAATGAGAATGCAATATCCAATTATTTGGTTGAATTTACTTGTTGGTTAGCACGAATATAAAAGATAAACTATAGTTGATGGGTATACCATTAAAACTGTTGCTCTCGCTTTACGACTGGTTTCTTTTATAAGCAGACCATTTTAGTCAACCCCTACTACTTCCTTTATCAAGAAGTCAGATTTTTAGTAATGACTAGTCCTTTTTCCATGAGAAATTGAATAACAATATCATACGAATCGATAATAGATTCACTAATTATTTATTCTCACGTATGTACTGGCATGTTTCTTACGCAGTTGGAAATGACGTTTCAATATTTTTCATTTAATCAAGTCACCTTTAATTCTTTTTATTAGGTATTCTTTATTTTTTCTTTTTCTTTTAATTATATTTCAATGAAATGTTTTTCAAATAGATTGAACATTTACGTTTCCTTGTTTTAATGCATTTCCCTAGATATCATCTTTAACATTATCTCAGGGTCAATTTTAATATCGTTACGAAACAAATTTCGTTGATTTACAAATATTTCACAGTTCTTATGCAATTTACAACGTTTTACTCTGGCTCAATTACAAAGTTTCATTATTTATTTCGTTATTTACTCGAACAAATAATAGTTCATTTTATTTTAAGAGTTTCTTAAATGCTTATTTCAAAATAATGAAATATTAACTTAATAACTGTAATTTGTATCTTATTTTAGATGACTATAATCTTAATAGTTTGAACGAGTAAAGAATATTTTTCTACTGAATACAATAAATATATTATTAATTAGAAAGTATGGAATAGTTTGCTTGTGATCATCTTTATTTTTTTTAATATTATATTTTTCTCGTTATTGTTAAATTAACAATTAAAAGGTACATGCACGATACATATTTAAAATAGTATTGAATAATGTTAGAAGGTGTTAGTAGAAAAGTGATTCGAATACGTGAAACTCGAATCTCGTAAGAGAAAGAAAAAAAATTATATATAAAAATATAATATATAAAAATATAATATATAAAAATTTAATATATAAAAATATAATATATATTTTAAAATATTTTAAGTCATTTATTTATTTTTTCAAAATTAATATTTTTATTTTCAATAATTTTCTCTCTTTTGTTTAATATTTTTGTATATTTTAATTTCAGTCAATTTTTTAATCATCAGCTACAAATATTTCGTATTCATAATTATTTCTATTTCTATTTCTATTGATGCAAATTATAAAATGTTCCAAGTAAGTAAAACAAAAAGATTTGAATTTGTAATTCTCGAACGCTTTCTTTCGATTTATCGAAAATAATCGATTCAAGATAACGTATCTGTAGTACACACTTATGATATGTATGTGCGTTTTTGCGCGAGTGTATTATGCAATTTTGATGTGTAATGCTGTGATGTTTAAGTGCGGCAATGAGTATTGTTTTTTTCATAAAAAATTAATTAACTAAATAAATAATTAAGAAACGAACACCACAATCACCGGATATCCGAGTCTTGGAGCGGTGCTTTTTAATATACAAGCGTCATGTGGGAAATAATATTAAGTGACGTATATTTTATGTAGATGCACGCACGCATCATGTGAGTATCCGTCTTTCGATTTGTTTTTTGTCATTTATTACCTTCCTCATTTGAAAAGTTTTCTATAACTGTTTTATAACATTACGATAACGTGTTTCAATTTATATTCTATATCAACGTCTTTTTGTGTACATACGTATAGGTTATGTTCAATGAAAGTTTTCTTTGATATTATTTTTTAATATCGAGATGTATCATTTATTTCGAAGATCTTTTGCTTGATAGGTAATGTACCTTGATTTGTACAATTTTCTTTATTATGTTTATTATGTTTGTTTACCATACATTTATTATTTATACTTGCTAATAACTAGTACCTTTCTAAAGTTATAAAAAATACAGCTTATATAAGTTTACAATAAGTCAAAGGTTGTCATTTCTAAAAACAACTTTAAAAACATTTTATTGTAAGCAGTGGGAACATTGAATAAATGTTTCTATTGTTTCTTTATAAGAAAAAAAAAACAAAATTTTTAGTATAATAATAAATTCTGACCCTACCGTTGAATGATTTATGTTTTTAGGATTTAAAAAATTAGAAGATAATATATGTCGTTGTGGAAAAGTTTACAAGCCAGCTTGAAATCTTCTATATATGGCAGGTTTTTAAGATTATCAAAAAAGTAGAGAAAAAGTTTCTTTGCTTAGAGAAAGGGAATAAGAAAGATCTATGATTTAGAAGAGTCGAGTAAAAGGTAAGAATTATTATTATGTTATACTTATTATAAAAATTAATAAAGACCGATCACATGAAGGTTTAATAAAGTTTATATAAAAGGTAATAAATCTCAATGCAAGCCATATTATCCAAATACATATTCTTATACGTATAAGTTCTTATCATGTAATATGTGATGCGACTAATAAAGTCATCTGTTGAAAAAGTAAAATATAAACATCTTCAATGAAAGAAATTTGATTATCGTTCAATTTTGGGAGTATTGCAGAAATGCATGCAGTTTATTAATGTTGATTTTATTTTTTATATTTTATCTTTTATCATAGTTATATATATAATAATCATAATAATAGTAATATTACACAAATTCTTTTATAAAACGTTTATAAATTTGAGTAACCGAATAATTTTATTACTTTCTAATTTTCTTTTTATTCATAAGTTTCATTGATTTGAATTGCATATCGCTTCAGAAAAAAAAAATTCATGATAAGTGGACTTCGAATAGAATTTATAATTTTATGAAAATTACATGTAAATGACTAATGGTTTTGTTGTATATTTTTAAAAAAGTTGTTCAATGTGTGTATTTGTTTAGTACAGTTTTATAGACTGAAAGGCAGTAAAAATATTTATTACTGATATTTGCTGCTGTAGAAACATAATTTTTTTTCTTTGCCTGATAATAAGTTATATAATATGTTTTTTGCAAGCCATTATCTTTTGATTGAATTATTGCTATATTTAATTTTTCATATGTTTGTAGTATTATAAGATTAAGGATGTTTAGGAGATATGTTAAAATGCTAGGAAGAGAATGAAAATTTAAGAGAATGTTTCTTATTTAATGCTTAACTTACTGTAAATATCTTTTTATAGATATATTGTGTAGCGATCATAAAAAATTAACAGTAGTGCCACGTTTTTTCTATTTTTGAATAATTGCCATAGAAAATGATCGAAAATAAGTAATATTTAAATATCGTAATTAATATTTAAGCATTATTAATACTTTGATATTTAAAATTGATAAAGATTTAAATTTTTGTTGTTTAGTTAATTAATACGTCCTTTTCTAGCATTGACATAATCAATTTATTTTATAACTCGCTGTAAAACGTAGATATTCACGAATTTTAAATTTTCGTCACTTTTATCTCCAATTTTACTTCCCAAATATCCCAAATCTTATATTATAAATATAAATATAAATCCGATAGAATATTAAATTATTAGCATTAAAGCATTAAAAAACATTAGTAAAATGATCGTTTTTGTATAAATGAAACGATTGCCTAATTAATTCATTAGTAAAACTTATTTATTAGCATGATAAAAAGATGAACTCGTGAAGAATGGCTCTTCTTTTAGTTTCTTTCTTCCATCAATCTATATAAATACATAATATGTAACTCAATAAGTTCCGGGCCTGACACATATATGACAATACTGTTAACAGACCAATATGATTTCTGGTTAGTACCAATCTTCAAACGATACGTGGTCAAAATTTCATAACTTTTTGAGATCGTTTGAAGATTGGTACTATCCAGAAATCATATAGGTCTGTCAACAGTATTGCCATGTATGTATCAGGCTCAGGATTTATTGAGTGACCTTTTACATACAAACATGCATATATATGTACGTAGATAGTTAGGTATATACATATGTAGTATATCTCATTATTATGCAACCAATGGAACATTTTGAGCATAGTTATCAGAGCACGTTAATGATAAGTGATATTATCGTTCTACAAAATACATTATTTCACTATTTTAGCACTAACAGCACGCTTTTTATTACCACCAGTTCTCGTATTTAAAGAATTAGGTATTTTTGTTTTCTTCATTTGTTTCTTTTTTTTCTGTTTTCCCTTTACATTCTTTAATTTATTCACATTGTTCAAACATTCCTCCGAATTGGAACTATCTGACGCAGGTGTCGTGAATGATTTTAATTGTTGTATCGTACGTATATTAGTTATTTTATTTTTAACAATTATTCTTTCGGTCGTTGCCACGTTCTGATGATGCGACTTAACTCGGGTTTCTAATTTTTGTTGTCTTCGTTCTTTCTTAGCTGGTTTATTGCTTGTAAACAATTTTAAGGGATCAGCTTTAATTGATAGAAGTGAACTTTTGTTCCCACCATTATTGTTGTCTTTTATAGTCGAATTTAAATTAACAGCCATTTCCCATTTCAATCGTGAACGCTCATTCTTCATTACTTTGACTTTCTCATCTTGACGATTATTATCAACGATATCTTTTTTATATTTTGATATTGTTGTTTGTTCGTTCATTAAGATATTTTGTTTCCTTCGTGATTTTTTTTTCGATTTTCTTTTTTCCGATGTTTTCTCCAAATGATTTAGCGATTTTAATTTTTCTGTATTCGATCTAAAGACGAACAAATATTATAATTATATTAATTATTATATATATCAAGTTATAAGAACAAGAATCTATCGATCTTCGATGATCTGATATTTAATTTACTGTGATTTTAATTAATAAAATAATCAAACAATAGTATAATTATATAATATAATTATATAATTTAATTTCATTTATAAACCTATATACACAAATTGTATTATAGTTTTAATAATTATATATAATTTAAGTTATATGTTTGTTTGTCAAAAGAAAAGAAGAAAAAACGACTACAAAATTATATACAGTTTCTATATACTCTATTTAAATAATTTGTTATCATTTAAAGAATTAATAAAAATCGTGCATAACTTCATACAAATAATTAAAACAAACAAAATAAAAAAAAAAGAAAAGAACCAAGTTCATGTCGTTTCAAACCTTAGAAATATTTCACTCTTGGAATTGCAACTAGTTAAAGCAAGGCTTGATATTCCCCAACTCAATGGTACTTTTCCAAAATCGTTATTGATTACAGTCATCCCATTTTCCGTATTACGAATTGGTATTCCCATCCATATTTGTTGTCTAAAAGATGAAACTTTTCTTTCGACGGATGTCGTTGAAGGATGATGTTTCAATTTTCTATATTAAAAAAATGCAACATTATATTTTTATACACTTCATATAAATACATACTTTTTTCTTCTTCTTCATTTTTGTTTTTGTGTTATCTTTTTTTTTAAAGCACCTTGACAAACGATGACAACGTACTCGTTGTTGAATTTTTCTATGATCATCGTCGAGCAATAAATTTTCGCCCAATGACAAACTACGTGGTCTAATTATCGATGGAAATAAGGAACATTCTGTTCTACGTTCATTTTTTTTCATTTCTTCTTCGTTTCTTTCTCGCAAATTAAAGGTATTTTCTCTTTCTCTGTGTCTTTGAATTCTTGCTGCAAAAAAAAAAATCTTTACGTTTTTAAATCAATTTTTCGTGATTACGTATTTAACACTTTCACTGCCACGCCTAAATCACTTATTTCGTTCAGGACACCATGGATAGTATTTTACGATGCAAAATTTCATAGAAATTAATCTTTTATTTGTCGGGGTGTTCCGAATACAAATTTGTTAATTGTTCTTCAATGATGTAAAGTGTATTCTAATTAGCGGTAATGCTTTAAATGCGTCAACTGTAAATTTTCATTCAACTTTTTACAATTTAAGTAGTTGAAATGTTTTATTTGAACTATTTAATTATGGTCAATGACCACCGTGACCAACATGGCAGTTAAAGTGTTAATGGATTTGATTTTTGTTTTTTTGTAATAAAATAATTGATATTAATTATTATAATAAAATTAAATAATCGATGATTCACCTGTTGCTTTAGATCGATCATCGTCGATCCAATCAGTCATGTAACATAAGTCACTTCCTGGATCAGTTGTATGCAAATCCATGACGGTTCTAGATTGCTGTAGGTAATATTAAATAGTCCAAATTTATAGAATTTTAAATATATATTTCTTTCGCATAGATTGTTAGTTTCAATAGGGTAAATTTTAAATTTATAAGATTTAAAAATCATTATAAATTAGTTAGAATAATTTTACCAAAAATTTCTTCCGTTCCAAATACTTTCGTTCCATCTCCCTCGTTCTTATTCTTCTTTTTAATAAATTCATACTACCGGTAGAACCAAAATTAGGTGACGGTGGTGGTGCTGGATGACCTTCGTTTTGTATTTCATTGTAAGCATTCGTCATTGATTCATCCGATCCATGACTTTCTGAACTTTCACCTTCGTCGCTAGAAAATCATTTCTATCGTAATTTTAATAATTTTGTAATATTTAATAGAAAAAAAAAACAAAAAACCAATACATTTACACGTACCTGGAATAATCGGTTAAATCGATATTTGTAGGTTCTTCGGAATTTGATCCTTCTTTAATCAATCTCGTTAAAATTTTCGTTCGTAATCTCTCCTATTAAAATGAAACAAAAGCAACAGGTTTTTAAGAAAATTCAGGCAACGTTCTTCGTACTCTTCACAAACTTCTTTTCATTTATGACAAACAATCACCTTAATTGGATCTTGATCAGAAAAATCAAGGAGTGTCTCGCAAAAGGCTTTACCGATCTGTTCGTAATCCTGTGTCGAAAAATGTGTGCCAGATCTCGATCCTAATCTGGAACCACCCATTGAAGCTTCCATCGTGTAACTGTTTTGTACGCCCATTGACCAAGCCACAACTCTGCCTGTACCTTCCTTACCTTTCTCTACGTGAAATTTACAATTTTCGAAAGAAAACTATAAAACAAAATCAACAAATAAATTTTTTATTTTTTTTTTAAGTATGCAATTCAAACAATTTTTCTTATTAATTTTGTTGTTTAATTTTTAATCCTTTCGGTACTTCGCTGCTTTATACGCCTTGACACTTTTGCTGACGAAATGCCTCTCTCCGAGAATAAATAAAAACTATGCTTTACTAAAAAAAAGCGTTGTGTTTGTAGGTTTAATGTTAAAAGAGATTAATATAAAATTTTAATGATTATATAAGTAACATTTATATAAAATATATACAGAATTATATACACAAGTTGTCACATGGATGTCGGATATATTTGGTGCTCGTACCGAAAAGTTTAATCTTGATATAATTTATTTTCTATTTTCTGTTCTTTTTTATTTCTTATTGGATAATTTTTAATGTCAAATTTTCAAACCTTGTCAGCAGCATTTTTATGAAGCATTAAAGGAAAGATTTGTTCAGATAATTTAGCGTTACATCCAGTTCTTTTGCTTTCGCAACCATAAACAAAGATATTATGCTTCCTAGAATGAGCATGAAGGTCACAGTATATCGTTACTCCACATTCCTCGAGTAGTCTTCGTATCATCAACTTCGTATGCCAAACCGATGGATAACTTTCGCGCATTACTGTTCTATACTGTCTGTTCAAATCTTTACCGGATAAAGAACATCTATTATTACCAACTATAACTCCATCGGGATTTAACATTGGTATCAATTTGAAAACGAATCTTTCTCGTAATTCCTATATGCACAAATAATTTTTATCTTGGAATTTTTTTATCGAGCAAAATAATAAAAAACTTTAGTTTGGTATTTGTTTTATACCTTGGCACGATTAGATTCGCCAGTTAAAAAATCAATGATGCCCTTCATAGTCCAACTAGACGGTGTTTCACCGGGATGAACCCTGGCCGTGATTACAACTCCACGTTTTTTTCCGTATTTCTTCGTAATAAGTTGGTGCTGTTATTGTTAAATAATAAACACCATTTCCAGCCAACGTACGACATAATAATCGTAATTTTGTAAATCTTGATTTTACTGGATCGCTTACTATTTTTGTTAAATATTCCTGACAATAATAACAAATTATTGGAACTTGAAGATTAAATTAAATTACGATGATTAGAAAATTAATAGGAAATCAATTGTTGAAGTATTATTTACCTGTAAATCTGTATATGTGTATGGGTAACAATATGCTAAATAAACTATATCGTGATCGTGTGGGAAACATATGTTAAATGTTAAAGTATGTTTCTCCTTTTCCTCGTCCCTGTAAAATATAACATTTGTTTGTAGAATTATTTATGATAATTTTTTTAATTTAAACAAAAAAAAATCAATCTTTGATTAACATACGATTCGCCATTTTTGTAATAACTAATATTCTCCCCGCATCTTCTCCATCCTATCGATTTAGTTCGAGCATCTTCAGTTGAATACAAAAGTGGCCTAAGTCCTTCGTTATATAAACTCTCATCTTTACACATATTCACAATCGATAATCTATTTATAATTAAATATTTAATATATTGTTTATTAAATCCATATAAATTAATTCATACACATATCAACGATCAATAATTTATTGATAATTAAACATTTAATGTACAGAGTTAGTCTTCTAATACAACGATTTCAAATAATTCATCGTTTTTTATCGAGATTCTTATAATAATCTTTTTTTCACGTAAAATTTGATAATTTATCGATATTGGAAAAAGAAATTTAGACATTCCGTTTAAAAAACTGAAGGTGACTCTAATATCACGATAAAAAAAAATAATAAAAAGTAAGGTAATAAAAAACAGATACAAGTATTTAATGTACTTCTCCTAGATACCATGCAACTTTTTGCTTGAAAGATTTTTTTTCTACAAAGAATAACTTAAGAATTATTTGAAGTTGTCATGCTAGGGAGACACTCACCCTGTATATTTTAAATTCACAAGAAAAGAAAAGAAAAGATAATCAACCAAGAGGACAATGTTTTTTTTTATTTTTTTATTTTTTTGAAATAAAAATTAAAACATTTTAATATCATCGTTACCTGTAAGTAATTCTGCTTCTTGTATTAGATATTTGAAAATAATACCATTGCGTGTGTCTCTGAGTATAAAGATCCCTTCTCAAATAAAGTTGATAATAAGTGTCACTTATTTTAACAACCTTTCCAAGATTACCAGACTCGAAACGTGATTCAAATCTTAAATCGCTATTGGCATTGGTGATGAAAAACATGTCGGTGGTATTGTTTTCGTCCTTGGAAGATGGTAACGTGTATTCGTTCCCCGAATTCGTTTCCTTGAAAGTTTTGTCGGAAGACGATAGAATTGGGTTTCCACCCACGCATGATCTACTGAACTGTCAGGATGTGAACATCCTAATTATTTGAATTAAATTTGATCGACGAATTAGTTGATCGATGATTAAGATTAATTGGATACTTACGTAATTGGTAACATTAGTTGGGCAGTATCGAAATATAACAGTGCCTAACTCATCATCTATTGGTTTTGGTGTTGGTTCTTTTCCATTTGATAAATAAAATGGTTCTGGGTTTACAGGGTTGTATTCTATATGACGAACCCTTTCTGGGATTACCTGGAATAAATATTATTTTGTTTACATAACATTAAGTTATATAAAGGACGATCATTGTGGGTTGATTTTTGAGCTGATTATTGATGATTTTTTATATTTATTTCTTTTTTGTATTTACTTGACATTCCGTTGGCCAACGTGCCATTTCTTGAACAATATTGTCCACGATACATTGCGAGCTTAATGCTCTAAGTGTTTCCTTAACGTTTCTATTTTTCGTCGAGTCCAATGATCCTGAAAATAAACTCAATTCGATGCTATCGTTTAATATCTTACAACGTTCCAATATTTGGGATTCGTGTGGCGTTTGTAGACTCGTTAATGCCGCACCTGTATATTATTATTATTATTATTAAAACAAATATAATACAATTTATATAAAAAGAAAAATGAATTTTCGATTAAAATGTTTTCGAATGAGATTTTTGAGTTTAAAGAAGAAAATAATAAAGATAAAAATAATACTACGTGAGAACTTGGGAAATAATTAAACAAATATTTTTACAGACTCATTTCCTAGTTAAAGATAAATAAAGAAATAAAAAATAAATTGTAAAAATCTTAACCGAGTATTTTTTTTTAGAAATAAGGTAATAAAGTTATTTCAAGGTGTTGAAATGACAGCTTAAAGTTTTTCGCGTAGGTGGTACACCACTAAATAGTCGATAGTTGTACTTCATCTAGATAAGGGTACAACGTACTAACGTTCACGACCTCAACCATGAGTTGTATAATTATATGGTAATGTGTATCCACAAACACTGATACTCACACATACACGTATTATTCATGACTCATTAGAGACAATACTTTAAGCACGCGAAATAAGATACCACTTGGGACAATGATCGATATTATGAACCATTTTTATGAAAATAAGAAAAGATATTTTTTTGAAAAAAAAAAAAAGAAAAACCCAATTCAATGCCTTTTTTTTCTTTTTTATATAAAATAACAGATTCATTAAACCCACCAGAAATTGATTGAACTGGGAACAATATTGCTTGATGTTCACGTATTTTATTAAACAATAAAAGATTTGTCATTTTTTGTTCATTCTCATCTTCCACGTAATCTTCATGATCCTTCTTTCAATCGATCGTTGATCAATCATCGTCAATGATTTATCGATCATTTTGATATTCCATTAAATTTGACATTTTTTTCTTAGAATTAAGATGATAGTTAAAGTTAAAAAGTTAGGCATTGTTTTCGTCACTTCTTTCAACACCGAATTATGATTTTTATTTAAAAAACTTTTTATTATAGACATCTTTCAATGCAACACTGAAAATGTTAAACACAAAATTATTAATTTAATTGTAAATAAAAATGAAAGAAAAAAAATAAAAAACAAAGAACAATTTTACGATTAAATTAACACAAAATATTTATTTAATAATATCTCATACAATAAAAAAGAAATCTTATAAATAATTTTTATTTTTAAAGAGGAAAGCTAGGTGATTTAATTGAAAAATAATCGATTTGCTTATAATATTAAAAACATTAATGATAATAATAATAATAATTTATTATCAAGCAATTGATTCGATTTGAAGATAAAATGTTGATTGAATTTAAAATAAAAAAAAATAAAAAAAAAACCTTCATTTACTTGCCACTAATTTAAGTAAAAACACTTTAGATAGAGTTAATGAGATAGAAGTTAGGATGTTATCATTCGTTCGTAGGAGAATAATGTTAACCGACTGAGAAGAAGCCACGAGCCTAAGAGGAAAGATTTGTAGAATATAGTCGTGTATTGCCTGACAACGGTAGTGCATTGGGGGCGGAGTCACTGCCATTCTGATTGTTTGCTATACTTTCCTATTCTTATTCCACCTTTTACATTTTTTTTTTCTTTTCATACATCTTTTTTCTCAATTTAAATTCATAAATTTAAAAAAAAAAACCTGGAAAGTAATAAAATTCAATTATGGATCAATCTTGATCATAATATAATCTATTAAGTGTACAAATAAGTTATCGCCGTTCAACAAAGTATGGCTTTATCATTAAATTATGGTTAAAATGGTCTGATGTAAAACGTCATATCGTAAAGTAAGACATCTCTCGACAACATAATCTTGATATATTAGTGATTTTGTATTGGTATCGGATATTTTGTTTCCTTCGAAAATGTCGAGTTTTAGGCCGAATAAGCACCATTTGCGGGAACTTTTAATTAAATTATTTAATTTAAAGAAATCTGCACTTGATGAGCATCGATTGCTTGAAGAGGCATATGTCGAGGCTTTTTTAAGTTAGAGAAGTTTTCATGAATGGTTTTTATAGTTCAAGAACAGAGACTGTGACATCGAAGATAAAATACGTAACGGAAGGCTGAAACTGTACGAATACGCAGAATTAGAAATATTATTGGTTGAAAATTCGTGCCAAACGCAAAAAAAACAGGTACTTATATTAGGAGTAACTCAGCAAGCAATTTTACATCATTTAAAATCATCAAATGCTTAATTTTTTAATAAGAACGGCGGAAATTTATTTGTACACCTAATATTTATTTATATATTTATAATTTATCATATTATTATTATAATAATAATTTATTTAATACTAATGTTAATATATAAATTATATATATAAAAAAAAAGAAAAATATAGAAAATATTTAATCATCAAAATCAACCAATTTCACTGTACATGCATACAATCATAGTATGTAATGATTCATGAACTGTAAGAAACGTCTAACTCATCATACAAATACTCAAATTAGTTGATTGATGTATATATATATATATGTGTGTGTGTGTGTGTGTATGTGTATAAACCAATCTGCCTATTGTCCGTTTACCTCGCGGTGCCGGGTTCCTGAAAGTTATTGATCAATCAGAGACCACCAAACATACTAACAGCTTGTGCACAGAGATTCCATCCAGTATAATTTTCTTTACCTTGTTTTATCGATTGTATAAATTGACAAGTTTATTATTTTGTATAGAAATTATTGTTAAATATTATAATTATCTTCTATAGGAGGAATTGATTCAATCTTATTTTTGAATTGATCATAGTCAGAGTGTAACTTGGTCACGTAAACGTGAACTTATTTTTTATCTTGAAATATCCTCTCTTTTTTTTTCGTTTGGGTTATATTATTTTTTTTTATGTACAATTCCAGCAAGTAAGAAAATTAAGTGATAACAAAAAGGATTAAAAAAAATGGGTCGAAAGGTAACTGTAGCCGCTTGCACGTTGAATCAATGGGCCATGGACTTTGATGGGAATTTTCGAAGGATTCTTCAAAGTATAGAAAAAGCTAAAGCTGCTGGTGCAACTTTTAGAAGTGGTCCAGAATTAGAAATTTGGTATATATATAAAAAAATTTATCATCGAATTATAATAAATAAAGATTCTTTACGTTTAGTTTGTTTTTTTTTTTCGTTGGCTCAGTGGTTACAGTTGCGAGGATCATTTCTACGAATCTGATACGTTGTTACATTGTTGGGAAGTTTTATCTATGCTTATGAAATCCAGTATTTGTGAAAATATGTTAATAGATGTTGGGATGCCAGTGATGCATAAAAATGTAACTTACAATTGTCGAGTTGTATTTTTAAATTGGACCGTTTTGTTGATAAGACCAAAAATGTTGTTATGCGAGGATGGGAATTATCGTGAGTCCAGATGGTTTTCTCCTTGGACTAAGGTAAACTCTTGTTAAACTACATTTAATTATTTAAAATAGCATAATAATATTTTCATATTATAGCGTTCAGTTTCACTTCGTGTTCGTTTCGCAAACAAATTTATTATTTATTTATTTATTTATTTATTATCAATTAAATTAGGAACGTACGGTCGAGGATTATATTTTACCAAGAATGATTTCTCAATTTACTGGACAAAGTGCTGTAGCTTTCGGTGATGCTGTGATATCATTGAAAGATACTTGCATAGGTTTCGAAATGTGCGAGGAACTTTGGAATCCACGTAGCAATCATATTCCGATGTCTTTGGATGGCGTTGAGATAATAGCTAATGGTCATAAATTTAACATTCAGATAGATTAATCTACTCATTATAATAATCATAATAAAATTTCATATATTTTCCAATATATTATAGGAAGTGGTTCTTATTTCGAGCTTCGCAAAGGCTACGTTACAGTAGATCTCGTTAAATCTGCTACATTTAAATGTGGTGGTTGTTACATCTTCAGTAATTTACGTGGTTGCGATGGCGCAAGGATTTATTTTAACGGTGGTTCCGGTGTCTTCCTTAATGGATATATTTTAAATCGTGGTAAACAATTTGCTTTGGAAGAAGTCGAGATTACCGTTGCTACGTTTGATCTGGAAGACATAAGGTCAGCAAATATAATCAATAAATATAATAATTTATGGATTTTTTTTTCCTTTTTTTCCTTACGATATTTCAATTAGTAATTTTGTAATTTTATTGTTGGTTGTATAGAAGTTATAGAAATAGTATTAGGTCAAGATCACATTCGGGGGCACGTTCGGAATCGTATCCACGTATCAAAGTAGATTACGCTGTTTCTCATGCGTACGTGGTTTCACTAAATCCCTCTAACAAACTCATGAATATAGAACAGAATATATTAGAGAATATGAGTGGAATGTTAAACGCATCTTATCATACGCCAGAGGAAGAAATTTCTTTGGCACCTGCTTGCTGGCTTTGGGATTACCTGAGGTATATACTCGTTAATATTTATAAGTTAACTTCATTTGCATCCGAACTTTTAATATCTTATTAACTTTATAAATTCGCAATTGATTTGTATTAATGCATATTTTATTTTGAATTATAAATCAGCATTGTTTTTAAATTATATATTTTATTATATATACTAAGAAAGCGTTATTATCGATGATAAAGAACGTTTGTTCATTCACTCATTGAATATATTTACGTATATATATATAATAATTACGTTTACGGATGTAAATGGGTCAACTAATTCTTTTTACATTATAAAAAGGTAATATATATAAATATTATTTTATTTTCAAAGACGTTCTTGTCAAGGTGGATTTTTCATACCTTTAAGTGGAGGTATTGATTCATCTTCATCAGCTTGTTTAGTCTACAGTATGTGTACTTTGATAGTTGAATCTGCTAGCAAAGGAGGTAAACATTTAATTACTTTTCATTAAAACGATTTTAATGAAACCGAATAATTATTAAATGTGATGATTGAACGATATATTGTTATTTTAGATGCACAGGTGTTGTCAGATATTAGAAAAATTGTTGGCGATTGCGAATACACGCCGACTGATCCTAAACAACTTTGTAACACCTTACTGTTCACTTGTTATATGGGAACTGAAAATTCGTCTGCTGAAACGAAAGGAAGAGCAGCCGAATTAGCGAAACAAATAGGGTCTTATCATCATAATATTGTCATAGATACAGCTGTCTCAGCTATTTTAGGTATATTTCAGCAGATAACAAAACTAGTCCCAAGATTCAAAGTTTACGGTGGTTCTCCGAGAGAAAATCAAGCTTTGCAAAATATTCAAGTGGGCCGATTTTAAATAATTCTTGCACGTTAGTTTCTTCGTTATTTTTATTATAATTAAGCATGATCGTATGTTATTAATATTTATAGGCACGTTTACGTATGGTTATTGCTTATCTATTCGCACAATTGATGCTTTGGATTCGAGGACGTCCAGGTGGTCTTCTGGTACTTGGAAGTACAAACGTTGATGAGGCACTTCGTGGTTATTTGACTAAATATGATAGTAGTAGTGCAGATATTAATCCTATTGGTGGAATATCTAAAAATGATCTGAAACGATTTCTTTCGTATTTTAGGTAAATTAATAGAATAATCAAATAATAATCTTACATCGCGCATAATAAAGTAATGTTTCTTGTTATTTCATTTGAACTTTAGAAAGAAACATAACTTGTCAGCTTTAGATGATATCTTAAAATCAACACCAACGGCCGAATTGGAGCCATTGCAAGACGGAAAATTAACTCAATTTGATGAAGTAGAGATGGGTATGACGTACAACGAATTAGAAACTTTTGGAAAACTTCGAAAACAATATAATGCTGGACCTTACAGCATGTTTTGTCGACTCGTTAATACATGGGATAATTATACACCTAAAGAGGTGAATTAATTGTGACTATACGAAAGTCAAATATTTGTATAGAATTTCAAATATTTCAATTTATGCTAATTTATATCACAGGTCGCCGAAAAAGTTAAACATTTCTATCGGTGTTTCGCAATACATCGTCATAAGATGACCATACTGACACCTTCTTGTCATATCGAAAATTACAGTCCTGATGACAATCGTTTCGATCATCGTCCGTTTCTTTACAATCATACATGGAAATGGCAATTCAATGCCATCGATGAAGAGGTGAACATTGTATAGAAAATCAATTAATTTTTTTTTTAAATTAGTATTGAATTGATTAGCAAAAAACAATTTATTCACATTCTGTAAATGTGAAACAATTGATAACAGGTAAAACGATTGACCGCTGAAGAGGCTGATGGACCTAGATTGCCACCTAGGCCGAGAGTCATCCCATTCAACAGTGTAATTAGTAGTGAGTAAAAAACAACAACAAAATCAACAACAACAACAACAACTATAACTACAACAATATAAATGACAGACAGACAAATTAATCAGACGTGAGTCTTCATTACTAAAATGAAAACTTCTGACGATCTGAGACGAATTTATTTTAAAATAGCCTGAACGCAAAAACAGGCATTGATGAAAACAAAAAGTAAAATAAAAATAAAAATAGAGTTCATCGATTAGAGAGGCGCAGCAGATAAAATGTTTGAAGAGTATAAACAAAAATCGAGGAATTTGGATCATCAGTGGTCGATCATTCTCTGTTCCAGATAAGAAACATCCCGGAGTAATAGTTTAGTAGCTGTAGCTCTATCTCTTATCATTTTGACATTGCAGTGTCAACCAGTGGAGGAAAGAATAGGACCGTGTGCTATTGCAATGACTTGAGGAAAAAAATATTGTTAACAAGAAAGATGTCTCATATATTTTTTACACTGATATCTTTCAAGAAATAAAAATGATTTAAAAGGATAATATTTTTGTGCATAGAAAAATAAAATTAAAAAAAAAAATCAAATATAATAAAGACATATATATTATTACCGATTAGCGTAAAAATTAAGATTCGCTTCTTCTTTCTGATTAGAATAAAAAATAAAAATCGACGTTAGAATAATCTTCTTTCTATTAAATAAAAATAATATGCAATATCATACTTACTTTGTTCTAAAATAGAAAACTAATAGATATAATATTATACCACTAGTTAGTGGATATCCTGTATATTTCATTAAACAATATTTAAATCCATACAAATTCACCAGCATGCTGCAGAGAAGAGATTTATAAATGTGTGATACGTTGGATCCATCATTGAATATCAGTGTCTCACAGATTTATAATATTTGTAGTGAGTATGTTAAATTTTCCAAATACTTTCTAAATGAAAGAATGAATTATACTTAAATTGCTTTAACCAATCATCAGCTGGTCTAAGCTAGTTACTAATAATTTAAGGATATGTATATATAACATATATAATTTTATTGTCCCTTTGTTATCCGCATACAAAGAACGTAACCATTTTAACCATTAGAACATTGAGCAATTGTGTTCTTCCTAAGATCTATCAAAAGTATTCAAATGATATTTCAGCACGCATTGAATCGAATGCATTAACCAATCCTCTCTCTCATCTCTGACTCTCTTATTCGGTATATAAGGTAGTTTCTATATATATAAAAATATAACAATTATATATATATTTAAACTAATGAATACCTATGAGTCCATACACCAACAATGCATGCGTATGCATTTTGTTTGTAACCATTTATGAATTTATGTATATATTGCATCTTTTATATATTTATATGCTATCATTTTGTTTTTCATTTTTGTTTGTCTTTTTTTTTTTTTAATATCTCTGAGTCATTTTTCATTCCTCTTATAATTATTTCGTGCTAACAGTCGATTTTTTTTCTTTTCTTATTTTAAGATATAACGGCGATAAATATTTATATATATTAGGTTTGTGGAAAGAAAAAAAAAAAATGTCGGATTTTTCCATTTAATTGTGGCCAAAAATTCGACATTTTTTTTCCACCAACCCAATATAATTATATATATAATTAATACTAAAATATATATAACGACGAGACGATGATAATGATAACGATGACAATGATAATAAGATTAATAATGATATAATAATAATAATAATAATAATAATTAATATTAATAATAATAATAATAATAACATTAATACTCGCTAAACAAAAAGGTCGCAAAATTATGTTACATCATAGTGACACTTCTTCTAAGAATACTGAATGTAAATAAAATTACAACTAAGATAATAAAGATAATACTAATAATAATAAATAAAAATTATATTAATATTAATATTAATAATAATAATGATAATTATATAAACTATTTGATGATGAAATAGAAAATTATAATCGATGATGAAGATACAAATATTTTGTAACAATAATAATAATAATAATAATAATAATAATAAACGCGTAAGAAAGGTAAAAATCTATTATCAATATACATTGTTTATAAATTGCATTTGCTATGAAAAAGGATTATCAAAGTATTGATAAAGTACTGCCGGGAGCGAAGTACAAAAAGGCGTTGAGTAAAAACATTTTTATTAATTTTGTTTACTTTATTTCCTAACAATTAATATGTTTTTGTAGGTAAATGTGTATGTTTTTGTGTGGTGTGCACATAGGCTCTTTATAAATTATAACTAAGCAAGAGAGATATAAAAAAAAAACAAAAAAATCACAAACTAATGAGATAACGAATTATTTACTTTCATGGTTGATCGCCATAAACAAAAAATTTTTTTTATTCATTCTTTTTTCGAGAGAGATTAATTTTATATTATGTTTCATTTTAATACTCTGCGCGAGCGCGTATAGATATTATAATAATAATAATAATAATAATAATAATAATCATAATCATAATAACAATAATAATTATATCATTATTATTATTTTATATTATATTTTTATATTATATAATAATAATAATAATAATATTTAATAATAATATTTAATAATAATATTATTTACAAAAGATTGAAACTAATATAAACAAAAGCCAAATTATTATCTTTATAAATAATAGATAATCTCTAAACGAAAAATTGTGATTACAGGTGTATTTGTCGCATATTAATATTAATAATAATAATAATAATAATAATAATAATGATAAAAATAAATGAATAAACTAATCAAAATAAGTAAGCACCCTACTAAATATTAATACGTGAAAATTAGACTTGTCTCCAATATCTAAATGCACGATAATTTGTCCACTTTTCTTTTCTAATCTTTCTCATTGTTTTTTTTTCCCTTTCTGTTTTTTTGTCTATTTAAATTTATATATCAGTCATCGAAGCGTTTCTTCGAATAATTTTCAAATCAAAAAACGCTATGTTCAAACGTGTCTTAAATTAATGTCAACGAATTACGTGTTCTCTCGATTAAGAGAAATTCGTTAATCTAATCATAGAGAAGACTAATTCTAAATAGTCTACATTTTATATATATAATAAAATATGAAAATAGTGGTTAATAAGTACTAGCAGATTTATAATTGCACGAAATCCTTTGATCGTTGGTTCCCTTACACTTGTAACTTCAATAACGTATATTTCCTCCTGAACGAATAGTAAATTAATAATAATAATAATAATAATAATAATAATAATAATATTATTATTATTAATGATAATAATTAATGATGAATATATGCAAGTAAAAATCTGTTTGGTGGAGGGATGGAGTAATTCTTATTCCTATCACAGATTAGATTACCCCTCGAACAGTGTGCAACGTAAAAATAATAATAATAATAATGTTATTAATTGGTCAATTAATTTAAAAAGAAGAAAAAAAAGGAAAAAAAAGGAAAAAAAAGGAAAAGCGTGGAAAATAAAACTAAAAATCTAAGTGGTCTTTTACCTATAACATATTTTAAACCGTTCCACAAATCAGTCGATTAGATCAATTCTAATCTTATTCTTTTTAAAAATCTAATATATATATATATTATATGATACAGTATTATTATTAAAACTTTCATATCTCAAAAAGAGATATCTAACGTCTATGTATTAGAATCGGAAAGGAACATCATTTTATTTTCTTTCATTCTAATCGATAACATACTTGGACGCCAGATACCTCTTTCGTGTTCATGATCACCCTCTAAGTCAGAAAACAACGTAACTTGCCTCACATCGCATAAAAAAAAAATATATATATATATATATATATATATATTTATATTATCTATATATATATATATATTTATATAAAAATAAGAACCCTTCCAAAAGTTGCACCCTTCCTTTCTTTTTTTTCTTTTTTTTCTTTTTTATTCCTTACTCTCTCTCTCTCTCTCTCTCTCTCTATCTCTCTCTCTCTATCTCTCTATCTCTCTATCTCTCTCTTTCCCTAATGTTCAAAAATACGAAAGAATGAAGAAAGAAAGAAAAGAAGGAAAAGTAAAGAAAATAATATGCATTCCTGAAACGTTGAATCCGAGTTATTGGGTGTTTTATATATATATATATATATTTTTTTTTTTAACTTTTCGTTTTCTTTTAATAATCCCCCTTACACGATGGATAATTAATAATTATTTACTTAATAATTCTAACGCAGTCTCTCTCTCTATATATAATATTTACATATACATATATATATATATATATATATTTTTTAATTTCTTTCTCTTTCCTTGTATATTATATTGTGTATATTTAAATTTCTAAATAGATGAACATGTGTGCTGGTCGAACAAATATTTTCATTAATATATATATATATTTGTATATATTAATCGTACGCAAGAGAACAATGAAACAAAAAAAAAGAAAAAAGAAAAAAAAGTACCCGATTATATAAACTCGTTCATATAAAATCTCATTCTCTTATATATATTATTATAATATATCTCTAACTTTTCTTTTTCTATATGACGGAGGAGGAAACTAACAAATAAATTCTCTCTAATTGTTTTTCTCGCATGTAACATTAAAGAAACGCGAATTATGTGTATGCGCCAACAGCAAAGTTTGTTCTCCTTCTTCTTGTTTTTCTTCTTCTTCGTGTACGTACCAACGAAGGAATGTTATCTCGAGATTTATCCATCAATCAGACGAATTTCCGACCATTGTGGGACGAACCTCGGAATCTTCAGAAACTGGATGCCCGACCCAAATGTAACAACGTGGCACGCTGCAGTGGTTTTTCGATGTTCTTAGAGGCCGACTTAACGCAGCTTTCCGAAATCCTCGAGTCTCGTTGCAGCATGCCACCCTGTAGATGTTACACGATGAAGAACTATTTTCTCCTTCTTTGTTGGGTTTTTTTTTTTTTTTTTTTTAAAGCTTTTTGCCTTACTCTCCCTCTCTATTTCGTTATTTTTCTTTTCCAAGAAATTTCTTTTCGATACCTTAATTTTAGTATATATATTTTTTATTTATATACTTTCCTCTTATTTCGTGTTTTTTTTTTATTTATTCCGTTTATTATTATTATTATTTAACAACTTTCTATATCTCTCATTGTATTTCTCGTTTTTTACTTTGCGTTTTATTTATTTATTTATTTTTTTTTCTTTTTTCCTAAGAAAAATTTAACAGAATAATATAACGAATATCAAATTCTATTCCGTATTTGTTTGTTTGATTGTTCTTCTTCTCTACGTCATCCCACATACCTACCCCCCCCCCTTTCCCCCTCCCATTCCCTTGCCTAATTTTTCTTACTTACTTAATTTCTAAGTACCTCCCTGACCTACCATTTGCTTTTGTTTCCTTTTCCTTTTCCACGTTTAATGAGAAATTCATAACGATTGTAATTATTCTTTAAGAACTTATCAATCGAATTTGTATATTATTTTGTTTGTTTGTTTGTTTGTTTAACGACAAAAACTAGATCGAGAGTCTACGTGCGCACCTGTAGCAACATGTTGGCGAAATTGCTGTTTGTGAACTTGAAGTGACGTTTATCGTAAAATTTGAGTAAAGCTGGACTGTACGGGTGTTTATCTTTTAGGTGAAGATAATGCACTTCCGGTTCTTGAGTAGTATGACCACATTCTTCGCATACGTAAACCTTTAAAAGAAAAACAAATGTTTGTTTAATTTTAATTTGAAAAAGAAGAGAAGGAAGATGAATTTTTTGTAGAAACTCATTTTACCTTGGTACGTCTCTCCTTGTAAGCATACTGATGTTGAACACCATGAACTTTTAGACAATGACTTTCGAGTGAACATCTTTGAGTGAAACTCTTTTCACAGAGATTACATTTGTACGGTCTTACTCCTGTATGCGTTCTCGTATGCCTTTTCAAATCAAACGTATCGTTGAATCCTTTACCACAGAACGTACACAGGTAACGTTTAACATCACTATGACATTTCATATGTCGATTTAAAAGTCGTTGCAAGTTGAATTGTTTGCTACAAACGCGACAAGTGAAACGTATTGGTCCATCCTCCTAGATAAAAGATAAGAATAAAATGATATAGATAAGGTGTTATAAATAATTATGGGTTACTTGATTAGATATGTATAGATGTTTACTTTTCCCGATGTTGGTCGTGTTGCTCTATCTTCTTCACGACTGGTAGTGGCTTGTCTTTGTCCTTCGATAGCTAAAGGATTCTTTATACCATGACCACCATTAACGAATTCTAATTGACAGTCACCTGGCAATCCCAACTATGGAGTAAAATATTGAATTAATCGATTGAAGAATTAATTATTTTATCGAGACGAAGTGATACAGTAGGAAGCACTCAAGTTGATTGGCATTGCATAGAATTACTTTTAAAAAACAAAATAAATACACTATATTATAATGACCGTATGTTAACAAATAAGAGATACAAGAACAAATACTATCAAACAAGAATAATATCTACAGACGGATATAATAACATGTGTTAATCATATATATATTTATATACATATGTATATATTAACAGGATTAAAAACAAAGTATGCGTTTGCCTGGATCAATTTGATGGTGCTTACCCTTTGCTGTAGTACACCGACCCGTTGAGATAAAGGGGGTTCAGCAACTTGTCCGTTTACTTGAGTATTCACACCGTTCGATACTCCAATTGGTGGACTCGGTGCATGTTCCATTAACGCACATGACGGAGATGTGCTGGTAGAAGCACCATCCAAAGAACAACTTGTTGCACCGGGACTCGGCAAACTTCCACCAACGCTGCTACCGGAATCCAATTCCAGGCCTTAAGAAAAAATATAAATATGATCATTAAGTTTATAATCCTACGAATTGATTTAAAAACGCATATAAACAAATATCTGTATGTATTTACATAAGTCTGTAAATTTGTAACTAACACCTAAACACTTACCACTAAATACATAGTGAAACTCACCGCTACCAACAAAACTGAGACCAGGGCTCAGCAATCCTTGATGTTGTTGCGAATGGTGGGGCGACATATTATTGGTCTGTTGTTGTTGTTGTTGTTGTTGTTGTTGCTGCTGTTGCTGTTGCTGTTGTTGCTGTTGTTGCAATTGCACATGTATTTGCAATTGTTGCAATTGCGGTTCCGATTGATTCTGATGGTTTTGATTTAAATGCAATGCCAATTCCGATCGTTCTTTAGCGATTGGATAACCAGTCTCCCCGGTGGCATAGGTCAAACCAACCAGTTTAGTATTGAATTGTTGCTGTGTACTATTGTAATGCCTGAAACGTACCAAAATCGTAAATTTTTCTTCAAGATATAAGGAACACCTTCACTAAGATAATTCTGTGCCAGGACTTACTCACCTTGATGCATCGAAGCCTCTCGTTAAGGCTATATTATGCTCAGGAAAAGGGTCTACGCTGGGTTCTACGGGCGTGGTCATTTGACCTGCATCTTGAACTATGCCACTCCCAGCTGAGGCTGGCGAATGTAACGAGTCCTCGAGTAAATCACTACCACCTTCTCCAGATTGTAATTTAGGTAATAGAAATTCAGCCGCGTCGCTTAGGCTTTCCAACAATGCCGTATGATCAGATGGCGAGCTGAAGGTCAATGTAGCAGTTATTTGTAATGGATCAACAACTGCACCTGTCACCATGTCGACCATCATTCCGTTTTCCGTAACGTCATACGTATTATATTGACCGGACAATAAATCGTTCGGTTGTATCTTATAAGGGGATAAATCTTCTTCTTCCTTTAGTGCCAAACCATAAGAGGCACAAACATTTTGTAATAAAGAATATTGTTTGCCTTCTTGAGCATTGTATTGAGCATGCTGCGAATTAACATCTTGTTGTCCTGTATCGCATTCCATTCCTATTGTTGGGGTCGGTGTGAGATAATTATTACCTGAAAGATCACAATATACCATGAGAAATCTGTTATGGGTCTATAATATATAACCCGATTAGACGTTTTCTGATTTACCTTGACTGGTAGTATATTGATTCGCAAAATTGGCCAGATTGTTGCCACCTTTAAGAGACTCGTAAAATGGTGGTAATGAACCCGTAGGTGGTGAACTTGGAGCATAATTACCTCGACCCCCATTACCACCAGGATTCATTCCACCACCGCCAGCACCGCCACCCACGGCACCACCTCCCCCACCGGATGATCCACCTCCGGAGTAACTACAGGAATTACCCGTGTTCGATGATGAAGACGAACCCGAAGATGACGAACTATTACCGCTTGAACTAGAATTTGAACCGGAAGAGCCATTATTGCCGGAATTAGAGGTCCTACCAACTCCTGCCGCTGTGTGAACAATTTGTGGCCCGGAAAGCCTCATAGCCAATAGCGGTCTGGCAATAGAATTACATATGGTTCGTGATGCTTTTGCGGTCTCGCGACCTCTTTCATCGTCCTCTTCCTTTCTTTTCGGTACAGCATAATCTATTGGTTGATCCTGAACAAATAAAAATATATATTAACGATTAACAATGAATCTTCTCAATGTCGTAGAAATGAAATTAATTAAAATAATGACGCTAAGCTCTTAAAGTTAGATTAACATTATTTTCCATATTAATTAATAATCTTGATAAACGCAAAATGATATTTTTTCCATGATCTAATTTTAAATAGAAATTTTAGTTATCGAATTAACCTTCTGTAGATCTTTCGAAACTTCGTAAAATATACTAGGAAATATAGATATATATGTAAGTATGCGTATATATGTAAAAGAAACCAGTTTTTTTTCCGAGTCCACGCACCTGCTCAGGCTCCTGACTTTGAGGAACTTCGATCTTCTCTTCCCTTCTGGAGTTACCTTGACTCTGATGCGGTACCCTCTGAATCACTGAGACTCTGGTCGGTGGTTCGACACGTGGGACCTTGGGTGGGGTTGGTGGCCTCGGTAATACGAGTTTTTCCGTTTTTGTGATAAACTGTGGTGCATCTCCGGAAGGTGTTGGAATTATAGGTGGTGAACTGTATTCTTTACGTTCTGCACGTGTCAATACATGACCTCTGCTTCCATATGGTACATCTCCACCAAGTATACTTGAAATAAAACGTCTCGGTGGTGTACTGGATGGTGTGTTGTTTGTTGATTGACATGGTACCGGTGGTGGCGATGGTACTGGACTACTGCTTCTTAATGATTCAGGAGTAGTAGCACGATCGTCCTCAGTTTTATCGCGATCTATGGATCAGTAAAAAAAATCAATTAAACTTTGTTCTACTCTACCTTCTTTTCTTTCTTTCTTTATCTATCTATATCTTTCTCGAAATTTTTCTTTCTATATATTTTTCCCCCTTCAAGGTTTTTACGACTGTATCGTACGGAATAACGATGACGACGAGTATAGGTACCTCGTAACCGTCCACGTATTCTTTATGGAGTTTACGAGCGACCTTGAAAATCCGCGAATACCGTAACGTGGTAGCTAGAAATGTTTCTTCTTTTTTTAAATAAACCATATCTTCTTCTAAGAACGCTTCTATCTTTTCTTTTTTTGTTTCTCTCACAATCACATCATAATAATAGAGATTTATCTTTCGGAATAATTTATTATTTTCATATTATATCTACTATTTTATATTATATTTGAATTATTTTCTATATATTCATATCATTTATAGGCGAGTATAATTTCAAGGAATGGTAGAACTTATATTTTTTGATACACTCATACATAAAATATATTATATCATACTATAAGATAATATGATGAGATATATTTGCATATATACCCAGTAAACACAAAACGTTAATATGACGTACGATTTACGTCATTTTTGAAAAATTTCGTAAATTTTTGTTCATTTTTGTTGTGTAAATTTTACGTTCATTTTTGAAAAATTACGTAAATCGTACGTCATATTAACGTTTTGTGTTCACTGGGTATAAATTATTAATATATTATCATTATTAATAGCCAATGGTTACCTAAAGGCTTAAGAATAAATATAAATGTTAATACATAATATATTCATCTTTTTACTTTCTCTATTACGACTTTGAGTTAATTATCTATTAACAACTTCTCACATTTATCCAATATTATCACGTGTGTGTGTGTGTGTGTGTGTTATATAATACATAATATATATTATTAAATATTGTTTCAAAAGTAATGTCATTTATCACGTTAACCAATACCCAATTTTGCTTCAAATCTCAAAAATCATTTTGCATTTTAATCAAAAGATATTTCATACGTCATTTGAATCTTTCTTGTTGTCGTTTAAATACGTCGAGTGGTTTAGGTTTTTTTTTTTTTGGCAATTCATCAGAAATAAAAAATCAAATCAAGCATTTTCATTACCTTTTTTTGCTTTTTCTTATTACCGTAAGATAATGTGGATGCAAGGGAAAACAAAAATACGTGGATATTTTTTTAATAAAACAACTTTGGATTCTAGGTAATATAACAAAAAATTGATTTTTTTGTTGTTAAAAAATCAAATTACATTTATGAAGAACCTAATTGTAGTATAGTAATATTGACTTTGACATGAAACTAGTGTTAGATAGCGAATGCAGGACGAGGACACATTACTAATTGTAAGTCGATATGTTGGCGAGTCGTTGAAGCGGAAATCAGGAAGTATAAGGAGTCGATGCGAGGACGTCTAAGTTTTTTTTATTATAACTTTTATTGCTCATACCTAATAATAATTATAGGTAAAAGTTAATCGAACGATCGTGAACGACAAAATTAATGATTGGTATTAGTAGTTGTCGTACGAAGGAAAGATGAATGCAAAATATTTCAGAAAAAAATTGAATATTAAATAAAAAAGAAAAAAAAAACAAATATTAAATAAGTAGAATATGGGATATTAACAAAAATAAAATATTCTTAAAAAGGGGATACAAAATATTCTATGATTTATATTTTATTTTTGTATAATACATTACTTCTCGGTGACTCATTTAGAAACGATCATTGATTTTTCTTTTAAATGACAATCGATCAAGATACTTTCGATTTCTTTCAAGAAAGTTTATATTTTTATCGTATTGCTTTTATGTCAATCGAGTGGTTTCCCTTATAACAAATATTTAATTTTTTAAATAAGAGAGAGAGAGAGAGAGAGAGAGAGAGAGTTTATATTAATAAAATAATATAATAAAATATATATTAGGTTGGCAAGTATGAAAATGGAGCCAAAAAATGAACGTAATTGAATTGAAATTTGCTCCATTTCATACTTGACAATGTAATATATTAGATCCATCAGAAAGTTCTGTCCGTAATTTGTATTTGGTTTTATTCCAAAATCGAACAGAACTTTCCGGTAGACCTAATATATTGTATATAAAATTATTGTTTTTATAACGAACAATGCATAAATTAGATCTCAATAAGGATTTAATACAACGAAAAAGTTTCTTTTTCTTAAATTAATCTGATGCGAGAAATAAAGGAAATAAAAATTAATAAAGAAATTGAAAAAAAAATAAAATAGAAATAAAAAGAAAACAAAAACGGGATGCTCTTCAAAATGGCGGTCAGATTCGATCGGATGCTACGCTTCAATGAGAAACTCTATTGATCGGTACAAGTTAGCCGTCTAAATCTTCCTTTTTCATTCTTTTTCCTCCTCCTCTTATTCTTATTCTTTCTCATCATCATTCTCTTTTTCTTCTTTATCTTGCAGGTTCTACCACGATGCTATAAATACCTGTAGAAGCAACGTGATCCTCGTACCAATGTCTTTCTCTGTTCATTTCATCCTTCTCTCTGTCTCTTTCTCTCTCTCTCTCTCTTTCTCTTTCTATCACTATCTATCTTTATCTCTTTCTCTTTCCTTCTCACTTTTCGTCTCGGTCAAAAAGAAAGAAACGAAATATAAGAGAGTTAGAGAACGTTAAAAGGAAACCGGTACTCGGAGGGCCTCGAACAACCAAAGACGCACGCTCAGGAACAGGATTGATCTCCAGCAAGACACTAAGGACCGATAAATGACTGATAGAAAAATCTCAGAAAGTTTAATATTATTTTTCTTTTTACACCTACAATGACGTTATTTTATTCCTTAACCTTAATTAGTTATCTATGGTTATGAACAATTAGGATTAATTCAGTAAACAATAATCACAAATCAAAATGAAAAATTTAATCAAAAATTTGAAATGAAAATTTGAGTAAACAATATCGATGAAATCTAAAAACCAATTTAAACCCTTTTACGATCAAGGAAGAAAATATTTCTGGGACGAAATAACAAATACCGATAATAAAAGAAACGTAATTGTTTAAGAGGTGTAATTGAATTTTTGTTTGAATAATTATTTGATTAAAGAGAAGAAAGAATTATTGAAATAAAAAGACTAATAATTGAATCGTACGAAAAATGATTTTCTACTAGTTTGAACATTTAGTAACAAAATTTTATTTTCTGATCAAATTAGAATGATTTAATAATCGAAACTCGAACGTGTTAGTTGATAGTGGAAATAATTTGGAAAAAAAAAATATACATTGACCAGCAATTTCAAGCAAGGCTACTACTTCTTTGTGGTTGGTTCTCCGTTCGATCGAATGAAACGCTTAAGTTTAGTAGTCGTCGACCTACTTCCAAAGTCGACCACTCCCTCGAGTCCTTTTTCCAAGTTTTTGCTTTCCTTTCAGCTACCCACAATCATAACCCTTCACTGTGTATCCTATAGTCTCTGGGTATATCACTGTTATATATTGGTGGTGGTGGTGGAGGTGGTGTTCTATCTTATGTGTATTGATTCTTATTTAATATGCATAGGAACAATGCACCAATCCTTCAATATCTAGATAAAGATCGTTCATCGACACGTCGATTATCGTAAACCTCATATCCGATGATCAGGATTGTTTAATGAATTTATTATCTTGTGGGTAACATTCTCTCCTCGTATTCTAAGAAGTAAATACTTTCAAGAATATTCAGTTATGTTCGTACAAACAAAATATACTCATTAACATATATTGAATATAGATCGAGTATATTAAATACTTTGATTGTTTATTAAAAGAAAATATATTTAAATGGTTACCACCAAAATGAGCTTACTCGTATTGACTAATTGTATTTTCTTACAAAAAATATTTATAATTTATGCATGTTTAAATATAATTAGAAATGTTTTTAAAAGACAAACTAAGCATGGACAAATACTAATATTCTGTTCTCCAAAATGGCTTCTCTAAACAAACCATACAAAATTCTTAAAAAAAAAAAACATTAGAATCCCAAAGCTATGTTCCAATATAATTCATATAAAATTTAAAATAAAAAAAAAAACATGAAAAACGTTGAAATTATTAAATACCACGTTCACTAAAATGGTTACCTATAAAGTTACGATTTGAAAAAGTTTAGGAATTGAACGTAGAAACGATTTCTATCAATCCAACTAATTATTTCAATATTATTTCAAAAACTTTTCAACCGACCCCTCTGTAATATAATCGCAATTCATTCTGTACGTTTTAATCAAATTTAATATTCATTTATAAGATAATCATACATCACTTATTCTTCGATACATGTAATTTCCACATTAACTTTCGATTACTTTAATTATGGTTAATAATTATTATTGGCTGGTGATTATTTGTTACATTTAAACTTTATTAATTAGAAATAATTTAATATCAAAAGCATCGAATTAATTTTCCTACATCTAAAAATCAATTGTACAATTAAACAAATGAAGTATACATTTTCGTAAATATTAATATGAAAACAATAAAGAGGCAAAAGATACTATTTTCTTCCTGGTCTAGTAACATTGTGAAGGAGAGAATTGCACGCAACCGGTGATACGTTGCGTTCTTGCGTATCTGCATAGCGTTTGCCTAGCGGTACCGTGCGTGGGTCGAACCTCGTCGCGTCGTCCTGGTGCAAGGTGACACCGCATACGCAGCCACTTAGTTGGCTTACGTAATGGCCGCGTACGGGACAACGCCATTTCCTCCTCAGCCACAGCACTCCCACCCCAGGCTTCTACCCAGAACCCCCCCAACACCGATTTCCATCTCTTTTTCTTTCTTTCTTTCTTTCTTTCTTTCTTAAACCTCGCAACACATCTTCCTCTTTCAGGTATTTCTTCTGTTCAATATCAGCATTTAACCGTTTCCACGTGAATCCTTTCTATCGGCATAAGATCGTACTAGACTACGTGGAAATGGTAACCTTGGCATTCGGTGAAAATGTCTCGTAAGCGTGCTGGCTCACGTGTGCTTCGTCGGTAAAGACGAGAGAAAATAATTCTAAAATCTTTTTCTTATTCTTTTTCTACGTGTTCTCTCTCTTTTTTTAATTTTTTTGTTGTTGTTTTTCTGTTACACAAAAAATTAGATGCCGTTATTTTTCTACTCTTTTCCTATCTTCCGTATTTGTTCATTATTCTTTTCTTCTTCTTCTTCTTATTCTTCTTTGTGGTTTTTATTTTTTGCGTATGCGTTATTGGATAAACAAAAATTATGTTTTTTCTTTCCATTTGTTTACCCCTTTTTTCTTCACGATCCTTCTTCTTTCTCCTCTATTTATTTTATTTTATTTTATTCTGTCTTTTTTTTCTCCACTGGTCGCCGCGTCGCCACTAATGGCGACGAAACGGCACCGACAGTATTTGCATACCGCTCGTTCTGCGTAATTTCCGTGCAGTTCACGCGTAATCCACTTAACCACGATATGCACCGAAAGAGGAACGCGTTAAGCGTCACATGCGTGATGTGTATTCGTTGTGGTCAACTCTACGGAATGTGTCTACTAGTTTTGTTAGAGAACTGCTGCTAATTCTATCTTACTTACAATACTAACTACTTATCATACGATCCTTATACTTTAACTTCATTTTCTTTTAATTATTTAGCTTGAAATATTTTTTATTAGAACCTCGAATAAGTTCTCGCCGTTTCTTTAAAAAAATGGCATTAACAGTACTCCCTGCATGGAATTCTCGAATGATTATGAAGTACTGCATGTAATTTTCAATTTCAATCTATGGTATTTCACTACAATGTCAACCACGTGTTTGTTTATTGCTTCTGAAAATGTCTATTTTTGTGGCAAATAAAATATTTTTTGCAGGGAATTTTACTACACTAATTTATTTCAAAAAAAATCTGCAGCTGAAGCAGACAAAATTCTTGTTGAGACTTACGGTGACAATGTTTTGTTAAATACGACGAGGCTTCAAAAATAATGATTTTCAACTTGAGGATAAGAAACTTTCAGGCATACCGACAAAGTTTCAAAACGAACAATTAAAACCCTTATATCGAACCTTTCACCTTAACCTTGACCTTTACCTTTCCTAATATCTTCAATTTTATATTTTAAATAAAACTTTTATATTGTGACAAAAATACAGCGAGAACTTATTCAAGGTCTTAATACAAAAACAAGTAATGCAAGATAATTCGAAAAGAAAATAATAAAGTAAGTAAAGATGTTGTTTAAATGAAAGGAAACATCGTTTCCTTCCTTTTGATTTTTTCTATTAGTTAAATAGTGATCAATCGATCTAGGAACAAGACAAAAACGAGTTTATACGTGAACTTTTAACTTAAACTTCCGTTCCTATAAAAGAATAGGTAGTACTCTCTCTCTAAGAGAATACTATTTCCCTGTTGGGTTTATCACTAGGGAAGTTCGTCCTCAATTCCTATGTACAATACTTTTACCGACCACCATCAGGAGAGACATAGATAGACATATATATATATAGGTTTTATGTATAGATAAGTAACTATACATATACATACATACATACTTTTGCAATACATAAGCGAATACTGACATACAGGACAGAGAGACAAAGAAAGAAAGACCCTCTTTTTGTCTTTCTCTTTCTCTCTCTCTCTCTTTTTTTTTCTCTTTTGACATTCAGATAATCGTACTCAGTGATGTGCACCTGTGACCAGACAAGGGGAAGAGACGAGACTAGGTATACCAGGATATGCAGCCATTGTAACGAATTACAATGCCTCGTGATGCCTCCGTGAGTTCACTGTGCGTGCTTTTCTATGCATACGAGAGTAAGTACGTGTAGCACTTACACATTTATTATAGACAAGCTTGTCTGTGATTCTATGTGGGTACCTCTATATATATCTCTATGTATTTCTATCCAACCAGTTAGAGGGATTATATATAAAGTAGGTCTTAAACTACTACTTTTGTTATAGATATGTAAATTAATCATAACGAAAATATTTCTAAATGATAATTTTGTAAATACTTCATCGACACTGATGATATAAAAGTTAAGAAAATTTCTAATAACTCGAATTGATTTATAATTTCTATTAAATATACATTCTACATGATAATATTAATAATGATAATATATTTGTATAAATTATAAAAGTACTTTGCTTCGAGTATGGAAGAAAAAAAAATCAATTATCGTTTTATCATATAATCTGAAATTTCATAACAAGGTTCATTTTTTAATATAGTATTTAATTAAAAAAATTTGTCAATTAAAATAAATATTTAAAATAAATATTATTATGATTTATCTACACTCATTCTTTCTCTTTCTTTAATAATTAACAATTATATTAAATAATTTAGCGAATGTTAGAGTAAAATATGGTAAAAGTTCGGACAAAGATATGTTCGATCAATCTCGAGAAAAGTCGAAGAGAAGTCGGCAGCCTCGAGGCAGAAACTCGCTCGAAAGCGCCATCAAACATTGTTAGTTATATGTGTGTGTGTGTGTGTGTATGTGTATGTGTAAGTACCAACACATATCTTTATTTACTTACACAAAACACGTACAACATATACACTTTCATACAAGTATACTTTACGTACACGCAATACCTAGAAACAACGTTACGTGCTACATATATGTGCTACACACAGATACACACGCAAATGTGTATATAAATGTGTGATGTGTATCCATGAGAGAACGTGTAACGTCGTCGCGACGGAGGCTAATGGCGCAAGAGGGCCGTGACCGAAATTCTTTCGAAGCAAGGGGGCCAAGTGCAGAAAGGCTCGATAAATCTTGCTCTAAACCTCGGTACTTGGTAAATCAACTCTTCGTTGTATTGTTCCATCGAGTTACTTCGTTTAATCGTTTCGCTAGTCCTTACCGGTTGGATGCACGATTTCGTGCCGACGTACTGAGAGAGTAGAATAATCGCAGTTACGTTATACCAAGAAACGTCATTATTATTAAACTAGTGTTATATCATCTACCGTTTGTCTGTAGCTAAACATTTTATTCCAAATTATCTTTTATTTCGTGGTAAAAAAATGTTTTCTTCTTCTTTTATATTCTAACACCTTTGTGTAGTAATTTTATAATCGTGTAGGTTAAACAATTTTGATTTGAAAAATTATTTTCACGTTTGACGTTTGAAAAGGGACCAATCGTTTTGATTTATTCATTAGTTTCATGATCTAGATTTTATTTAAAAAAACAAAATACTTATTAGGTCATCGATGATTATTATTAAAACTAGTTTTATTATCTCTCCTATTATTATTATATTGATTATGTTAATCGTATTTATGTTTTCTTTTTTTTTTTTTACTTTGATGTTGAAAAACTAGTTGTTCGTATACGAAGGTCGATCATCCGTTAATCACCAGGCATAAGATTATAAATTATAATAAAATAAAAATTCATGAAATTATTTTATCAACGCGTTATAAATGTTAGATACAAAATTTGACAATGCATAAATTTTTCATTTTACAATTGAATCCTAAAAGATTTATCTTATTAATATTTTTGTAATCTTTGAAAAGATTTCATTAGGTGTACAATATTTCTAAGATAATCGTTCGATGAAGAGTAAAGAATAATTAATGATTTCTCAAATACGATATAATACGATCATCGAACGATAAATCCCGCATCCGGTAGAAATTTTTCCGCGAATAATATTCTATTTCTAATTTATCGTATTTTTCTTTTTTTTTACAAATAGCTACGCGACTTTTATTATTTTCTATTCTGTATCGAAGAAAAATATTATAAAGTTTCAATAAATAAATAAGTAAATAAATATATAATAGAAAACATTTAATTTTGTAATCAGTATTTCTGAATTAATTAAAATACCATTTATTTCTTTCTTTTTTTTCTTTGAATAAATAATAAAATATTACGTAAGACTAGAATAAATGGTATAACATTTCTACAACAACAACTTACGAAATGATCTCGTAGTTATTTAAAATCTAATGATTGATCTACCGTGAAAATGAATGAATGAATGAATAATTGAAATATAAAAGGTCGATGGTTTAAGTTTGGGGATTGAAACTTAGTCGTTACCTTAGTTGAATTTAAATTATAGATGTCCTTACACGGGGCATTGGTTTCACGGTATCACGTCATACTAATTACTCTAATCCTAATTCTCCGTCTTCTTATTCTTCTAATACACGTAAGAATATACCACGTTATTGTAAAACCTAACCGACATTAGTTTCGTTTTCTATCTTTTCTTCGGGGTTTTTTTTTTCTCTCTTTTTTTCGGTCTGTTTTTTCTTTCTCTTTTTTTTTCCCCCTTTCTTTTCTGTGGGCATTAAAAACAGGTTGGGAGCGAGGTTTTACGTTCGTGAATCCAGAAATTACGCAACACGTTCGTGAGACGCCTGCGAAAGTCGAAGGTCCTTAATCTAACGGCTGTACACGATACACAAATATATACACACATAGCTATAGATATACAGCTTATTCATGCTTACGTACACACAAATAAAAACTATCTTTCTGTCAAGGACATCGAACGTTAACGAGCGCACGTGATTCAAACTACTAACACGGTGAATTTCAAATTTTTTTATTTTCTATTCTATCCGAGATCGATAATAGGTACACTTCTAACGGTTTCAAATTATTCCAAGATCTATCGAATGTAGATAATACAATTTTATTCTATTCCAATTTGAAAGATTATCCGAACGAAAGAGAAAAATAAGATTTCCTAAATGTGTTATACCAGTAATGTAAAAATTGTATTGACCTAATTAAAATATGAAATAAGATACAATTTATATTTTAATTAGAAAAAAAAAGATAGAAAAATTCCTGAGAAACTATTATTATTAAAATTATTGTTTATTTCACGAATAACCTGAATTGTACGTTTCAATGTATGTATACGTGTGTATTTTTTTTTTTAAGTATATATATATTTATTTTTAGTTATTGAATGTTTGTGTGTTAGTTAATTGAAGCACTATTTAATTAGTATCTGTATTTTTAACTATATTTTTAATGTATTTAGTTAGAGATATAGTATATTATTAATTTAGTTAATATTAATATAATTATTATTAATATACTATATTTTTAATATAGTTAATATATCTCTAACTATATTTAATTATTCCAATATCTCTGACGAAATATAGGAAAGAAGAGATGGTGTTACTGGTTCGTCGTTGATATCGCGTTGAGTGAAACAATTCGAACAGCTTTCTTACTCAAGCATTGAAGTCTCTCGATGCTTCACGCACGACTATTTATTTCTCTTTCTTTTTTTATATATACTACATACACTATTACTTTTTTTTATGTGTTCTGCGTGTATATATAATTGTGATAAATATGTATGGTACTCTCTATACAGATGAGGTGTATGTGTATCGCAGTTAGGCGTCTCATTTAACTTGAATACCAGTCGAGTAGAGAACACTTGTTCATCTTCTCAATAACCCTTACCCAATAACCATCATATTTAACATAATTCATCAAATTATCTTTATTGAATGTTTCAACAAAAAACGAATAAGGTCAAATAAGTATAATTATTATTGGACTTTTATTTTGTTCTTTTTTATACTTTAAGTTATATAATAAATATTGGTCTTGAATTTATAGGAATTAATATTTTGTGGAATATTAGAAATGATTAGAATTATTAAATTCGATATAATTTGTATATCATATTGCAATTGTGTTTTTTAGTTTTAATTAATTTATTTCTATGTTTAAGACAATATTAATTTGTATAAAAGACAAATTATTTAAATTACACGAATTTTGAATAAATATTATTATACTCCAATGAGTAATATATCTTAACGAAAATAAATTTTCGCTTAAATACGAAATGTAATAATTAGTATAATAAAAATAATATATGTATAATACATAATAAAAAATAATTTATAAACGTTGGTATTTATAAATTAACATGTTAACGTGTTAATTAACTCGATTTTATTTTAAAGTAGTAAAAATAAATTAAAAAAATATAAAAAAGGAAGATAGAGAAAGAGAGAATGTAACTTTCTTACGATGAATTCATTTAACCAATAACGTTACTTCCACGTATTATTTTTAATTTACGTAATCAATTATCGCTTCGTCCGTTTATGCGAGAGAAGAGAGCATTCTTTGCACCTGCAACGCGGTAGTCCTTTGGTGGGCCATCGACGTACTATTTATTTTTCATCTTTCTTTCTTTCTTACGTTTTAGATTTATTTTCTTTTTTTTTTTTCTTTTCCATCTATATTTCTTGGCTCTCGTGTTGCTTTTTTTTCTTCTTTTCTTTTCTTTCTACTGACAAAAGAACTCACTGATTCGAAAATGTACAATGGAATGCTTCAAGCAGAGAAAGAAGAAGAAGAAGAAGAAGACGACCATAACCACATTTCTAAACCTGTTTTTTAGAACCCACAAATTTGACTCACCCTCCTACTCACTATACCGTTGTAAACCACGATCTTTCGATATGTAGACAGAACAGGAGTACCTAATACTCTTCTAAGTTAGAAGACGTAACGAGAAATGAATAGAAAGATAAAATTCAATGACTTCTTCTTATTCTTATTCTTATTCTTATTCTTCTTTTCGCTTTGAGTAGAAGGAAAATATAAAGAAATAATAATATCAACTACCATCTGAGAGATTCAAAGTTCGTCAATCCTTTGAAATTGAAAATTATTTTTCTCATCTCTTATAAACAAATATTAAAGTCTCATATTAACTAATAAATAAATAAATAAATAAATAAAAACAAATTATACATCGATTCGAATGTCAGATAATATTTCAACGATTTGATTTGAGTGGTTTTGTTTTTTTTTTTCTTTAATAAAGTTTCTTTTATCGTGTTCGTTGACAATCTCGTATTTGTTTAATCCTAAACCCTTACGAAAAACTTGAGTTTATATATATATATACTTGTATATCTTATAATACGTACTAAACTTTACCGTTTAACTTAATGCATAACTCAGAACTATACCGCTATTTGTATTATATTTACATAAACGAATAGACAGACTGACTGACTCGACTCGCATCTGGAATACTCGTCTACTCATAATACCGTTGTCCAACGATGACCGACGCGTAAAAAGATATTGCCTTCTTTGCTAAGAAACGGTCATGGCAAGTATAGTAGTAATAGTTATGCAATATATCTCACGGTCCGATGACGGATAATGCACGACGAGTTCGTAGAAGTTTCTGTTAGTTCTGTTAAGGATTATGCAGCTAACTATTGTGATAGCTTTATCATCACCAATCCACGTGTATGATTAATGGAATTTCAATGGAAAGGTAATACAACATTAACGTTTATGTTTCTTAAACTGTCTTTCTCTTTTTCGTACTTATTTTTTATTTCAAAATATATTTAAAATGATAATTAATAAATTAATATTGAACTAATTTTTTACGATGGTGATTTTATATTCTCGATTATTATAAAAATATATTTAATAATATAATTGTGTATATTTTATATAAATATATTATATATTAGGTTGTCAAGTATGAAATGGATCAAATTTTTAATACAATTACGTGTATTTTTGGTTCCATTTCATACTTGACAACTTAATATTTAAAAGAGAAGAAGGATACGAAGAGAATAAATGTAATGTTGATTACGGTTTGTTGGAATGAAGATTACCGTATTAACCGAAACGGCAATGGCTGACTTACATGCTAGCAATCGGTTTCCTACACCTGCAGACTCGAATTTATATTCTTGAACAACCCGACGAGAGAACCTTCTTAATCCTTCTCTCGTTTTATTTATTTTTTTTTTATCTACGTTATACAATTTTTATATTAGGAAGGTTGCCGTTCGAAAAGAAAAACAAAAAGCAAAAAGGAAGGAAGGATGGTAGGAAGGAAAGAAAGAAGGGGAGCCTAAACGAGAAGAAACCACGAATTTAAACGAGGGATCTTTCGTAGTCTTTCTGGCTTTGTCTCGGTTTACCGCAGGTTTGGATATTTCGTGATGAAGAATGAGAGAAAATAGAAATATTAGAAAAAAAGGAAGTTTTTAAAAATATGAAAATCGTCGTTTCTATTTTTTTAAGATCGAGAAAGGGATAGGGATGAAAGAGAAGAAGGAGAGAAAGACAAAAATAAAATGTCAACTAAGAAAGAGATGATCTTTTATGTATTGTTATTAAAATGATATTCGATGAAGATGTCAAAGAATAAGAAAAGAATCGGGTTTTATATACGCGATCATCATCGTTGAGTTAAATTTAGTTAGGTGTCGTGGTCTCTCTCTTTCTCTCTCTTTCGCGTGTCCTAAACTCGTCATTGTTTACATTACTTTAGAATAGGGTATAAGTTTACATATTTATCTACTACACACAAAATCAGAAAAGGGCAGGTAGTAGTTTAGACGAATTTACCATTTATGTTAGTTCTATATGGTGTTACACTTTTCCTTTCTTTTCTGGGGTCTTCTTGATTACGTCAAAACGCGTAACAGAATGTTATTTATTCAAGTAACCGTGATCACTATTTATTGTATAACCCTACAAAATAATTTCTTTTCATTGAAAGTGAATACTAATATTTTGGATAGTTTTTTCTTAGCTTGGATATTTGTTATTCAGTATAGAATGAAAATTGTTATAATTACAGTAATTAATTTATTATATCTGTTTTTATTTTTTTTTGTTTTCTTGGTTATTAAACGACTTTTGGTAAGACCTTGGATATATGTGTGTGTGTGTGTGTGTGTGTATTGATTTTAAATAACGAGTTAAATTTAGAAATAAATACAGTTCGATTGAACTGGATTTATCTAATAGTATTGTAAATGTTTAAATTAGGGAAATAGAGAAAGAGAAGGAAAATAGTGTAAACCGTTTAAGAGACTGAAATTTGTTTACTTACATTGATGTTTATTCACAATTAGACTGAGCGGTTCCGATGGACCAAGTGGACTTTCCTTGCCGCTGCAAGGGGAAGGACTTTTGCCAACATGTTGAGCCTCGAGAAGTCTCAATTGTTGTTGGTGTAGTCGATTTTTGATGAGAAAAATCTTCGGCATCTTTGCGAACAATGATTATCGTCCGCTCGCGTTGGCGGACGCTTTAACGGGTTTAATTATTTAAGTAGAAAGTATGAAATAAGAAAAAAAAAAAACAAAACAAAAAAGAGATAAAAAACCCAAAAGAAAAAAATTAATAACGATACCACTTTTGAACACACTTTTTCTTTTTTTTTAAATTAATCACCCCACGATTCCTAATTCGGAATTGCGGCACCACCAACTGTGTCGATGACCTTCCAGGACTGTCAAGGTCACCAAAAATTTTGTTCCCTCACTCACAACGGTCCGAGGAGTTATTATGATCGATACGATTATTACAACGCATCCAACGAATTATTATCCTAAATTTCCGTTTCTTTGATTATTTTACTTGTGATTTTTCCTCGACATAATAAATATCGAAAGAAACATACAAAGAATTAATATACAATACTATATTATTAACGATATCTCTCGGTAAAGATACGATCTACACTTTCGCGAGATGATACGTTACCGATACTTAAGTATTTAATTTGTCAGATAGGAATAGAAACGGAAGAAAAACACCAAAAAAAGAAAATGAATAGAAATTAAATCTTCAACGTAAACGTAATCGTAAATAAAAAGTCTCGTTTAACATCGTCGCGAGACCGATGTAATTTTAATAATCGGTCCTGAATCCGGTTTATTGGATTCTACTTAAAAAAAAAATAACTGACTATCCCAAAGCACTACATGCTAACGATAAATAACACTACGATGAAAACATTCTTCTCGAATAACTTCTATCTTCTGTGGTCCGAGAAGAATGTTCGTTGTACAACACACTGACTTCTTCTTCTCCTTCTTCTCCTTCTTCTTCTTCTTCTTCTTCTACTATTTCTTCTTTCCTTATTTGCTCTCTCTCTCTCTCTCTCTCTCTCTCTCTACATATATATATGTATAATAAATGTGTATCTATGTACTGCAGATTTACAGTTATCCTAGTAAGACCGACGTTCTACTCAGTATACCCAATTGATCGATCTCTTATGAGCGACTGAAGCTACGTTGAGATCTCGAACAGGCCCCGACCATGAGTTATCCCCACCACAGATTATACCACCTAGGCTCCTGGCGGACCCTATAGCTTGGAGTATTTCTTTCTCCCCCACTCCTATACCAAGCAAACCCTGCCAACCCCTTCTCTACTTTTTCCACCACCATCTCTTTATCCTCCTCCTTTTCCTTTTTTCTCCTCCTACTCTTTTTCTTCTACTTCTTCTTCTTCTTCTTCTGCTTCTTCTTCTGCTTCTTCTTCTGCTTCTTCTTGTTCATCGTTACCATTGCCGCTACCACTTTTGATGTCGTGCTTCGAGAGTACCAAGTTATTTGGTTCTTTTTGGGCTAACATAAGACACACAGGTCCGGTGGTTCATAAAGGTGGAAACTACTTCACCCTGGGGCGCGATATTATTCCCTTCTACTTATAGGGGCGCGCATGCGTATAACGGAGTATGTTTTATTATCTTCTCTCAACTATAAGAAGGATTCATTCTTTTATTATTTATTATTCTTACCGAGGATACATTTGTTGAACAAGTTTATACTTATACGATTATTCGTTTATTGTATTTTATTATTTTAACATTTTAATTAATCAACACTAACTTCGTTTAATTATAATTATTAAAATGAAATGGTACCACTGTGTTCGCTTATGACACACATTTTCTATAATCTATTTTAAATGTATTTTAAATAGTTAGAAAAAGATTAAACATAGAACAAAATTTAAAGAAAGATGTAAATTTGTAATGTGTTTTTTTTTGCTTCAAGTTAGGTTCACACACATACACACATATATAATATATGCCCGTGTATATGAGAAATCTTGATGTTCCAGTAAATGTGTGTGTACACCTGTAGATCGTGTTATTATTGTGTGTATACTCCGTGTGTATGAACGGTCTCACACAGAAATGGCGGACAAGCAAGCAAGCAAGCCAGCAAGCAAGCAAGCAACCAGGCAGGCCGTGGCAAGGTTAGGTTGGTTTTACCTTTGGTCACTATGCCAGTTACATCGCGAAGCGGTATATGCGTGGCGACTTGAGTTTGAATCGAAAGACGAATACGACCTAACGAATACTATGACGATGACTATGTACTAAGGCTACCTGTGCACGTGCATGCACGCAATCACGCGCGCGCAAACGGGCAAACATATTCACCAGTAAGTATGTTTCTTCTTTCTTTCTTCCTTTTTATTTTTGTTCCTTTATCTTTCTCACTTACGTTAGACTTGTGTACATGTATCCTCTGTAAATAACGCATGGCGTGTTGCCCGTTCCTGCATATTTCCGTATATTTCAGGATTCGTGTCAAACTTCGAATGCAGGGAGTGGTTCGAGAGAAAAGATTTTCACGTTGATTTGTATTATCGAAAAGAATAATAAACTGTTTCTATCGAATTAGTTGTGTTAACTCAATTTTGGTTATTAAGAAGGGAAAAAAGTAGTTGAAGGTTTTCGAAATAATATTTGTTTAGTTGATATTGATTAATTGATGATATTTAATGTAGGGAAAATAATATACTTTTCAATGAAGTATCTCAGTTTGATTGACATTTGTCGATAAATATTGAAGTATTATAATTAAGTAGCTTGTAGTAATGATAAAGTGTTTATTTTCAAGTATTTGTTTAGTGGTTTATATTCAAGAAATATCGAGTATCGGTGTGAAATGATACACGAAGGTATAATAAAGTCTTGTCTGTCGCGATAATTATATTTTGTTTGATTAAATATCAGGTATTAATATCAAGTAATATGTTAGAATAATAAAATTTGCCCTGTAGTATTTTCATTAAGTTATTTTTTTTTTTTTTCGAATAAATACGATTAATGTGTCAAGTAATATGAAGGTATAATAAAGTTTACCCTAATAGAATTTCTTAAGTTTGTATTTTTTCAGTAATTATCTAACAGTAGAGTCAAATGATCAAAATTTGACTTGAATCAATCTTTGATTAATTTTTGTTTGCACGTAATTATTAAAAATACTACTACGAAAGTGGTATGAAAAAATAATAAAAATCTTCCCTTAAAGTATTCCTTAAAGTATTATGTAAATTATATAAATATTAGAGTTAAATATTATTGTTAAATATTATATTGAAAGTCATAATAACATTTTTCAATAACAGTTTATTCAATTCCATCAATGACTTCATTTCATCAGATAATAGTAACATAATAATAAATATGTTTGGAGATGGTTGTATTCTTAATATTTACACGATTTACTTGATCTTGATTTAAAATTTAGAAACGGTTATTAATAAACATGTTAGAGGGGTATACACAAAAAGAAAACAAATTTTAATGCCAAAAGATCTTCGAATCAGACACTTTTGTTAACCAACAGACTTTTGTCCTAATTTAAGTTCATGGAAGACATTGAATTATGTTGGGTTCTCTCAGCACGAGTCCACAAAATATCTTTCGATCTCGGTGACCCTTGTATGGAAAATTGAAGACTTTGGGAATTTCTCAGGCTAGTCGGTCCAACTCATCTTACGTTTACGATCTTTTTTTCATCGAACGACACATTGCAACATCTATAACTTTTGATTAATAATCAGATAAAACACACACACACACGCACACTGCTCTATGTTAAATTCACTTTTATTTTTATATTGTTTTGTTATAATATTTAAATAATTTGTCTTACATTAACAATCGTCTACGTTAAACTAAATAACAAATGCATAATTTCAATAAAATAACTACGGAATATAGGAAAATATAATTGAAATATCATTAACATTAATAACGGAATTAAAATCTATTTTCCAAATGAAATTTCTCTTTATTTTTATTAACTCTTTGATATATTTTATTCTCGATATCCTATCAGGTTTTTGTTTTTCCTTCCAATTGTAAGATCTCTCTCTCTCTCTCTTTGAAAAATTAAACAACGAGGACAAAGAAAATATTATTAAATCCATTAGCCTTTAAATAGAATAATACTTGGAAAATTCTAAAGGAAATTCGAACGGAATGAAATAGATTCTTTTTTCCGAATTATACTTGTTCCTTCTTTTTTATTTTTCATTTAATTTTCCTTGGATACATTTGCTCTGCTCTAATCAAATCGATTTACAAATCGATCGGCTGATTCATCTTCTTTTTCTAGAATACATATATGTTGTTACGCAAACGAGATAGAAGCTATTAAATCAGCATTCGTTTCTGATCCCGTCGACGTGACTTTAAAAGTGAAGAAAAAATGAGTGAGAGAGAGAGGGGGGGAGGGGGGTGAAGGAGAGGGATGAGGGGGAGAGGCAGCGAAGAAATAGGAAAAAAACAAGGTACGTGTTAAAAGCAGATACGTAAATCCAGAGAACAACTTCTTATTGAATCCAGGAAAAATAAAAAAAAAACGAAATTATTTTCTAACGTTCGATGATAATTGTGCAGATCTTAGCAGACGGTGCTAACAAAACAGAGAAATTATAATTTTTGGTATTTTTTTTCTTTTTCTTTTTACAATTTCAAAGGGAAAATCATTTTTATCGTCGAAAAAGAATGAATGAAATTTTTCTACGAGTCTTGAAAAAAACAATGTGTATGGATTTATAAACGTGCATGCAATTGTACAAGTAAAATGGTAAATTAAAAATGATGGATATGATTTTTATTTTTTTTTATGTAAAAGGTCAATCAATTGCTTTAAGTTGGTGAAAAATTTTAAGATTATTAAACAAAATTTTGAATACTAATTTATTTTTTTAAGCACTTTCATTGATCTTTTAAATTCACGAACTAATATTCCTAAGCTTATAGTTTAACGATTGAAAGGAATAAAAATTACCTGAAAATTATTTAAAGGAAAGAGATGATTGTTTAGAAAACGATCGATTAAACTTGTTTATATTGAAGCTCGTAGAAAAGAGATTTAATAAAACAAGTTTGTTCTTGTTCTTATCGAAACCATAAGAAGACGTCTCTCTGCGTTCCATCAAAAGTGGTCCAACGAAAGAAACAGCCTACTTTCTCCTTTCTCGAATATTTCTCTCCTTCATACACCACCCATCTCTTTATTTTTTTCCCCGTTTTCTTTTCCTTTTTCCCGTCTTCTCGTTTCTAGATTTTATTCTTGCTTTGATCCTACGTAACGATTACTCGTCGTTGTATAATAACTTTGCTCCTACGAAGTATATTTTTTTATCCTCGACTAGTTTAAACAATATCGTACAGTTTCTTGAAAATTATTCTCAGATATTAAAAACCTTTTTATTTTAAATAATTCTTTTGTATTTTTTTTTTTTTTTTCAAAAATTCTTTAAGGAACAAATATCAATTTATTACGAGCAATGTAAGTCAAAAATTAAATATTTTGTTTTTAGAATTATAATCAAATAGAAAACAAACACGGGGGGGGGGAAGAAGAAACAAAATTCGTATTAAAATTTTAATCAATCGGATTAAAAAAAAAATATCATTGATTTTAATATACAAATCTAAAAAAAATAACAAAAAAGTTTAAACGCAAGATTTTAATCTCAAGTTGAATTATATTCCATCCCACCTGAAGAAAAGAGAATACTGCCGAAAAGAAGTAAAATAGAGAAACGTAAAATAAAAAAAGGTAAAAAGATCATCGATCTAAGAAACTGCTTAGCAATGAGTATCTATCTAAACATTACCACGAGTTACGGTAGCTAAGAAACTGACATGAGTGTTTTTCGATCGAACGATAAAACGCTAACTCTCGCGAGTACGAGAAAATAAACGTGTGTACATACACACACAAACATATTTACACGTAATAGACACAAACATATTCACATACGATATACCTTTCTCAACATACATGAATTGCATATCCATGCACGCACGTGTTTATGTGTGTGTGTGTGTAGAGAGAGAGAGAGAAGTAGCGTTTTCTTATATGCGACTTGCGAAACCGTTGGTCGGCACGCGCGGTGTAGTCGTTGGTACTCGTTCGCGGTCGTGATCGTAGTCGTAATCAAGAGTCAAAGTCAAGGTCGAGATCGACTAAGACAGACAGACAACATAGAAAGACAGAAAGAGAGACAGAGAGTACCCCACCGAGAAGAGAAGCTCTTATGCAATTCTTCTTACTTACCGTCGATGTTGTTGTCGTCGTTGTCGTTGTCGTTGTCGTTGTGTTTGTAGTTGGGTCTTACGTTTGCAACAGATTAAGTGAAAAGATGAGAGAATAATCTTTAATGAGAATGACGATGATGATGATGATGATGATAGTTTAATGATCATGTCAATAGAAAGTCTTCTTTTATCTTTTATTGATCGAAACTTCGGAATATTTTTGAGATACCGTATATTACATGCCAATGATTTTATTTTTACCTTATTCTAATCGTTATAAGATTCAAGGTCATTTCAGTTATATAACTAACACGAACCAGATTTTTCATCGTAACTACTTCGTCTTTTTATCTTTTTTTCTCTAAGCTTTCATATTTAATCCTTCAAAAACATATTAAACGTATACGTGAGGGTAGTTTAATAAGTTTGATCAAATAAAAGTAATTTAAACAGATTTGTTTTGGGAAAGACTATACATTTGATCCACAATGTGTTTTTTAATTGTATTTATGCCATCGGAAAAATAGGTTTTATAGAAGCCTGGAAAATACTCGTCCAAAGCGACTATGATCTCCCTCGTTCGTAGAGAATCACTTTCCGCCGAGGCAATTTTTATAAATTTATAAGAACAGGAAGAAATCACAGGGAGCCAAATCCGGAGATTAGGGTGGAGGAGGATTGTAATTCATAGTCAAATTCGTGAATTTTGGTCGTTCGATTTGTGGGACAGCGCATTTGATCGAGGGTAAACTTTTTAATGTTAGTGACTAACATAAACTACGCGCTAATTCTGGTTGAAATTTTACCTGAGGGGGGTTTGAAGAATGGAAACCTTTCGAGTTGATACTCCATCTTATGGATTTCTTATGGATTCTAGATTTACCAGATTTATCGAACGACCTTCGTAAACGGAATCAAAAGAAGATCAGTTAAATTGTTCGATGGTAGTTTTATGTATTAGTCTGTCTAATATGAAATGAAGCAAATTCTTAATTTAATTATGTGCATTTTTTGCTCCATTTCATATTTGACAAGTTAATATTAGAAATGATAACGATCTCTATAAGATTACTGGTGTCAATCAATTTTAAATGGGAGACTGGTAATCTCTTTTGTCAAGGAAAGTTATTTAAAAAGGAAAAATAAAGTTAGTGTTTATGGGGATTTTCACGTAAATCCATAAAGGGTCGATTCCCCTTTTGACTTTTTCTTTTCAGAATTTGAGAAGAGTCATTCAGTTCAATAGTTGCATCCCGTTTGCAATAGACCCTCGGCACTAAAAGGGTTCAAAGTTCAAGTTCGTGTACCATACAAAAGGAATTGGGAACACATAACATTTGAGCATCCGAATTCTTAGCTCTGTGATCAAATTTCGGCTACATAGTCCAGTCCATCTAGCATTTTGAGAGGCTGTTGCTCCGACCTAAACGCACAAAATTTTAAATGATCCGGAAAGTGGTCTACATTAAGATGTGCATTATGCGTATTCCGAGAAACGTGCTTTTTTTGCATTAAAAATCAAAATGTGAAAAAATTCGAAAAAAATCGTGTTTTTTCGTAAATCGCGGCTTATATCTCGGAAACTAATAGTTTTTGGTAAAAAATTTACTCGAATTAATTTGTTCCTTATAAAATTCTCTTTAATATGGAAATAGTGTGATATGCGAAATTGTTATAGTTTTCTTGCAAATGGCGGTCGCGTAAAAAGTCAAAATTTTGCAAACGCTGTTTTTTTACGTAATGTTTTTCAATAGTTAACAATTATATATTTTCATGAAATTTATGAACAAGTAACATTACTTTATTAACAATAAGTACGTGCAATTTTGTTTTTATAAGTTCAATAGTTTTTGCAAAAAGCAAAAGTTAATTAAAAAAAGTTGGTTTTTTTGATCAATCGCTCCGTCAAAAGTAACAATCTTATATAGTTCCTGATTTTTTTATACGTTGTAGGAGAGCAAAAGAACAATATGTATGTTTCACTTTTTTTAAATATTAATTAATACGCAAGAAAACTATAACAATTTCGCATATCGCACTTTTTAATATAAATAAATTATTTAATTTATAATTCGTTTATTATAGAAAAATTTGCAATGTTCAAGATCGGTCATTCCGCGGAAACTTAATCACGAAAACACGGTTATTATAGTCGTAACAATTACTATAATTACTTTGATCATTACACGTATCACGTTTTAATACCAGTCTTTTACCAAGTTACGAAAATTTTAGATTATTATTATTAATATCAGTTCTCTCTCTCTCTCTCATAAGGTAGAGTTTCCTTATTATTTTATTTCCACTTTGTTACTTTTCTTTCTCGACGAGACGTTAACGTTAGGTCCTTGTTCGTTTGTTTTTTTTTTTCTTTTTCCCTTGGAGTTCACTGCCACTGTCCTCTACGAAGTTTCCGGTAGTTTCACGTTACTGAAAAATTCTTTTTCCTTCTAATAACCCATACATGGACCTTGACTCAGGTTACGTCATTTTTATTCCATCATAGGAAAGCTTTCCTCCTATCATTTTTTTTTCTTTCATTTTCTTTATTTCATTTTCATTATTTCTTTTTCAATTTTATTCTCATTCTCATTTTCTCTATCTTCATATTGGTCTACTTGAGTAACAAACAGTGAGTCCAATAGTATACTTGCTATTAAAAAGAAAGAGAGAACAAAAACTGTGAAAGATAGAGAGAGAGAACAAAAAATGATGGAAGTAAGAAAAGATATACCATTGGATTTTTCTCACGGTTTATAAGAAGGAATAATAGATCGTCTTATTCCATGTTCCTCTTCCTGTATACCGCAAAAGCGTTACGAATAGAAACCACGAATGAATATAAAAAAATAATATATATATATCTCAGAAGAATCCTATGCTGTATCTGTTGTAATACAAAAAAACAAGTTGTAAAAAAAAATGTAGCAAAAAATCATATATCTATAGATTCATTGGTTTTATATACACGTGCACTTGTATGTTATTTTTTTCTTATAAAAATTATTTTAAATTACTTCAAATTTCACTCATCTAAAAAAGAAACTGTAGTATTGCATATATATATATATATATATTCAAATAAAAATAAATTTAAGTAATTAATAAGAAAATATACAAAATAATATTCGACTAATTGCAGATAGTTCTTTTTTTTTTATATAAAATAATTATTATTTCAGAGAAATTTTACTTATCTAGAATAATAAATATATGATGCTATATAACTGGAGTATTTAAAGTGTAATAATAAACAAAAAGTAAAATATAGACAATAAGGAAAAAGATATAAAAAATATATTAATTATTTGATCCATCAATGATTTTTTTTTTTTATATACGAAACTATTATAAATTATATTATAACAGCTTTTAATATATTTTAAATAATTATTTAAATATTTTTTAAAAATATTGTTCATCCTATGAAACAGAAAATAAATCTATGATTAATATATTAGGTGTACAAATAAATTTCCGCCGTTCTTATTAAAAAATTAAGCATTTGATGATTTTAAATGATGTAAAATTGCTTGCTGAGTTACTCCTAATATAAGTGCCTGTTTTTTTTGCGTTTGGCACGAATTTTCAACCAATAATATTTCTAATTCTGCGTATTCGTACAGTTTCAGCCTTCCGTTACGTATTTTATCTTCGATGTCACAGTCTCTGTTCTTGAACTATAAAAACCATTAATGAAAACTTCTCTAACTTAAAAAAGCCTCGACATATGCCTCTACAAGCAATCGATGCTCATCAGATGCAGATTTCTTTAAATTAAATAATTTAATCGAACGTTCCCGCAAATGGTGCTTATTCGGCTCAAAACTCGACATTTTCGAACAAAAAAAAATATCTGTTATCGATACAAAATTACTAATATACCAAGATTATGTTGTCGAGAGATGTCAAACCCTACAATGTGACATTTTACATCAGACAATTTTAACCATAAGTTAAATATAAAGCCATATTTTGTTAGACGGCGGAAATTTATTTGTACATCTAATAGAAACGAAAAAATAATGTTATTTCTAATTTCAATTTTGATTTCAACCACTTGGTTAATGTTAAATTTATAAAACTTGAAAGTCCTCCTAGTATTTATTATATTCGTTCAGTGTAACCAATTGTCTTGCGTAATCCCAAGAAAATAAAAATAAAAAGATAGAAAGAAAAATAAAATGACGTAGTGAAAAGAAGGTAAGTACTTACTATGTAAGTACTTTACAAGTAAGTGTCTAGAATGTCTGGAAAACGGTTTAGCTGCTTGTTGCTTCCTCTATTTCTACTTCTACTTCTACTACATCTTCTTCTTTTTCTTCCTTCAAAGCTATTTCCGAGTAAGACTGTCGCGAGTTTGTTATACCGTTAAACGTGAGTTTCCTTGCTAGCAGTTTTAAAAGAAATGCAGAGAAAAAAGTTACGAACGGCATTGTGCGTGGAGGTACACAAGCAAACTTTATAAAAAAAGATATTTATATCCCTCCTTTTTTTTTTTCTTATCTTTTCCTTATATTTTTTTTCTTATCAATCAACCAATCAATCAATTTTTTCAATTGTTAGAACTTTGAATAAGTTCTCGTCGTTCTTTTTTTCACAATATAAAAGCTTTATTTAAAATATAAGGAAAAGTAAGGTTCAAGGTTAAGGTGTTAGGTTCAATATAAAGGTTCTAATTCCTCGAGTTGAAAATCCATTATTTTTGAAGTCGTCGAAATTAGTCTTCAACAAGAACTCTATCTGCTTCAGTTGCAGATATTTTTTTAGAAAAAAAACACTTTATTTCGCACAAAAATAGATACTTTCAGAAGCAATAAACAAACACGTGATTAACATTAAAGTAAAATACCATAGACTGAAATTGAATGTTACATGCAGTACTTTCTTGCATTACCATTCGAAATTTCATACAGGGAGTACTGTTAATGCAATTTTTTTTAAGAAACAGCGAGAACTTATTCAAGGTCCTAATATATTATTTACCGCAATTTGTTTTTATCCATAAAATATTTTTATGTAAACAACATTACGTTGAAGATTCCAATTTATAATCGTTAAAATAGTAGCTAAAAGTACGAACGTTTGTATGAATGTTAATATTGTATGAACGTTTTGGTAGGTAGGTAGGTAGTATGTGTGTGTGAATTGTGTATGCACACGTATGCGTGTATTTATATTATGTGTATAGTCCTCAAGAGGAACATTTCTCACTGTCATCGCGTTTGAATCCTGTCAATGACCTCGACTCATATATAAACGTTAAAAGAAGACACATATAGGAAAGATTTACACTCATAATCATAATACATAAAATTAGCGTGGACTGCTTAAGAAGAAGAAGAAGAAGAAGAGACAGAGAATAAAAGAGAAGAAAATAAGAGGATGAAATCGTCAGGTGGTGAACAAACTGATATTGAAAACGTGTAATAAGCTATTCCTAGTGTATTTTATTTCTGCTAAATCACGAATAAATCTTACGATTAGAATACGACGGGCTGATTTCTTTGACGTTAGATACTTAACTATTTTATGCTTGTTTTTTACTTTTTATTTTATTTTCAATGACATTTGTTGTTAATTATTCCGATAATAAATATATATTTTAGAGACACGTGTATTGTAATTGGATCATTAATATATTTTACGTAATACTTAATAAAAAGTTTTCATCGATTATTCACGGATAGATATCGAGTCGAAGATATATATTTAAATGCAAAAACAAGTATGAAATATTAAATACATAAAAGAAAAGACAAATTTATTTATGTCGGTAAACGTAATACAATAATTCGTGGCAGAAGAATTTAGCAATTTGTGGTAACTGGAATAGGCACCTTGGTTAATTATATTATTCGATATAAAGGTAGTAATTCTGCAGTAATTAAAGTAATTAAAATAAAATACACTTAAGCAATAAAACACAATGTTTCTTAGAAAAAAAACAAAGATGAAAATTACCAACCAAATCGATGATCGGAAAATATTGATGTGTTTTATAGGATTTTCTTTTTGTATGCGGTACCAATGCAATTAGAATTCATATACAGCATAAAAGAAAAAATCGCACGAAACAGATTTGATAAAAAGGGACCGCGTAAAGACAGTTTCGTGTGTATTTTTTAAGTCAACGACAACAACAAAATTTATTAAAAAATTTACAATGGTGTTACACCCTTAAACTAATGCATTTATTAAAAATGCATGTGCATTTAAAAAGTGCATATTTTTTTTCGGATATGAGAGTTTAGAAAAAGTGCACCGGTAGGATGCATGCGCGTCCGTGCGTCACGATGCGCACGCACTCGAAAGAAGAAGAAGAAGAAGAAGAAGAAGACACGTCCTAGGTCCCGTACACTTCCCGCGGTAGCGTGGCGGCTTGACCAATTAAGGGCCTCTTCCGTCGAGGCCCCCAAGAGACGTACACATTACGTTCGTTCGAGCGTGCACACGCGTGCACACGCGCGCGCATGCGAGCACACACATGCGAGCACACAAGCACCTTCCTAACGACGTAATTTTCCTAAGTTGTTCCACATCAGGTGATCGAGCCGTTGGACAGGTAGATCGAGCCTTTTAATACCATCCTTTTTTTTTTTTTTTAAATATTTTTCAATTTCTTTATATTTATTCCTACTGACGCAAATAGAGAAAAGAAAAAATAAACAACTTAGCCGTACTTTAACTTTTATCGATTATTCATGCAAATTATTTTGTTTTTTTTTAATGATTTTTATTATTATTAGGTGTGTCAAGTATGAAGTGGAGCAAAAAATGCACATAATTGAATTGAGAATTTGCTCCATTTCATATTTGACAAACCTAACATTATTATTATTATTATTTATATCGTAGATATAAAAAAAAAATTGCCGTTGAATAATAATCATTTTTCGTCCTTTTTCTGAAATATTGTTTTAATTATTTTTGCTCGTCGAAGTATATTGCGGAATGGTTTAAATATAGAAAGATATGCATTTTTTAATTTTTTTTTTTTATATATATCTTGCAACTTAATCGTTTATTAACACAAATTTTTATGATGATTTTATTAATGATTATTTTTATATGTAATATAAATAAAATATGTAATACAATGTCGTATACAGTTATTTTTAATTAATCTCGAATAATGCGAATAAAGACAAAAAGAAACGTCATCCTTAACCTGGATGTGTGTTATTTAATCGTTTATTCATTTAAATTTTACGAGAATTATATTTGAACATTAATTATTTAAGGATTTAGGAAAGATTCGTAGAATTCGTTAATTCGATTATTTATTATTTCTTTGGAAATTTTGATAAAAGAAAAAAAATATACGCCGACATTTAGTTGAACAAAATTCTTTAATCGACATTTAATAATCTTTCATAATAACGTGTTTTGTGTGTTTTTTTTTTTTACGAATAATTTTATATCGATTAGAAAATAATCGAAATTACGAGGATAATCGTTACACGAATAAAAAAGATCTTTAATTTAAGTTTGAAAAAAAAAAAAAAACAAAGAAATGAAGAACGTTCGTAGAATCTCGAGAATAGTATTTCTTAGGCGTTAATTTCTTTCGCCATTTTGTCCAGCAATATTTTGCGAGAAGACGTTGGTTGATTCTAGAAGAAGATGGCTTCTTAGAGCAAAACCCAATGAATGTGCGAAAGACGAATGGAAGAAGGTGAGACGACCGCACTTCTGACCTCAAGAACTCCGAGAAATGGAAAGAGAAAGAGAAAAAGATAAAATGTGAGATTGTAAGAAAGACAAGATGCCTGCAGTCTCTCTCGAGATGGTATATAAAAGGAAGAAAAGAAAGAGAAAGATACTCGAGAATAGTAATAGTAGTAGTAGTAGTAGTAGTTGAAGAAGAAGAAGAAGAAGAAGAAGAAGAAGAATGAAAGAAACGATTTGGTAGGGGATTCAACAACGAAAAGAATTTCATTCGCGATATTCTTTCATATATAACTATTCCTTTTTTTTTACTATTTCCTCGTTCCCCCAAATTCACTTGACTCAATTCTTAACCCTCTATGAGTCTGTGTAATATTCAGGTCACATAATAATATATCGACATTTTAATTATATGATGTCAATATTGATAACAAACAAACAAACAAATAAAATAAATAAATAAATAAAAATAGTTTAGAAAGAAATATTTGTTTTATCTGCACACGCATATAGTTGATTTTGTTGATTTTTCGTACCACAAATTTGTCTACATTTAATACCAAAAATTCTGTCCATATATAGGGCTAAATAAATAGTCAAAATAAAAAAGTACTTGAATAATAATAGTAATAATAATAATAATAATAATAATAATAATAATAATAATAAAATCCATGATCGTTAATGATGAAATGCAAAGCACGGTTTACCGCATCGAACGATTAATGCATGCATAATTTTGCATAGATTTATTTCGTTAGTAAATAATTTCTTTCTTTTATTAATCATATTCTTATTTTTTCTCTTATATATTTTATTATTCTTTCTTTCTTATTATTTCTTTAAATATATATTTCTATTGAAGATCTAAAAAATGGTACGAACGTGGTATTTCTTGTTGGGTGTATTATCAAAAGGATTTATCGTGACTTTGGTTGTTTTTATTTAATGGAATACAACTTAGTTTCGTTCTCACCGCCCACAGTGAACTCAGTGAATCGTGTGTATCTCTGTTTATATGTGATATGTATGTCTGAGTATTCTTGCTTAAAGGTATCCTCGCACGCAGGGAAACGCACTTGGCCTACCAATGCAAGTACACCGATTCAAGTATGGTATATACCTGAATTATATGCCGTACTACAGGACGATCCACTTGCACTTCCAAGGACACAGGTGTATTCCACCACATATATCTGAGTCTACTGGTAACAAAGGTTAACATGATTTATTTCTAATTACTCTCCATTTAACTGTATTCATCTATAAACTTATTCGATACTTTTTATCTAGTCTTACGTATAGTATAGGTCTTAATCAATGTCAAGGATAATTAATCATATTATAAAATATCAAATTAGATAAGAAAGATTTAGGAATAAATTATATTTCAAATACGAGATACGTGTTTTAGGTCCTTGAATAAGTTCTCGCCTTTTTTTTCCACCTGACGCAAGCCTAACGTTTCAAAACTGTTAAAGCACTTGTAATATTTTTCCAAACTCTGTTAGCATTTGATATGGGTCTTGATCAAACAATTCCTCTAATTGTTCATCTTAAAACTTTGTCAGTGTGCCATAACGTTCCCTTTATCCTCAAATTGAAAATCATTATTTTTGAAGTCATCGAAATCAAGTCTGCATGTCGTATCCGATGTAAGTCTCAACAAGAATTCTATGTGTTCCAAGTTGCAGATTTTTTTTTAAATAAATAGACACGTGGTTGACACTGTAGTGAAATACTGGTATATGTACTGAAGGTTACATACAGTACTTCATTAGCATTTGAGAATTCCATTTAGGAAGTATTGTTGATGCAATTTGTTTAAGAAACGGCGAGAATTTATTCGTGGTCCTAATATTTGTAACCAAGGTAAGTTTAGTTTCTATTTAATTTGACCAATGTAAAACAGGAGATGAAACACCCTGTATATATACGTATAGAGAGCTACGTATGTAATACGTACGTAGAGGTATGCACGGCCGACGGTGTGCCGCTTACATTAAATAAATTACCGTGGCAGCGGACCGGTAACACGGGAACGCTATTACCTGGTCTCTCTTCTCGTTCCTCTGTGTTGCTTCTTCGTCTGTTGTATGAAGTATATATATATATATATATTACAGAGGTTTTCTATATGTATTTGTACGTGTTCGTGCATTTGTGTGAGATCGAAAGAGAAAGAAAGAGAAAGAGAGAGATAGATAGAGCACAAATACAGGAACGCAAGCACGCATGCACGCACGCACGCACGTAAGCACGGCTGTGCCTACAGCAAACTTGACTCGTTTCTTGCGCACTACGAAGGAAGTCGCAGTCTTCTTAATGGCCTCTTCCCATGACCGTAGCCCACCTGTTGACGTCCTGAAAAATTATTTCTCCTATGTAATAATGGTGACGAATAGAACGGACACGCGACGTCCTGGACACGAGACGACCGAGAACACGTTTTTCCTACTACTATTTCTCAGATATTACTTTGATTTCGTTTATTATTTTTACTTCCATTGTATACGTCTTTTTCTTTTTTTTACTTTTAATTTTTTATTTTCTCTAATGTGTTTTCTTCTTTTCTTGTTTTTCTTATTCTTTTTTCTTTTGATTGACCTAATACAGAAGATTAGAATAACTTTTTTGTTTTGGGACTGTTCTGAATTAGAAATGAAACAAAATTTTTTTCCTTTTGCGATGAATATTATTTCTTGATTTTTTTTTAAAAACACGAAAGATTTCAACTAATTTTAATGTATGTCAATAGTTATAAAATAGAAAAGTTTGTAGTGACAAATTTAACATAAATCAAAAATTCAAAAAATTAATTTAATAGAATAGTAAAAGAAAAAGATAAGATATATTGGTTAAAAATAGATACCAGATTTTATCAAAAAAAAAATTCAAAATCAGTAAATTGATTCAATATTATAATATTAGGGGTTAATATTTTAACCCTTTCCTTACGACAGTCAACTCCGTTGGAATAACGCCACTGAACGATGCACCGTGCCGCGAAATGTGCACTTTGCTGCATATCAGTCTTCTACATAACAAATGTTTCATCGTGTTATATGAAAAATATGAAAATGAGTATATTGTATGAATATTCAATTGGGTGTTGCCTACAACACCCGTTACACAAATCATCGCGAGAACGCCAACTATAGCCGGCACCCGTAACGATAGTTGATCTAAAATTCTCCATAAAACTGATGAATTAAATCAACCGAAATTGAATAACAAAAAAAGAAACGAGATCTGAAAAATGACTGATATAATGAAGCAATAAAAAGATAAAAAAAATAAATAAAAAAATAAAAAAATATGAATATAAATTTTAATCTTGAGAAGTTATCGAACGTCAGGTTGTTAAAAAGTCGACTAGACGAATAAGATAGAAGTTTTCAGCGGGTACCAGCATCGTGTATGGGCATTGTATTTAAACTTTACTCGATGTTCACATCACTCGCGGAAAAACTATGGACGGTGGATATTTTTAACGCGAATGCCCCTTACCGTTATGTCTATTCCCAATCTACGAATTACCTTTAAACTTAAAACTTCCTCTCCTTTCTATATCCTTCTTCTTATTTTATTTCAAGTTGTATATTTTCATCATCTTCTTCCATTGGTATCGTTCTAAATCATCCTTCGACGTTTACGACAGTCTTATTCTATTTTATTGTTACGAGTATACTTACGTCATCGGAAGAGTACTATACCTAGTTTCATTTAAACGTTCTTATTCTTCCTCTAGGTATGATTTTTACAAAAACTTTTTCTGACCGAGAAGAAAATCCACTCGGAAACGTTACTTCAACGTTATTTCAAACGTTTGCTTTCTCACGCGTACCAACAAAGAATAAATCCTAATTTTTCTTCAACGATAATCTCGCGATAGTCTTTCTTTTGTTTCTACGTAAAAATTATCTTGATTTAGGTTAAAAAATAACAAATATACAATAGCAAGTAATAGTAATAATAAGAATAATAATATTGATGATAAAAAGAGAATAAAAGAAGGGTGGGAGGGAACGAAAAAAAAACTGAAAAAAGTAATATCAATCGTAAATATTACTTCTCGGAGTAGACCCGTTTCTCACACTTTATTTTTATCCGTTCAATGCGAAGGCCATTTTATGCGGGCCTCCCTGTCCCGTACTTTACTTTCCTTCGGATATTCCGTTAAATACCGACGTCGAACGCGATCGCGAATCCAGGTGCCGGAGGTCAGCAGCTTACGTCAGGTTAGGGTTCCAACAGAGAGCATTCTCTTCTTTCTTATTCCTCTTCTTTCTCTTCTTCTTCTTCTTCATCTTTTTCTTTTTCTTCCCTCCCCTCATTCCCCCTCCTCTTTCGTTCTTCGTGCATATATTTGCCATTTTTGGAAATATACGGAAGCAATGAAACATTTTCTTGCTCATCTTTATTTTTAATAATATACCTTTCATAAATTTTTATACTAAAATATATACCTATTATTATTATTATTATTATTAATTGAGGTATATTAAAATAGGTATAGTATATTTAATATTAATATATAGCTGTATAAATTAAAAAATTATTTTTTTCTCATGTACGAACTTTGTTCTTTAAAGTTCATCGAAATATACGAATTTTTATAATAAGTTAAAGAGTTTTAATATAATTATTCAAAATATCAACAAATTTTCATTAGTTTGATTTTATTTTTAATTTACATGCACGAGAGGTATTCAAAGAATTATTTGAAAATTTATTAAATTTGCTTAGAAAATATTTCTTCGTGCAATTCTATTATATGATTAACCTTAAATGCCAATTTATATGCAATTACGCAATTACAATTTGATCTTTTTTTCATAGATGTTCAGGGTATGTATAAACGTATATATAAATATTTATCTAAAATATTCGCTTATGTTCTCCTTCGATTTAGATAAGTTTTCATTACGTAAAACTATTCTTAATGGATATGTATATATAAATTAGATAAAATAAATTTGTTCGTGTGAATTTCGCTAGAGAATTTCTGTTCCTTTCGATGGACTTTCCCGAACGGGATGGTACGTAGTACATCCAGGTGGACACCTTGAAGAACCGTTTGTCGCGCCCTCGATAAACCTCTTGTCGAGAGTGAAACCGATCGTTCCGATTTCATTGAAACTTTCCTAACACTCTCTTAACCCCAGATTTTCTTACTTTTATATGCATTATCTGTACAAACATCTTTTATCTTATGAATCATAAAAATATCTATGATTGAAAATAAAACTGACGGATGACTTAACGGATAATTTATATGTGCAAATAAAACATATATATTGGATCGGAATAAAAATAATTATTAAAGAAATTAATGAAACATATTTATTTTATTTGAGTATTGAATTACATTAAGTTACATTTTATACATTTATTATGCCAACAGACTATAAATAAAATAAATCTATCTAAAAACAATTATTACAATAGAATTTATTTTAATATTACACAATTATTGATATCATTAAATGAATTAGTAAAATAAGTGTTTGTTTATTGACAATCAGTCCCATAGAAAATAAATTATTCAAGAAATAGATGAAACATATATATTGGATTTAAATATTGAATTACATTAAGTTATATTTTATTTATTTATTATGCCAACAGACTATAAATAAAATAAATCTATCTATAAATAACTAATAAAACTTTGATAAAATATAAATTAAGCATTTGTTTGTAATTAGATAAAAATATTAAATAGAATTTATTTGATATAACACAATTATTGAAATCAAATGAATTGGTAAAATAAATGTTTTATTTATTTGTGTAATCAGTCTAATAAAAAATATTCAATTTTCAATAAATAAAGATAGATCTATCTAATATGATTTTAAACTCGTTGACCTTGAAAATATTTAAAAAGAAAATGTGGGGAAGTATACAGACGTATCGCAAGAAGTGTAGGTAATCGATGATGTGGCAGACTATAAAAGACGACCGACAGGTTGTTCATCCTCCATGAATTTGATCGTTCCGCTCAATGGCCGAAATTACTAGGGCCTATATATATATATGTTTCTCTTCTCGCATCGATGCGGACCTCTCTTCAATCGTGATCGCGACTCGCTCGAACGATCCTCCTGATTCTAGGAATTTGTCCCCCATCTAGAATCCGTTCCAACCAAGTTAATTCACCTTACGATGAATTTTATTCTCAACTTTAAACCATAAATCATTTATACATCAAAACACAATTTCTTTTTTTTCCAAATTTCATATGATCCTCGCAAGTTTATTTAGTTTAAAATAATGTTTCATAAACATTTCTATGATATCAAATTTGGAATCTATACGAACAAAATTTATATACAAATTGTATACAGATTATTGTAATACCAAATTACAATATATTATCAAAATTTATATAACATACTACACGGTCAATAAAATAAAAACAAAAAAAACTTTCAACCAAAAAAAAAAGGTAACCTTCGTTTCTATCCCAAAGAAACAAAGAAAGAAAAAAAAAGATATTCTTTGAAGCACGCTTGACCTAGTTTCTTCGTAGCCGATGACGTAATACGTCGAACCTATTGGTCATCGACCAATCTCGTGTTTCTTATTTAAAAAAAATAAAAAGAAAAAACTCAAACAAAATGGATTCTCTTAAGCAACAGGTTGTGAGATTCGAAATCGATGTGAGATTCGAATTCGTATCGCGGGTTACAAAAAATAATATAATATATTAATAAAAAGAAACGAAAAGGAGGAGTGTGTGTGTGTGTGTGTGTGTGTGTGTGTGTGTGTGTGTGTTGGGGGGATGACGGGAGAAGTAAATATAATATAAAATTTGGGATAAAAATTCGTGGTAGGTCTGACGTGTTGTTGCGCGTGTTTGTTGAAAAGGTGCGCGCGCACACGCGCGTGGAGCACGAAGAGCGCGTGTTTGAAAGGCTGTACAAGCAAGCCTTATGCCGAGGTTGAGAGTGGGTTCATCGGACCCAAGCGGCCGCGGATTTACCGTTAAGTCTTCTTGGCGAAACCGAGAGAAGCAAACTTGCTCCTTCTCTTTCTTCTTTTCGTTCTCTTCCTTCTCTTCCTTCTCTTTCACCACCTCTTCTTCCTCCTTTTCCTCTTGTTCTTCTTCTTGTTCTTGTTCTTGTTCTTCTTCTTCTTTGGATTTCTATTCCATAGTAGAGGCAATCTACGATTCAGAGAAATTGTTTCAAGTTCAAAGTTACAACAGAAGTTTAAAGATTTGAGTACTTTTATGACTTGGCCCCTTTTGTTAGAACTACTTCCCTAGTTTTGATAGGTTGTATCTCTGTTTGTATGTATTATTGGGTTGTGTTAGATATTTTTACTTTTATGTCATTGAAATATTGTAATTTTGTGAGGTTTTTATTGGAAGTGAATGTAAGGGTTGGGATCAGGAATCTTTGGTAAAAATTGATAAATCTTTGACAATTGTGTTTACTTAAACTTTTGATTTAATTATTTCTTAGTTTTAAAGAGTTCGTATATATATACTTGAAAATTTAAAAATCTGCTGAGTATAGTAATATATTTTTATATAAACATATTTACAAAATCATAATCATCCCCAAACAGTATTGGAAAATAATAATCTTTATTATTTTTGTCTGCTGTTCTTTTCCTTCCATTCACCACTTTCCACTATCTTCTTAAAGAATTTCCAAAAAAAGAAAAGTAGAAATGCCTGGTATAATTAATCGGAAATATTTTTAAGGTCATCGTACCCCGCCGAGAACGTGTCAGTGTGTTTAGTCAGATTCTTGAAATTTATTTTACTACTTTGAGAAAGATTTTATTGGAAAGGGAATGCATAAGCAAAGGTAAATTGAGGAACAGTAAATAGGAATTCTGTAAATCGATGTTAATCCTATTTCTTAAATTCTTGTTATTAATCATTTTCCTCTAATTTCGAAGAAAATAAAAAAAAAATAAAATACAAAATGTCACAATCATTCGCAAACGATATAAGTTCAATAAATATATTATACAAAATCTTATAAAAGATATCTTCAATATTCGCGTTTCCTTCATCTTCCATGGAACTTAAAAAAAAAAAAAGGAAAAATAATTTCCAACGAGAAAAAAGCTTCCGGTATAATTTAATAGAAAAATTTATTCTAAGGTCATCGTAACATCGGAAGTATTATAAAATGAAATTAACAATAATAATAATAATAATAATAAAAGAAGAAAAAAGAAAAATAAATAGAAAAATAGAAAAATAAGTAGATAATATTTTAAGTTGAAAATATTAATTGGTTGGATCGATGAAGGTATTTACATTAGCTGTCGTAATATAGCAAAGATACCAAGAGAAGAAGTAGTTACATCACTAGCAAGATCGTTACAGTGGCTTGCTTAGAAAAACCATCGATGGAGTTGATGGAATGTCTCCTCCGTAGCATTGCCATTGAAACGAGCTTAGGGAATACTTTCTAATACCTCAGGTTCTTCTTATTATTCTTCTTTTTCTACTCTGTCTCGCGACGATGCTCGTGAAGAACTTTCCAAGGAAGTTGTTTGTCGTGTAATACGTCTATATGTGTATATATATGTGTGTGTATATATATGTGTATATATGCTTGTAAGTGTTTTATGGGAATGTCTATAAACTTGTTGGTTAGTGTACGTGTTACATAGGATCAAATTAGAAAGACTTAATTATGAAACTGGATCGAGAAACGAACTATCACCATCGTTTCCTCGAAAATATCGATCATTATGGAACCAGTACGAAATTATGTCTATTAGGTTACGATGAGATACGTCAAAATTACTGTCATTTGTATGTATTGGTAGGTATATGTAAGTATTGATCAAGGTGAATAAGTGAACAACCTAAGACAGAAAATTTAACTCGTCTTTCAAGGAAGATCCTATCGTTGAATATAAAATTAGAAATAGGATAGTTCGAAGAGTATCTTATTAAATAAAAATATAATCATTTTAAAATATGTATTAATTTAAAGGGTGTCTTATAACTGAAACTACATACGAGCAAGGTTTTATTTTTTTATAAAAATACATTTTCAAGATTTGTCGAGTCTTTAATAAAAAAAAATATAATTTTTAATATTATTTCATTTCACGTTCTTCGATTTATTCAAGATTCTAAGTTTTCGTAAGAGATCCTGTTTATTGAATAATTAAACAAGGACGATTAATGGCCTTAAATATATATTTTTATTCGAATCTATGACGAAACAATTGCTTAGAAAATATTTCAATCATATTTTAAGATTAGCAAATCCTACGATATTGGATGTAAGATAGACAAATTTAAAATACAAAAAATGATAAAATTATTAATCTTTCGTTAAGAAAGAATAAAAAGTATTTATGTATACTGTTTGTAATATGGAATATACATTCTCTCATACTCAACCCAGTTTCTTTAATGAACACTATGATTGTAATTCGTCGCGCGTTTAAGACGTGATACCGTGGTTGTGTTCTACGTGATCAACCAAATATGCGTCACTATCCTTCAACTAAGATTCAACCATTACCTTTTTTGTTCGATGCTGTAACGAATTAGAACTAGCTATGAGCTAATTCGTATATGTCGTATCATTGAAATTATACCAAAGTCATTTGAAATATGCAACACCACTACATTTTTATAGATACAATTCATTCTAACATTAGTGAAAATAGTCACGAATTCAAATGGCGTTAGTGTCATTTATTCTCACCTTCTAATTCTTACAATCATAAGATACAACATTTTAAAATAGTCACAAATAGAATATGTTAGAATATGTTAGAATATATAGAATAAATTACAATAAATTAAAAAATTCTAATACACGTCCTAATTTAAATAATTTTTAAAACAATTCAAATTATTATCTCTCTCTCTCTCTCTCTCTATCATAAATCATATAATACAATATTAAAATTCAAAAAATCCCAATGCACACACACGATTTGTATTATCCTAACAGTAAGAAAAAAAAGTAATTTAAAGGATAGAAAATATTTTTAGAACATGAATAGATAAATATTTTGTCATATGGTATTAAAATTTGAAGTTATTAAGAAATTGAATTATCTAAATAAGAAAAACCATATACATTTGAATGAAAACATAAATCTCTTTACTTGTAAATCATAAAATACAATATTAAAATTCATAAAATCCCAATACATAGACACACACCCCTAATTTGTATCATTCTATCAATAACAAAAAAAAATAATCTAAATAATAGAAAATAATTTTTGAAATTTGAGTTTTGAAATCACCATAAACTGGTGATATATATATAATGGGTTATATATATATAACAATAATAATATAATAATATAATAATATAAATAAAAAATATATAAAATATTAGAATTAGGACAAAAGATTTTCAATGTATTATTATAGTACTGCGTAATCCATGGAGTCTTCGGTGAGTTGGACGATCGGTACCGCAAGATCCAGAGACACGACTTACTTGGTTCACTTTTGCTGGTTAACGGTAAGTCCGTCAGGAGTCAGTGAGTCAACGAGTCAACGGGGGCGCACGCTGTCCCCACGCACGAGTCTAACCGATTGCTCGAGAATCAATCTTTTTCTGTATGCGTGAACACCTCTTCTCACACACACACACACACATACACATATATATAAGCATATAAAAATGCATAAATGTACAGATAGGTACATGTAAGTATTTACTTATATAAATTGTACATACACGTGTACCACGTGTACATACATGTTTGTATACATTGTATGCATGTGTTGTTCATGAACTTACACTCCAGTGTTCTCCTTAGGTGATGCAACTCTTACGTGTCGTCCATTCTTTAGTCTCTTCTTTTCTCTTCTCTCATTTTCTCTCTTTTCCTTTTTCTCTTTCAGAACTGTAAGATACCTGTGTGCATGTTCGTTTTAACCCGAGCATACAAGTTTAAGTTTGTTCAAAACTTACAATTCGTTATTTTTTTTAAATATTATAATGGAGTATCATTAAAAATCTTTCGAATATCAACGTAATTATTTATCGATAATAATGTTTTCAAATTTATCCAAATTTGGATATAAGTGTTTCGTGACATTGATCTTATTAACAAAATTATTTTCAACTCTTCTAAATTGTATTTATATTTAATTAATTTAAATTAAGAAATATTGTTTTAACAACGTTATAGAAAAATTGATAAGATAATTAATCGTTGATCGATTGGAAGATATTTTATTTTATGTTCCTAGGTTTATAAAAATGTAATTGGATTAACGATCGTTTTCTTAGATAGTTAAAGGTCTTTTATTTTTCGAGATTAATCACTTTAAGCGAGGTCGGAAGGAACGTTATTCACTTTTACGATCATCTCAAGTCCGGTCCTATCTCTAAGAGATCGAATCGAGATGACCCAGAAAATAGAATATTTTTCTAACTGGCTAATAACTCCGTCGCAGTAAACGAAAGGTTGAAAAATAATAATAATAATAATAATAATAATAGAAAAAAAACAAATTTTCATGTAGACAAAAAATTAATTGATTTTCGATACCCTTTTCATAGTTTTTCTTACCCATAGACCATATGGACAACGAAGTAACATATTTTGTAAAAAAAAAAAGTGTTAAAAATCTATCCCTTAATCTTATAATAGAAAGGCTTGATAATAATTTTCCTGACGATCGGTATAATAGATTAGGAAAATAATTATCTTCTTTCACGCCTATAGGAATTCTGGTTTATTGTGATGAAGCACTTTTTAAGGGATACTTCCAAAGAAAACCATATGGATCTAATAATTAATACGATATAATTAAATACTATACAATGTAACTAACTCCGCCTGCAGTTCTCTGGGTGAATTGAGTAACCCAGAGACACTGTTGCCGGTCCCAAGCCCGGATAAAGGAGGAGGGTTGAGGAGTAAAGTTAGCCACTTACTCTCCGTAAAAAAGGATTCCTGGTTTAGAGAACAGCAACGTTAGTCTCGAATAACTGACAGATTCATAGGAAAAAGACCAAGGCAAGGACATAGAATGATCAAAACAGTACACGACAATAAACCATAAGGATCCAGGTCATCAATAAGACCCCTAAAAAGATGACGGGACAGCTGGACGTCGGTTTCTCAGGCTGACCTAACTCAATAAAATACAGGCTTAAAGCCTAACGTAAGAAGAAGAAGAAGAAGAAGACAATGTAACAAACAAACAAACAAGAAAACTGATATTAAAAATAATTCAATTTAATATTAAATAATAAAATATTGAAATAAAAATAATATTCGATCTTAAAGAGAGATCTTAAAACCGATTGAAAAGATAAATATAAATATTAAAATATAAAAAAAGTCATGAAATATATAAAAGAGTAAGTAATAAAATGATAGATGGTAATAATATTTAGAAAAGTATAATACATAGTAATAAAGAAAGTATAGGATGATATACTGAGAGAAAAAGAAGGAGGAGGAAGGTATCCTTGATCATTCTGGCTCGTTCGTCGTCCTGCAAAGCCGGTTCAGTGACTCTCGATCGTGGTACCGTCAAGGAGTCCAGCACTGTCAAGGTCCGCTGGTTCTACTCAATGGTGTCGGGCTGTCACGCAATTTACCTACGGTAATCGACACGCCTTACCCACGAAGGACGCTCTATCTGTCCTTATGCAGACGATCCTCTTCCAACCCTTATTATCTGTTGCCCGTTGCGATATCTCTCGTTAGGCTATATCTGATTTCCACTTGATTTCATCTTCAAAGATATTCACGCGATTTGCATCTACACCCTCCATTTTATTTATCGATTATCTTTTATTTCAATGCAAATATAATATATTTTTCTTTTACAGATTATGCTAATTTAGAAATATTATGTTAGTAACGTGTAAGGTTTATATATATGTTAGTATTTTAATAAATATACAATATTGGCATGATATATATTATAAATTTGATATTACATTTTATTATATTTAATAAGAGTCTCTTTCTTTTTTATTAATATTACTTTTATTAAGACTAAAAAACGTGTACCGTGTCCCATCAGATATGACCGGTTGTAAAATTTTTGACAATGTTTCTCAAGAGTTAATGAGTCAAGAATTCTTGTTACATAAATGGTATATTTTTGTTTCTTATACATATATCATTAAATATATGATTTTTTTTTTGAGGAAATTTTATTCGATGTGTTTAATGTTAATATTATCATATTATTATTATTATTATTAAATTATTATATTTTTTATAGTAGGTATTGACATTAATTCGTAGTGTTTTACGAAGGATGGGGAAAAAGTAATGGGCCTAGCGATAGGGCAATATTTATATTAATGTATTTTTGTATTTACATTAATCATTATTTGTTTCTAAAAAAAATGCTATGAATTAATGCCAACACCAAATACAATATTAATATTGATTTTTTATATGGTTTTAAATCACCATGTAATTCAACGTGTTAAAAAATATGATATTTTACGTATATTGTAATAATAGTATATAATAATAATAATAATAATAATAATAATAATAATATGATAAAATATAATATTAGAATAATAATAATATTAGAATAAAATATTTCAAACAATGGTATTAAGATTTAATAATAATTTCATACCATGAAAATCACATAAGTCTTATCACGATTAATCCAAACGATTACGTTTTTATGGTGTTGTCAAAAATCCAAATGTAATTCCCGGTATGATGTATTCATGAACTTCCTCCATTAAGTATCATACCATTAAAGTATAGAGCCAAGGCTAATAGGCCTTTCCTTGGAAGTGAACAATAGTCCTGTCTCTCGACACATTTCAATCAGTTTCACATTGACCTCTGAACGAAACTAAATTGCCACCGTGACTGGTAGACATCGCGTGCGAGTATTCTAACACTTTGAAAATTGACACGAACTATCTCACACTCAAATTTTTATCATTATTGACCTTTGCTTTCGACTAAATCTTCATTGTTATTATTACATTATGGTTAATCTTATCACATTTTTATCTTTCCCATACAACTTACCAAATCTGTTTATGTTTTTTTTCATTTTTATTCTTTAAACTAACTCTGAGAAATATTCATTTCAAATTCATTCATTGAAATCTCTTTCAAAGACGTATTTGTTAACTTTACTCTCATCACTTTGAAACGTTAAAAAGAAAAAAATTTAACTTTCTTTTTTTTTAATATAAAAATATAAAAAAATACGTAAAACGAAAGAAGGAAAAAAAAATTAGAAAAGTAGAATAGTCAAAGTTCTTCTCTCCTACCCTCCAAAAAAAAAAAGAAAGAACATCGTCTTTTGTCAATTTGGAAAGAGGAAGAAAAATGGCAAGAAAGTTAATCACAATTAAAATTGTTTCCCTACACAATAGTTCATCTTTTTATTTTCAAGACGCAACTTAGCTTTTCATCTAACTGTACACATGTTAGAAAATCTTTTTTCAACTCTTTCTTTAAAAAAGTTTTTCCTTAAAAAAGTAAAGGGTTTTTTTTTTTAAAGATGAAAGTATAGATTTAAAATCGAACACATAAGAAAGAGGAAGATCCAGAGGACACTGTGAAGTATTCAACCCTTTCCAACCCAAACCATAAATCGTAAGTTAGCAAACAACCGATTGTACAATTTATACAATGAAAACGACTTTCTTTTTTACGAACGTAACAACCTTTAAAATTCCATTCTTGAAAGATTCCTTAACCCTTTACGTTCTATCTTTACTTCCTCTACGTTTTTTTTTCTTCTTCAAATATACGACAACGATTTTATAAACAAGCAAGCTAGTTTGCTTGTTCCGAATCTAACACCCAATCGTTTTCTAATAATAGGAGTGAATTTTTTTTACCTCTATCAATTTTTATATACGAACCCTTTCTCGTCGGGTTTACAAAAAAGAACAAACGTTTGGAAACGTATTTGGAAAGAAAAGAATATTTTGAACCGAACATTTTGATGTTTACTTCCGTAAATACACAAATCTGAACGAAACAAATTCTTTTCTTTAAAACTATATTGAAATTTATGACCTAACACACACACACACACACACACACACACAACCCTGTATAAACATATATAAATTGAATATTTTCAAAAAAAATATATTCAACGATAAAACTAATCTCGATTTACGAATTATAATATATTATATATGTAATAACATAAACAATTATAATTAATTGACAAAAAAGTGTTAAAATCATCAATTAGAATTGTCCTTTAATAGTATAATAAATCTTTCTCTAATTAAACAAGAATTAAACTGTTAATTTCTATTAATAAAATAACTGTAAATAGGCCAATAAGCTTGTTAGTTAGTTCTTTAACTTGTTACTTATCATCATTGACATATAAATCGTTAAAATGTTCTGGTATCTCGTTTATCGATCCGATTACACTGTTTATATATCCTACTTGATAGATATATATATATATTATATTGGAATGCGAGAGTTAGTAGTTCCAATGAATTTATAAATATCGCGTTATGCTCGATATTGCTGTAAATTATGATAATGTTCGTCGCTAAGCAAGTTCCAATAATAGTAATAGTAATAGTAATACTACTAGAATGGGTTATTATAGTTATCCTAATGATTTTTCGTAGATAACAACATTCATTTATTATTGTCGTAGTAATCTAAGCAATGAAACACGATCCTATCTATAATCGAGGTTAACAACTCTTCCGATCTCTCCTCTATCAGTTATTTTCTTTTTTTTAATATTATTTATATTCTATAATTTTATTCTTCCGTCAAGATCTTTCTTTTTCTGCCTCACCTTTTTTTTATTGCTATTTTTTTTTGTTTACGTAATCGGGAAAACTCGATTGGAAAAGAAAAGAAACACTTCTTTCACATTGGGTGTTATTTTTTATGCAGAATTTTCAATAGAAAACTTCAGGCAACGTGGTAATGATTTATACGATTTTCTCTCATCGTTGAGAAATTTACAACGAATGCTTTTTTTGTTTTGTTTGTTAAATAAACGGAAGAAATTGAAAGTTTCTATGAAATTTGTATAATTTTACTTCCAACAACAGTTAAGGAAATCTGTTAGGTTTGGCCTTAATTTAAAAAAAAATAAATAAATTAATTAATAAATATATATAAAAATAATAATAATAAATATATTATATATTCATAAATAATATAATATATTTATATTAATTAATTAATTAATAAAGCATTTAATTTCTTTAAAATCCGTCGACCTACTCTGATCATTGTTTTATAAAACTCGCTCGTTCGTTAAGGGTTAATATATTTTTATTCGAGCTAAACAAAAATTCAAGAATATTATCTTCCTTACAGTACCAAGTATTTATAACTTGTACTTAAAAAAAAAAAATAAGAAATAATAGAAAACTTCTACGAGTTGAATTATTTTGTAAGAACACGTAACGTTGGAAACGCTTAAAGGAATCGGATAGCTGGCTCATACGTAAGACCTTTTTTCTGTTAGAAATTTGATCTACGATTACTTGGAACACTGTATACACATTACATAATAATATTATCTAAGAATATCGAGTCCTGATCCTAGTTTGTTACAAAAGAATCGAATTCTCGTGGTTGATCTTCTAAAAATGTATTTTTATCAAAAATACAAATCAATCAGTTAAATATAAAAGTGTAAGTTATTTTTACCTTTAAATCTTATTTCAATAAATATATCTTCATTAGAAAAAATATTTATTAAAATATCGAATAAGAATAAAAAGAAAAGGACACATCGAGTATAAATAATAGTGTGGTTTTATTTGTAAGGAAAAAAAATATTCATATGCTCGTTGATAGAAAATCAATGCTGAAAACCCATTGATATTTTCGATGATTTCGAATGATTTCAAGAAAAGATGATGATTCGCGAATAAAAAAGGGATGGTAGCAATCAAATCTAAGAAAGAATTTTAATTAGAATAAATACTTCTTCATTAGAAAAATATTTAAAATCGAGTATAAACAATAGCGTGATTTTATTTGTATGGAAAAAAAATGTTCACACGCTCTTTGATTGAAAATCCCTGCCGTATACTTATTGATATTTTCGATTAAGCCTTATTTTTCGAATGATTTCAAGAAAAGATGATGATTCGCGAAAAAAGGGGTGCTAGCAATCAAATCTAAGAAAGAATTTTCATTTCTACAGTATCCGAACATCGATGATTTTTTCCCACAAGGTGTGTTGTGTTCACGGGGGCGGATGCTTAACAATATCGAATATGGTAAGGTGCTACAGAAAAGTGCAGGATACAGAAGAGCCAAGGGAGTAGGACCACCTGTCTTTCTCTCCCACGCTCCATTCCCTTAAGGGATGGGATCGTAGATCTATGGGTTTGCTTACTAATACAAGTAAAAGATAGAAAGAACGGAGGATAGGGGGAAATAAAGAAAGAAAGCGAGAGTATTATAGTCGAAGAGAAATAAAACGAGAAAGAAGACTAGCGAAAAATAGATCTCACCTTTTCTCTCTTTCTCTCTCTCTCTCTCTCTCTGTTACTCTCTCTTACTCTTCCATCAGTGAACCGGATCTCCTTCTTCTTTCGTTAGCCTAGGACAAAGAGAAAACATTGAGACAGGAAGGAATCGTCAACCTAACGAATCCTTGCGTATCGATCTTCCGGTTCTTTATTTTCACTTTATGATATTCAATAATTAAACAAAAGCTTATTTCATTTTCCTCTCAAAATAATCTCGATATTGTTTTAAGTCGAATCATCTTTTTCTACATTTTTTTTTTTAGAGTTTTTGTTAATTTAAATGAAATTATATGACCTTGTGTAAATTAAGTTGATCCGTAAAGTAATTTCAATTAATATTGTCGTTATTTGATTGAATTATTATTTCAAGGAAAACTATTGACTTTGAAGTAATATAAAAATTATATTTGATTAATTCGAATTAATTTAAGAAATAATTTCATTTAAATATTGTCAAAATGTTAATAATAATTTAATAAATCTGATCAGTTTGCGTAAACATTGTTAACGTTTTAACAGTTAACGTATATCATTTCTTTGTAAATTAATCTTAAAAATAAATGATTGTTTAATAAAATAACTAAAAAACTAAGGAAAAAATCTCGACCTAGAAGTCGAATTCCTAGAAGGAATGAAAAAATAACGTCGACCTAGAGAAGTTTAATGAATGTCGTCAGGATTCTGTCAATGATGATTATTTGTCACCGGAATGGATTATCTTCGAAGTTAAAGAAAATCAAGCCACTCGAGAAGTAGAGATTCTCGAAAATTGCGTCACGTCTTGGCGTCAGTGCGATGCTTTCCAGGAATGTATAACGGTATTTGATTTCGTCATTTGGGATTCCACGGTAGTACATACAAGAACGTTTTATTTTTAAAACGTTTGCTCGATGAAATGTTCTTCTCCTTTGATTTCCTTTTAATGATACACTCATACGTATTTGTTTGATTCGTCAAACCCCTTGCCCTTCAACGCCCCACACTCTACCCCACATCCCTTGTCACACATTTAAAAGAAACAATAATTATTTGACTTATAATCGAAGAATTATTTGTTAATTTCATTTGTTGAGTATATTCTAGTAAATGATACATTAAAGGGCACACCTAGTGTGGAATTTAAAATAAATCGATTTTTCTTTTTGCATATTTCTATAGTCTATACCTTTAAAAATAACATACTAAAATTCCAAATGCATATCTCAAATAGTTTTTCAGTTACAGCCATCTGAAGTGCAGCCGCTCATCGAAAATGAAATCGGTGACTTAACGCGTTTATCTCGAAACTACACTTTTCTTATTTCTTACAATTGTAACTCGAAGATAAATCATCCGATCACTTTGATTTTTTATTCTGCTTATTGTGTATATGTTTCTCTATACAATGACCCGTCCAGTTTTTCGATCGAATAAAAATTGTCATTTTGACAGACCGAAAATCATGAAATTTTCGCGTGAAATAGGAAACTTATTTTAAGAATTCAGCCATTTAGTTAAATCTCAATTGTTTCTTTTCGAAAAACAATTTACATACGAGCAATACGTTCTAGTTTAATAAACTTTTTGATTTTTTTGATTTCGAAAACTGTGAAGTGCAAGAGTGGAGTAGCTTTAACGAATAAATTTCTTAAAAGAATTATTCAAGATTCTCAATTATCGCAACAAATTATGTTTGCATTTTCGAATTAAGACTAATCCTATTATTTTCTTTACTCTTAATCACTGAATTTCTATCAATCAAAACAAGATACAATCTTTCTTTTTGTTTTTTTTATTTCTGAACTTGGTTTAAAGACTTTCCTCTAAAATAAAACAGATACCTGCATTTAACTGATTCTTACAAATACATTTAACAAAATTCATTTTAATTTTAAATATTTCTTTTTGGATTTAGAATTTGATCATCATAAATTTTCATTCGGAGAACCACTGTTTCCTGCCAAAGCAAGATATCATCGTCTCTCTTTCTAGACATGCTTTTAACCAAAGAAAACAACAACCCTTACCAGCTACCGATCAGCGGTTCTCTAAATCACACACACACACACACACACACACATACACACATATAACACATATGATCAAAAAAATAAATGATTTGAAAATTAATTAAGAACCCCTATACCCCTATTCTCATTGAAAACTTCCAAGGTCGTTATTATAATTTCATTAAATGTCGAATGAAAGAAGGAAACAAGGATGCATACCAGCAGATTTCACAAATACTGCAAATGTTAATAAACGATTTCAAAATCTTTCTTAACCCCTATATTATCTATTCTCATTGAAAACATTTAAGATCGTTATTAAAGTATAAATAAATCTCGAGAAAAGTAAAATAATATAAATGCACCCATACAAGCTCGTATAAATTAAATTTGAACTCCCTCACCTACGAATATAATGTTTTCTTTTTCAAAATATTAAAAGGGCGATAATTATAATTGAAATAAATCTTAAGAAATGAAATCTACGTTGATATAAAAAAAAAAAAGACAGAGAAACGATACCGGAAATAAGAAAAGAAAAAGTGAGAGTTTTTAAATAAGTTGATTGAGAATGAACGTTGACAAAAGGGGTTTTCTTGAACCCTTCGGAAAATAGATCATCGAAAGTTCTCACGAAAACGATATCTCCCTTAGATGGGTTTTCTATAGAAAAATATGGTCGATGTATCCTGAGAAATATATAGAACGAGTCTTATAAGAGGAATATTCAGCAAAAGAACCCTTTTATTTGAACATTTGTCCTAGGAAAGATTCCCATCCTCCGTTTTAGTTTCCTGCTAGTAAAATCCTGACTGTTACAAATTTATTCATCGAATCCTTAACCGACAATATGAAAAATACTCAATCACCATTACTTTTTAAATAGATTTTGTTTTCTCCTAACATGGAAACAAACATGAAGAAATTATTTTATATTATTAAATTATTCGTTAACGAATAATTAGGATAAAACTGTTGGTGTTACGATTAGTCTACTGGCACGTATAAACAACCATAAATAAAATCAAGAAAAATACAAGAAGAAGGTTTTTCCTTGGATTATTAAAATTACAAATTCTGGTACCTTGAAGGAAGGTTAACTACGAACTATACATAAATACCAATTATACAAAATTGCATTAATATTACAAATAAAATTAATATATTCCTTGTTGTTACTGAAATTATCAATTTTAATCCCTGAAGCTATTATCGACAACGATTTATATGGAAATTTTGGGCTAAATTATATATAAACATCATAAATAAAATAAAATTAATATAAATGTCCTTGTGGTTGAAAATAAAAATGTTGTTCTTGAATAATTTTCGACAACCAATATGGCAAATTAATATATATATTATATATTTAAGATAATATTATATATTCCACGAGTAAAGGTATCATATCTAAAATAAAACTAAAACGAAGCAACTAGTATCTGAATACAATTAACCATCAACGATATGAAAAGGCCCAATTTTGGAAACCGATATTACACCATAAAAGAAAACGACAGAAATAAAATGCTTATTGGCAAAATAAATATATCGTCCCTGAATAATAATTATCAACAAATGAAAAATGAAATACGAAACTGTTTTTTTCTTTTGTGTGAAAATGTATCTATCTGTTAACGATAACACGACCAAGGTGAAGTTTTAAACAGTACCATGGTAAAAGAGAAAGAGAAAGAGAAGTAGAAGTAGAAGAAAGAAAAAGAAGGTAGTGGAGGTGGAGAAAAAGAGAAAGAAGAGAAGAAGAAGAAGAAGAGAAAAGAAGAGAAGAGACTTTGCTGAGCGTCAGAGCTGCTGTCCTTGGATGCTCGCGGATCGGCGGCCACCGGCAGTCAATGACCCAACAGAACAGCGTTCTCGTATCCACACCGCTTGGTTCGCTTCGTTTCGCCTCGTCTCAGCTCTCCTCGGTTGGCCTCGCACTGCCAGCTTCCATCTACACCATCGTGTAAAGACCTTCCAGGCTACGTTTCCATCGGACTCCTAGCGTACCTCTAAAGACCGCTGCTGAACACTGTCAACATGAATATAAACCTAAACCGTTTTCCGTTCTTTGTCCCTGACATTGCTTTCAACATCTCTGATACAGTTCAAATCAAACTTATAAATCAGATAAGTCTATTCTACTTAAGTTTACCTATAAATACAATTCTGGTTACTAAAATAATGAAATTCAATCCTGGAGTATCGGGGAGGTTAATCAGGAGAGACAAATTTTAGGGAAATTATAAATAATTAAAATGACAGATCTGATTTAATTTATCTAACCAACGGTTATTCTTTGTTGTAGTCGAAAAGGTGGTATATAATTGAATACATTGGGTACATGAGTTAATTTAACTCTCAGTAGAGTAAAAGATTAATAGTCAGACAGTGAGAAAGAAAGAAAGAGTATGTAGGAAAGACCGCGATACTTGGAGTTGGAGAATTTCAAAGCCGAGGTGGAATCAGATAGCTAAGAAAGAAGAAGAAGAAGAAGAAGAAGAAGATGTTGAGATGGCTTAGTACATATATACTTGGAATCGAGCAAGGACTTGGATAATTCATCGACATACGAGTGCTCGCGTTCACGAACGTACCAATACCGATAACATAACACAGTATAATACCATTACCTATATACTCATACAGGTAGAGTTGCGTACGTGCGTGTAACTCTTCTTGACGACGTACGCGTTCGGAGAACGGTCAAGGCCACTCTTCTGTACGTTGTCGTCGTCGCCGTCGTTATGGTTGTCGTTGTCCTTGTCGTTGTCGTTGTCGATGTCGTTGTCGTTGTCGTTGTTGCTCCGTATGAACAGATAGAAAGCCACTCTCCGATCCACTGGAGACTGATCAAATAAGAAAGAAAGAGAAAGAGACAGAAAGAGAGATAGAACAAAACGACGAGATGAATTCTAACCGGTCGCGATCATTTCCGTGGCAAAGAATCGACAATACCAACGACGTACCGATGACGAGACATTGGTAAAAACGTGCGACTCGTCTCGAATTACGGTAAAACTGCACCCACCCCCTTTTACCAACTTCACCTCATACCACGACTCCGTCATCTCAATTGACTAAAAAAAAAAGAATGAAAAGACAAAATACAGTTCGTGTCTTATCATTTCCAACTACAATCTTTTCGAATGATTCTATACTAATTTTTGGATCGATATTTTTTTTATTGTATTTTGTAATATCGATAAGATAGGTTGCATCGGTAACAAGATTCGAATATCTTCGATTACGTTCACTAAACCTTTTTTTTACCTATTATTATATTATATGTTGTCAAGTATGAAATGGAGCAAAAATTGCACGTAATTGAATTGAAATTTGCTCCATTTCATGCTAGACAACCTAATACAATTTGATACATTGTAAGTTGGGTCTCCTTTTCTTTTGTTCTTTTTTTAATTGTTTTTTTTTAGATGTGAAAAGAAATAAATAAATTTTGAATGATCCTGTAGCGTGATATAACGTGAGCGTCTAGGATGCAGTCGGAAACTCCGAGGACTAGTAGCGTAACTACAGCATATTGTTCTACTAGAGTTCACCAGAAGTTACGCGTGCAAGACAAGAACGTTAGAGAAAGAACAGTGGAATTAACCGTAGAATCATTAAATAAGAAAAGAAATTAACTGAAGGTTCTCAGAGGACAGGGATAATTACCAAGTTCGAGGTTTCAACGTTACGTTACAAGATAAATTATGTTACATATTTGACGTTTCACAGATGTTTTAGTAATTAATTCAAAATTAACTCGAAAGAAATATTTATTATTTTAATTCGAACTTTCTACGAATCAAAAATATATTCTTCCTAAAAAAGACAACGTTTAAGTTTTATAATTTATTTGAAAGAAAAAAAAGGAAGAAAATAATCTTTTATATGCTGTGGTAAATTTAAATTTGACCATTTCCAAATAAGAAAAATAATCTTATATTAGAAATACAATACACGAAAACCAGTTCGACGAACCATTAAAAATGGAATTTAAAAGCCTCTATCTCTCATAAAATTCTAATACGACTTTCTTTTCTATTTAAAAAATAAAATAAAATAACATAAAGCTTCATCTAAGAAGTAGAAAATATATTTTTAGATATATCAGGATCTGTAATAAAATAAAACTGCATAACGTTTCTTTTCTTCCGGGGTAATCTCTGAACGATTTTCAACGACACGAATCTAAGTCAACCCCGTGGTCAATTTTATTCGACCAAGAAAAAAAAAAAAACTATTGTCTAGGATAATATAAAATTGGTGTATAGTAATTTGCGATAATATATCGTTTTATTGCGTTCAACAAAAGGGGAATTGTAAGGTCTACCTGTTTGTTACGAACGACCTTTTCCCTTTTTCTAAAGAAACGAAGAAGAAAATAAAAAAAAAAAGAAATAAACGAGCAAAGAAAACATAAAAATATATCGAAAACACAAGGGGGATAATTTGGGATCGATCTTCGAGTTAATTTCTAAGTAGAAAGAGAATGAGAAAAGAAAATAAGATTAAAAGAACGAGTAAAAAAAAAAGAAGAAGAAGAAGAAGAAGAAGAAAAAGCGAATGCTCTACGTTCAGCATTGTAATAATATCGTTCGGAATGTAAAATACATTCCGGGGTGTGTCGAGCGAAACGAACAGTCTCACACGTATAAACTTAACTTTTCATTGTGTTAGTTGATGTTTGTATGGTTGTATTGAAAGAACAGTGTTCGTGAGCGTAACGTTAACACGTGCATGCATACATGCATGTCTGCATGTGTTAGTATACATATATATTCATGTGTGCATGTGTGTGTGTGTGTGTATTAATTTATATGTGTGTGCATGTATACGAGTTTCCGCGCTAACCCACATCGTTTTCTTATGCGGCAATCATGCAAATATCGGTGGGGCCTTGATCTTGAGAGAGAGATCACGTTTAACGCGAGTCATCGAAGTATCGAATGTATACGACACATGTAAGTAAGTAAGTAAGTAAGTATATTACATATGTATATGTAATATCGGATCCTCCGTTGTTGTTCCTTTATTTTACTCCTCCTTTTTTTTTGTTCTTGTTGTTGTTGTTGTAGATCTTCCATCTTCGTAAATCTGAAAGTGGAAGAGATAAAGAGTTAAAAACATTTTATTGTGACATACAATGTAATTTCAAATACTTTTACTGTTAGGCTACTAATTATTGTGAGTTAGTATTTTAAATAAATAGTCATTATTTATAATAACGTATTACGTAATATGTTATTCAGTACGTTTATCTGTATTACTGCTAGTATTTTAACTCTATTATTAAACTAATTATAATATTGTTTATTAGTATAATACCAATGAGAAAAATCATTTGTATTTAAGAAAATATTTCTATATGTATATATATCAATCAATCATTTATCTTACTAAATATTGATCAAACAAACAGAATTATTATTATTACTAATTTGTATAATTATTATACCTAATTTAGTATTACAGATTAACAAGTTACTTCCTCATTATTAGATTATCATTATTTTTTCCTCAATGGAAGATAAGGAAGTTAATTTATATTTATTTGTTTCTTTTTTTACATTTTTCCTCTCAATTTCATTAACATAAACTTTATTCAATTATATTCAATCCAATGGAAAGACTATTAATTAACTCCAACACAAATACATATATGAAATAATTTTGATCCTAAGAATAGTTGAATGAAATTACATTTATTGTTTCTTTGTTGAAGTAAGTATTGATTTTTAACATTTTTATGTAAATTTCTTGAAATTTAACGTATATCCTTTTTTTTAGACACTCCTTCATTCTGAATTCATCGTGAAGATATATTAATAACCCTAATGCACAGAGAGGACGTATATTAAATAAATTTTAGACAAATTATAAGAAAAATAGGCAACGGAGAGATAAGGCATGTAATTTAGTCAAAAAAAATGTGAAATTAGCGTTGTTAATTTGGTTTTGGTAGTATCTTCAAACTCGTCCTCGTCGTAGTCGTCACAGTACGAGACAAGAAGGAAGGTGGAACTGGTCGAACCGCGGCCAAGACACTTGTTTACTCGGACGATCATGGCCTCCTTTTCGGTCGTATACCTTCGCTAATTCGCTTCACTTCCTCTGTCCCCTTCTTTCTTCTTCTCTACTTCTTCTTTCTCCATCCATACGTTATTCGTTCCTTTCTCTTTAGCTTTTCCTTCTTCTTCTTCTTCTTCTTCTTTCTCTTCTTGTTCCTCCTTCATCACCTCCTTGTCCTCTTACCCCTCCACCACCACCTTTTACTCCTTCATTGCAACAAGTAGTTCTCGATCTTTCACGAACAAACGCTCCTGTAATATACATATATCTCTAAGTGTATGTGTGTAAACACATATATACATTAATAGATACACGTAATGCGCCTTGAACACTCTCAACTTTCTTCTTTCTTATCTACAAGCACATTTATCGCGCCTTTATGTTAATGAATATCGTCAATGCCGGGCTACGCCCTATTCGCAACCCCTCTTTCTCTTTCTCTTTCTCTCTCTCTCTCTCTCTCTCTCTTTCTCTTTTTCTTTCTTTGACATCGACCATAAACCTCGTAGGAGCCGCGAGTTTAATCGCAAATTTACGGTTGAGCCGATTCCGAAGCCTGGCCTTCGAAGAAGTTGCGTTTCTTCGTCGGCGGAATTACGCTTAATGATCCGTGGCGTATAAACGAATCGAGTTTCGATGATGCAAAAAAAATACAAGAAAAATAAAGTAGACAGAAAGATATACTCTTATAGACGTATACTGACTGTATGAAGCCGTTCGGACAGATAGGTACATGTGTATTTGTACGTACATTCTTACTTACTTACTTACTTACTTACTTACTTACTTAGTTATTTGCTAACGATTTTATTCGTATTCAGTTAAATAAAGAAGAAAACTCGATAGGAACTTTGATTTAACTTGGAGTGATGTCAGGGTAACTGAAGTATCTTCTTCGAACGACGAAGGTCGGGATCAATTTTCTCGATAAGAGTCTTGAAAACTTATCCTTCCATCGAATGTACCTTCTTCGAACATTTCTCTTTCTCTCTCTCTTCCTTTCTCCTTTCTTTCTTTGTTAGACGGATAAAAAGTTAGAGTTAATGAATTTCTAAGAAATTGCACGGCATTTCACACCGTCGCATTACTGGTCCACACAGATTACTCCTTTATCGTCTTCGTGTTATTCCTTTTTCTTCCTTGTTCTTTCATCTTCATGTCGTTGTTCTTCTTCTTAGTCTGTCGGCTTCTCTTTTAATGGATCACCAAGCCTAAGACGAGCGGTATAAGCTTTGAAAGTCGTCAGCATCAACCCATGAAGGAGAACTCTCGTGAGAATCCTGCAACGAGAGCACCGCTCCGGCATTCCTGTTAACAGGATAAGGGATATAAGTGTGTCCTTGAACGGCAAGTCGCGGCCATCTTTGCCGTTCGCGACACGAACGAGTTTTGCAGTACGACCGGTATTGAAACGTACCGTAGCTCGATACACGCAGCTTCGTTCTCTGTTGCTGCTCCTGCTGCTGCTGATGATTTTCCTGCTGCTGTTGCTGCTTTTGATGCTGTTACTGCTAATGCTACCATTACCTTCTCCTTAAATCTCTATCAAAACGTAAAGCAACTACAAAGATTTACAGACACGAAAATTCTTTGATTTCTTTTTAACTAAACCGAAAGGAACTAGGAATTATATTAAAAAAATGATTTTCTGGAAAGGATAAAGAGAAATAATTCAATCAATCTTTGTCTTCCTTTCTCACATTTTAATTTGTTAAGTGTCATGATTTTTATCCTGCCTAAAATGAAAGATAAATTTCCTTTTTTTATGTTATTCGATAAACAACGTGTATCGCAACAAAAACGATCTAACATGAAAATAATTTTTTTGGCTAGAGGAATAAGAGAAAAATAATAAATTAATTCACGTTTTTGTTATTTTAACGAACAAGAAAATTTGTTAAACGTCACAATTGTTTCCTTGCCTAAACGGAGAGATAAATTTCCTTTTTTTTCTCTCTTATTTAATGGAAAAAGTGAACTGCAACAAAGATGGTCAGACATAGAAATTATTTTCTTGTAAGAAGCAAATTTAACTTTTTTTTTATCTCATTTAATATAAGACAAGTAATGTAACATTTGCGAGACATGTGAAAAGTTTTTTTTTTCTTCGAGATAAAGATAAATTTCATTTTATCTTATTATAAAGATAATAAAAGAAACGAGTGTACTGTACCAGAAATGGTAAGAAATGGAATCTTTTATCTCGTATAAAAAATTAATCTCTCTCTCTCTCTCTTATTTAATAAAACAAGTAATGCAACAAGAATCAGCAGACATGAAAATTGTTATCTTATAAAAGACAGAGAGAGAGAGAGAGAAAGAGAGAGTAGAGAGTACAGAAAAGATTAATTTCTTTTTCTACTCTTTCTCTTTTTCTCATTCAATGAAACGCGTAATGCATTTGACCTTGCAGCTCTCGCGTTAAACCACGTAACCTTTTCGTTCAGATATTGCCCGCATCACGACCATGAAAAATTTTCACGAGCGAAACAGAAAGAAAGAGAATGAGAAAAAGACAGAAAGAAATACAGAAAAAGAGAAAAAGAAATAAAGAAAGAGAAAGAAGTAAGTTACGATTCGTGGTATTCCAACACCTTTAAAAGTTACCAACACGTTCACTCGTATTACCTGTATTCCTATAAACGTTCTCTAAACCAAGAAAAAAAATACAATTCAATTGATTTCGTTTGGAAATAACCTAGAAAAGAAACACACGATAGTGCAAGTAAATTGAAAAATCAAAAATAGTTAAAACTAAAGTAGTTAAAATATAAAACAATGATCAAAAACGTTTAACACGTAATACGATAAATACAATTAATTGATCCACTTTAGAACCTGGTACTAAAACTGCACATGTAGATATGTTTTTACGCAATTATTAAATATTTTTTCCTTCCATTGACACGGATTGTTGATCGTGAATATAGCAAGTTAAAGACAAATCAATTCGAATAAAAACAATAAACCTGTCTGTTTCCGCATACTCACCGTGATTTTATTCACGACCAAATGAACGAAGATATAAAAAAAAGAAATCATAAAATGTTACAAATCTTAATACTTATTAAAAATGCAAACTATCTGGTTACATAAGAAATCAACCGACAAAAAATCATTCACGTTACACGTTCGACTGCATTATGCAGATCATTAAAATCCCACCTAATATAAGAATGATACGATACTTCGAATCTATTTTAGAAAAAAAAATCTAACGTCTCACGTTTTAAATATCCGATCGATCATAGAAAAAAGAAATAGCTTTTTGCGAATGATTCAAGCAAATCTTCCGATAAAAAAAATATATTTTTATAAAAAGCAAATACAGCAAACGAGCTCGTTCCTTCGTCTAATTTAATTGTAAAAAATAAAAAACATTAGCAGTGGTTGATTTTAAGAGAGGATAAAAATGTTAGAAAAGAAGAAACGTAGTTGGGTACTCTAACCGACAACGTAACTACGATATCAGATATTGCAAAGATATATATATAGAAGTACATGTACATATAAATGTACGTATGTGTAAGTACAAGGCAATAAGTAAGTACACCCTAGGTAGTTCTTATCTTTCGCATGGTTCCAACACATCGAACAGTATGCGAATATGGAATGTTAAGTGTGACGGTGAACGGGGTAGGTATATGTTTATATGTGTGAGTGTGTGTTAGTGTAAGCGGAACGTGTCCTTGACTGCAGAAGTCCGCTATGTCCTACACACCCACCTACCACCGTGGTGAGGACCGTGTGCCGGAGCGGATCGGCGAGAACGCGCTTGCTCCTCCCTTCCTCCACCCCCCACAGCCCCACTCATCGTCATCCACCGTACCACCACCTCCTCTTCCTCCTCTTCCTCCTCTTCTTCCTACTCTTCGTTCTTCTCCACCACCTTCACCTCTGCCGTCACCCCCCCCCCTCTTCTTCTCTTCTTCCTCTTCCTCCTCCCTACGGAACCATGCCGTAAGTCGGAAAGAAAGATGCAAAGGGAGAGACGAAAGTGGTAAAGAAGGATAGAAAGAGAAAGAGAGAGAGAAGTAAAATGGGAGGACGTACGACCTGACTCTTAAACGTGCCGAGTACCGAGAGCAACTTCTTGGCTAAGCCGTCGCCGCGACCTTCCGATCCCGTTTCTTCCTGCGAAAGTCCTTCTTCACTTTTGTCGATATATTTTTCTCTACTCTAAAGAACTCACCGTTTTATCAAGGAATTTATCAATAGAATTTTCAATTACGAAAGTTAGAAAAGTAAAGGTGTGGATAAGAGTTGGATGAATTTTTATTCTACGGTATCGATTCGTCTTGAAAATTGAAAGTAATCTGTAAATAAAATAATACAATATATAATATAATAAATAATCTGTAAATAAAAATAATATTATTTTATATAATGTGACTTTTTTTTTGACATATTACTTATTTTATAAACTTTATCATAAGTTTATTAGAATTTGTACGAATTTAGAGAAGATGGATAAGAGTTGAATGAACAGGTATTGATTCGTCTAGAAAAATTGAAATTAATCGTTAAATAAAAATAACATTCACATTTATAATCTTTCATTATGTTTATATTTTATAAATTTGTATCATAAATATACATACACATAATATTTTATAAATTATAATACACGATTTATTTGACAGACGTACAGACTGAATATATCTTAGGGAGTAATAATAAGAAATATTTTCTACGATTAAGTTGAAAATTCTTGTAATTATTTTACAGTGAATGATTCAACCAAAAAAAAAATAAAAGAAAGAATAAAAATGTAATAAATATGTTATACGTGTACACGTATATAAGTTTACTAGTCAAACTATTTCAATTTTTCCACTTGATCGGTTTAGACGTGCACGAGCTCAGATGTAAACGAATAGAAGTTCCTAGCTTGAAGAAGTAGTAACAACGACTCGTCCATGCATTGAACTCCCCGAATATTCCAAGCGTAGAAACGCCTGAATAAGCAAGCAATAGCTGATGTTGATGGTATAGTAGTATAGTTCCGGGAGTAGAAGTAACATAGGTCGTTCCGATAAACTGATATTGTAGGATTCAAATTCGCTTAAGCACTGTGAGAGTAACACGACACAAGTAACTACATTACTATAGTGTACTTAATTTATTATACTAATACAGTATCTTCTAAGACTAGGCATAAGGTCATAAATATATTTTCTTTTCTTAAATCTAAACTCTACTGTGTATTAACGCGTATTTAAAGGGCCCTACTAATATGATACTTTCAAAAAATCGATTATTCTTTTTTTCTTGTCTTTATCGATAGTTTATACCTTTAAGAATATCTTGTTAAAATTTTAAGACTGCATCAGAAATATTTTTCAAGGCTTTTTAAAGAGCAACCACTTGCTAAATACGATTTTCTCGAAATGACATTGTAATTCAAAGAGCAACTATCCGATTGACTTGAAATTTCAACTTAGTACTCTTGAATATATTTGCTCTACGATGACTGTAAAGTATTTTTGATTAGATAATAATTGTCAATTTGGTATCGATAAAAGGATCATTTTTTAGGCAAAGAAAATATAGCCTTTTACAAAACTCTGCCATTTTGTCAGATTTAGATATTTTTCTAAAATCCTAGCTTATTGTACGAAGAATACCTTCTAGTTTAATGTGATTCTTAGTTTTTTCGATATCAGTCACTCAAGTGACCGAAATCATGGCAACACTGTAGGAACTTTTTATTTTTGACGTCTCCGAATGAACCAAATAAGTCTCTCTCATTTTAATATTGTTCAACAACAAAATTATATAACACAGTTCAATTATATGCAAATATATCCTGAAACTTTCAAAAATAGGGAAAAATTATCTACAATTTGAACGTTCACCCTGGTATAGCTTGTTAAAATAAATAAATAAATAAATAAATAATGGGGAAAAGAAAGAAAGAAAAAAATATGAAAAGATATATTGAAGTATATTATTCCATTTGGTTAAATAATTGACAAGATTCATCTTAGTGGTCGACGTATCAAATCACATGGAGTAATATTTCATATGCAATATTTTTCTTTAACAAAGAAGAAACATGATTAATCGTTAATGGCCGTTATTATTACGGGGCGCTAGTCGATTCATCGGACTGAGAAATTTTCACGTTATATACCCAAGTATATATATATTATATTATACTTATATACCTTTATCTATACAACGATGCAACGCGTACAAGAACTCGTGGCTGGCATACACAAAAGAATATACATACATACACATATATATTACTTTAGAAACCGGAAACAAAGACGTACACGGAAATCACTTATAATCCACTATCGTCAAGCGGAATAAGGATCATCGACCTTTTTAGATTCTCCTTTTCGCCTAATTCAATTTTCTTTTATCGATTTAACCAAAATTGCCTGAAGCTAACTAAAATATTTATATATCGTATATATATATCAGCATATATCTACATATTAAGAGGTATCGTTAAAGAAAAAAAAAACAAAACAAATGAAAATAAAACATAAAAAAATACAAGTAGAAAAATAAAAAGAAGACAAAGATTCTTCTATCCGTAGTAACAATTTCATCATCGTTTTTGCGGTCACCTAAGCGTTTTATATCTTACCATACATCTATCATGATTCACTACAATACGTTTTTTTTATTCGCTATAGACTAAAACGCGTTTTAAAATTCTTTAGAAGTAGAAAATAATCGGAGGAAAATTCCAAAGTAACGACAAATTCTTTTAAGACTTTACCTAGCGACACGTTTCCTGTTAAAACTAAAACACCAATAGGTATTGTATTATATCCATAAAATCAAAGCTACCGGAAAGAATAAATAGTAATAAAATAAAACAAATAAAAGATACAGAGAAAGAGAGAGAAAGAGAGAAAAAGAGAGAGAGAGAGAGGATTTAAGAGCAAGAACAGAACGAATACAATTAACGCGAGAGTTAATGCGCGTACAACGGAGCAACGTGCGTGCGTGAGTGCGTTCACGTATGCACACACACACAGACAGACAGACAGACAGACATATACACAGCGAGCAAGTAAACGCTAGAGGCTGTTGAAGACACAAGTAGAGAGAACCGTCGTCTTTGAAAGAGGAAAAAGAGAAGTTGTACGGAAAGGAAGGAGAAACGGTGAACGTGCAGGGGGAGGAAAGAGAAAGAAGGGGGATGAAGGGGAATAGAAAGAGAGAGAAAAAGAGAACGGAGTAAGAGCTTGTCGTTGTATAGAACATAGACTACTATCGTGAATAGAGGAAAAACGAGGTGGGTGGTGGGGAGTTGGGAGTTAGGAGTTGGGAGTTGGGAGTTGGGAGTTAGATAAAGGGGGGGTGGTGTAGAGGAGAGAACGCCACTGTCACTGCCACGGCTACGGTGAGGTAATATCAGATTCCATGCCGCGAGGCACTTAGACTCAGTCCGCCATCTTTACACTCATCCCGATACACGTTGTTCTCCAGGCTTACTCTTTCTTCTTCTTCTTCTTCTTCTTCTTTACTAACATTCCTACGAGTTATCTTTCGATTCCTCTCTTCTCTCTTTTTTTCTTTAACTTATTTATATATATATTTAGTATCCAATCTTGACTCTACCCAGCTAGTTGAAGTAAAATACTTTTTAGCTGCAAATCACCCTAAGAAACGACAACGTCTTGTGATCCTACTTCTTTTTTTTTAGAATTTTGTTCCTTCTTTTGTTTTATTCTTACCACGTTAACACAGAAAAAAAAAGTACCTCCAGATTAGATTTTAATATATTATACGAAGTATATATATTTTTTTTTCTCAAGATAAGGTAATAATTATAGGAATAGGAGTGGTGGTGAATTAAAAGATACTAAGAGGTCAGGTATTTAGGTAAGGTAAGGTCTGGTAGGATCGATTGAACTTTATCGAGGTTATTAGAGGTTCCACTTTGAAAGGAATTAAGGAATTACGATAATGGGGAAGTATATAGGTTCGAGTTTAATCATTTACATTGGAATTAACTTACGAGTATGAGTCGTTCGAGAATAACGATGAAATTACTTCTAATTTATATTAGAATCTAATAATAATAATAATATAATCAACTATTCTTTACGGTATATCAATTAGTATCATTTAACAATACACGCAATTTATTTGATACAATAATATGTACGATACATATACCCTCTCTCTACTTTCGAAGATAGAATTGGTAAAAAGGGGAAAGAAAAATTGTTGGAACAAGTTGAATCTTGGTTTGTGGTTCTTCCGAATAAAATTAAAAGTTAAGAGAATATTGATAGTCTATAGGCAAACGATAACCATACTTGTTTGTCTCTATGGTGTGCTCGTAGCTATCGCTAAACTTGCTGGTATTCGTTGGTTAAGGCATTCGAGAGAAAGACGAGAGCAACGAAAGAAAAAGAGGCGTCGAGAGAAGAGTGGTAAGCAAGCTTGCGGGGGGTAGAAAGAGGGAAGAAGGAGAAGGAGTAGAAGGTGGGAAGGAGGGACATTGAGCGAGGAGGGGGTGAAGGGAGGGAGGGGTCAATGTAGAAGGTAAGATATAGAAGAGAGAAGGAGGTACGAGAGGAGGGGTTCGAGATAGAAGAAGAAGGGTAGGAGAGGACGAGGAGGAGGAACCTCTTAGGACGTTCACCTTTATCGCAGACTCGCAAGACCTCCGACTGGAACCGCCATTACACAATCGCCGACTTTGCTCGTTCGTTCCTTGGCCACGGCCGCCATCTTGGTACCGGTCGGTGAGCCAACAACGCTCACGATCTTCACGGTGAAGGTCTTGCCGGTGTGTGAACACGCTCGACGATTTATATTGAAATTCGTTCACGTTACCTCTCTCTCTCTTCTTTCGTTTTGAATTTAAAATCTCACGCGGAAAGAGTCACAGTGGATGAACGTTTCACCGATAACGTATCTCTCTAAAACTAAAACGCGAATTTTGATCTAATATGAATTAAATGTCACGATATATTATTTTTATTCGTGATTATTTCTCATTTTTATTTCGGTGTGAAAATAAATGAAATAAGGTATAGGAATTATTGTTATATTTAGATTGAATAGATTTTTAAAGAATTACAATTGAAGTAGAAGGAAATTTATTATATCGTTTATAAAAGTAATTTGTATAAAGTTGAAAAAAGATAAATAATAATTCGTAATAAAAATTATCAAAGCGTATTAAAAATGATATTTATAATATAAAGCATAAATCTGGATATATCCGTGGAGACTTCAATGCGTGTAGATTCTTAAGAAGGGAGGCAAGCGTGTTACTTGGTCTCTCGACCTACGTGTATTTCTATATATCCAGTCACACTACTAACCACACGACGAATCATGTGCCGGCCGTGTTACGAAACAAAAAGCGACCAATAAAAAGGCCAAGACGGTCCGAGCGAGAAAGTCGATGAACTTTGCCTTGAAATAGAAGCATCCATTAAAGAAAAAAAAAAAATCCTCTGCCTATTTCGGATTTCTTTCTCTCTTCGAGATTATTTCTATATTTTTCTTTTCAAGTCTTATTTTGGTTAATCGCTTAAATCATTTTATTGCATTTTTAACGAGCTCGTACATATGGACAAAAATTCGTGATTTTCATGAAATATACATGAGACATAAACATAACCCTGTGCCATTTATCTTATTTAACGTTAATTATATCTACTCGTGGATGTTAAATCTATCTATATAGAAAAGATATAAGATATAAAATCAAAACCAAAGATCAGCAATTACTCACCAATCTTGTGAGTAATTGCCGACCAGGGTTATACCTTTCTTCCAGCAATATATAACGATTTCTCGCCAAGAACATTTGTTAATTGAAGAACCCTTGATCGATAGGATCATACCTTGGTTATATGTATAGACATTTTTATAGGAATTTTCTACCATACCGATTTATCGATATATCTATAATACTATATATACGTGTATGTGTGTGTTTGTGTATGTATGTTATACTCATACTACTTTAGACCGAACCAAATTGCTTCTCAACAAGCGTAGTAACTCGGCCTCTTGTTAGCACGGCTTAGTTAGACCGAGGAGCTTCAACAAATTACGAAATACCTTCGTGCACCGACCCTCCCCCCTCTCTCCCGAATCCCCCTTTCACCTCCACCCCACCCCATCGGTACAATCCACCTTCTTTCTTTCTTTCTTTCTTTCTTTCTTCCTTGCACAAATTTTCTATGGCTCATGGGTATATTTATTTTCTCATCCGACGATCGTCGACTTCGTTAGACGACGTGGGAAGAACGAAAAAAATACGCGTAATACCTCTACCTGAAACAGGGATTGAAAATAGAATGAAACTAAAGTTTGATACCGGGTGAATCATTAATTCCATTAACGACTTGGTACAAATTTCAATTACGTTCAACAAATACTTTCTCTAGATTGATTAAATTTTTCTTACGCAATGTTTAACGCAAGCTTGAGAATTTTGATATTTTTTTTGACCAATTGGTCAAAAAATTAGGCAGCTTTAACTTTAATATAGAGTGATTGAATTATTTTCTTTTTTTGTTTTAAATCAAATGATAGATTAATAAAATGTTGCTTTTAATTCACCGGTGGGTCATACACGCCCAATGAAACGTAATATGAATTCTAGTTACACCTTGTAAGAAAAAATATGAAAATCGGCCTCAGCGTGAACATGTGTGTAACGATCAGTGTTATATTCTTCCCCAATGCGATAAGTTTCCAACTTCGACTCCGATACGTATTCCAGTTCCTGCAAGTTCCTCGTTGGGCGAAACCATGGTGTTCTCGGATGACTTTGTACGAGGATACACGAACCCTAAGATCGATATTCGTGTTACGCGAGGTGTACACGAACATGCAAATTCGTTCGGGTATATGAAGATCCGGGATGGTTGTTGTGACGTCACCACTTAACCCTCTCTCAAACAAACGAAGAAATTATTCGAGTTGAATATAAATTCAAAATATTAAAACCATCATTTGTAAATGATTAAATTACAAAAAACTATTAGGAATAATTAATATACGTTTAATGGGATTCGAATGACGAGATGAAAGAAAAATAGAAAAAGGCTTAAAATATGCACTTTAAATATCCTAGGATAATTCTCGGAACAAGAGCTGTGAATATACGTGCACGTTCTCTGTACGTTCATAAGTAGGTCGGTCAAGTTGGTTCCTTGTTCCGTTACCGTCAAGGGACACGTATTATAAACACGAAATTATGTTCCTTCAGGTAAATATTTTCAAATATTATTTCCTCTCTTATCTACTGAATATGACATCACCGTCATTATCATCATCATCATCATCATCATCACCATCATCATTATCATCAGTATTATTATTACAATTTTATATTATTACACTTGTATATGTCGTTGACCTTTCCTTTAAAAGAAAAAAAAAAACCATAAATATGAGTAAATAAAAATATAAATCCCTCTATGGTTTTTACTTTTAGTATTATAAATAATGTCATTTCTAAAGATTTGAATGGTAATAATTAATTGTATTATAGATAGTTTAATTTTTCTTTTTTATTAATGAAGTGTTTTGTGTGTGTGAGAGAGAGAGAGAGAGAAAGATCATTGACGAAAGTGAGAATACACTTTTCCATAAGTTTCTTTCGAAGGCGAGAAGAAGTTGCGATTCTTCGCGACGACCGCATTAATTCCTTAGTTACTTCCTTGGATCGTTCTTCGAAGAGAGGAAAAGAGAAAGAAAAAGATACACGGGTTCGATGTATACTAACGGGGATGTAACAGTCGCTCGAGTAAGAAGAAGAAAGCGGCCTTGCGCTACTTTCCATCATTAGATAATATCGGTAATACGATTTTCTCTTAAGTTACACACTCTTCGTCTACTATTCCCTTTTTTTTATTCCTCTTTTTTTATTCTGACCAACTAATCCTCGTTCTCAACCTCTTCAAGAACCAAATTTTTTTTTACATTTCTTACATAAGAAATCACACTTTGACTGCTACACCGAATTTATTTTGTTTTGCTCAGGACAAAATTATCCAAGATTTCGTAAAAATTAATATTTTATTTTCGATTGTTCGAGTAAAAATATTTCATCGTTAGATGGTGCACAGTTTTATTTCAAAGTATATTCTAATTTAGCGGTAATGTTTTAAACGCGTCCACTGTACATTTTCATTGGACTTTAACAATTGAAGTAGTTGAAATGCTTTATTTGAACTTAATTGTGACCAATGACCAACATGGTATCGCTGAAGAAACCGTGACAGGTCATATATGACCAACATGGCAGTCAAAATGTTAAATATCAAATTTCATTCACAAAAGTAACCATCTCTCTCTCTTTCTTTTTTATTATAAGACATTTTTTATTGGCAAATAAATATTGACACCAAAGAAAAAATATGTTTCTTTTTTTTCCACGTGAGACACCTGTTAACCGATTAACGTGTCTCTTGCCGGTTGTCGTAACTCATATCGCTTAGCAATCGAAATCGACCTCGACTTTCAACTAGAACTAGTATCTTACACAATATCTAGATTCATGTAATAGAAATAGAATCTTAATGTGATATTACTAAAGAATATTAAATAGACCAATTGGTAGTTAAATGTAACTACGATCAATCTTGCTAACAGGTGATAGGTAATTATCAAGTATATGATCATCAGAATCATTTTCTATTTTTATGATAATTAAAAAGTAATATAAACAGAGAAAGACAGAGACAGAGACAGAGACAGAGAGAGAGAGAGAGAGAGAGAAAAATTAAGAAATGTTTAAGTTAGTAGGTCAAGGTTATGGCGAGTGTATGAGAGTAATACGTCTTCTTTTACCATCTCTTTCTTACTCTCTTGTCGTTATCCGATGAGAGAAAAAGAAAGATGAGACGAATGAAAAAAAAGAACACGAAGCCGGAAAAGAGAAAGAACCCTTCTTTTATACTTTTTTTTTTTTTTTCTCCTCCTCTTTTTCTTCTTTCTCTTCTACTCCCCTTTCGGATGAGCACGAGGCATCCGTTCGAGTCACCCGTACTCTTGTAACACTTTTACGAATTACGTTTCCATGTTGCGCAACGGTGATTGCACAAGCGGTGTTAGCTAATCGTTAAATCTTGCCGAGCAAAGCGCTAAGCTCGAATGAGGACCGTTAGAGGAGATTAGTGTGTGGATAGAGGAATCTATGGGAAGAACGTTAGAAACCAACACACTCGTCTACCGAATAATCAAATTGTAATTATCATTCAACGATTAGTTGATTAAAACTCTCCAATGAATTTACTATTAATTATAAGGAATGTAATATTTATTATTTAAATATAATAACGAATTAAATGTATACTCGGAAAAGAGTTTTCCCGAGGTATTGTTAATTCTTGCATAAAATTAAATACCGGATGTCGCTAACACGGATTTTCCTTAGAACCTTTATCTTTTACTCGATTATCACGATTATCGTCGAAAAAGACTAAATAAACAAGATAAACTATTTCTCCGAGAATTAACGGTACATTCCGTCCCACATACCGGCCATTACACGCCTCGCATGACGTAACCTGTTAAACCGAAACTCCCATTTACGAAACCATTCGGTATATTCTCGGAGGTCAAGGTCGATCGAAACACGGAACCAATCATTTTTCTGTAATAATCTAAGATATCTATGTCAGATATCTTTTGCTTTTATCTCATTTTATTATCATTTTAAAAAGATTAATATACGTACGCGTATCGATTCTTCATCGAATCTTTTTTATATTTACCTTCGCGTGTGATAAATTTTTCTATGAGTTTGTATATAAAAAAAAAAAAAAGAAAAATATATGTTGAGAAATGATTTGGAAGTGTCCTATCTCAGATTATATTTAAAATCAGATATGAAAATCAACGAGGAGGAAGAAGAAGACACATGCGCAGTTAAAGTAACTGTTTTCGAAAGAAACTTGAAGTAAACAAAGGCTGAAGTTCTTCTTATCGTTCACTCTATGGGCGATCTGTCACGGCGAATAATTACGCATACAGTGACGTTCGAACAAGTAGGCGAGCGTAACTGTTTTATTAAACCGTAAGAGCCGCCTTGGTACTTACGTAATCGAAAACACGGAGAGTGAAAATCGAGCGTGATCCTACTTTCGCGGGTGAGAAGCGCCTTCCGGCGCTTTAGCCTCTTGCCTTGTGTATCGTTGGTTAACGGTCGACCTTACACTATCCTACGCGTCTTTCTCTCTTTTACTTACTGACCGAGATCAATCCTATTTATTCCAATTTCTTTAACTGTAACATCATTTTCTCTCATATCATTCTAAAGTCTTAAATAAAATATACCTGATCCACGTTAAACTAATAAACTAATGTGTCTTGTAGATTACTGTAAAAATTTATTTCATCGTCATTTCTGTAAATTAAAGTTTCGGTATTTATGAATATATTTTTCTACATAATTTGTCAAAGGGAGATTTTTTGTTTAAACTTTACCATCTTCTTACATTGAAATTAGCATTCTTGGAAAATGTATTATAAAGTATATACAAAGTTACTTTATAAATATATATATAAATGTAAAGAGAGGATATAATCTCGTGGTTAGACGATTACAGAAAATTTGAAAATTTCGCGAAGTTGCCACATGGTTCGAACACTAAATAAGGTAAACATCAAACAAGGAAGAGCACTGTTAATTTGACCTTTTCAACGAACGGTTAAGCGAGCAATAGTCAAATTATTAGTCATTTGGTGTTATAGTGTATTATATTGTATTATTATTATCTGTTAATTATTCAAAAAGAGAAGAGTTTGGAAAGAATAGGCTTTTAATGTCATTTCTTTGTTTTCAGGTAAGATTTGTATATAAAAAAGGTCAATGTTTAGATGTACAGAAAAATTTGTAAATAGTTAACGAATAAACTTTCTTTTCAGAGCAACACATTTGTTTATTCGATCTAATAATACTAATAATAAATTCTTTATATGTATATGTGTAACGAAATATAGTTAGTTATGGTGGTTATATTTCGTCAGTTAGACGCGCATGCGAGTTAATAAGCAAGACAATATATAAAGACATGTAAGAATATAAGGACGGTTAGTAATACATAAAATTCGAATTGTGAAACCGTTCATAGAAATATTTAAGAAGGAATAAAATATTAGTTGTAAATGTTGGTTCTCTTATTTCTAGAAACTCAAGGTAGTCTTATTACATGAAATAGGAACTCTTATATATGTCTATATAAATATAGTAATATCGTATAATATATAAATATAGTAATATAAATATAGTATATAAATATAAATATAGTATATAAATATAGTATATAAATATAGTAATATATAATAAATATAATATATAATATCTATATAAAATATTGTAAATTTTATTAAAAATATGCCATATTATGCATAATTGGATATTAAGAAAAGGGTATAACATTTTTTAACTATATAAAATGGTTAAAAAAGTTAAGTAGATAATTAGTGTCAGGGTTAAATATTGATCCAAGGTATATATTGACGGTCCTATTATCAATATGGACCATCTATTTAAAACATTGACATTTTGCTTTTGGTTCGTAATTTTAATTGGTATAATATTGACCAGTTATATTATACAATATTGACATTTTATTATATTTACTTGTTAAAAATATATTAAAAAAAAAAGAAAGAAATTAAACTGACCCAAAATAAACGCATGGTAAGGATAAAATATTGAAATATTTGAGTATATGATAAATTAATTGCAACGTAGAAAGTAATCAATTGAGATATTATGGTCCATACAGAAAAAAAAAAAAAGATAAAACATATTTTAACATTTGAAATATACGTGCGTGTTTTGGATCACTTTCGATATTTCCCCTCAATCCGCTTTTTCACTTTTCATTCACGCCGCGACGAAATGGAAAGACAAAGTTGACACGGTTTCAGATAACGCTAAGGCAAACGGTACAATCGTGAACTGTTATCCTTGGCCACGAGCTGACGAAGAGGAGAAGAGACCTACTGGCCCAGCGATCAAGCCAGTTTGCTCGACAGTCCCCCATGTGCTCGTCGACAGCCTCCAAAAGGTTTCGATCAATTTACGTCATAAATAATCATCTGTAATTGTCACGTGCTACAAATATTCCAACGAAACATTCAATTAGCGAGTGTCGTTAAATATTACACGTGAGACGATAAACTAAGAAACAATTCTAATATGTAAATAATCTTTATAAACAAATAAAATCGTTTTTATTAATTAACGATTATTGGAAAACAGTTATTTTACGATGTGTCGTGAAAATTCATCTTTTGAAGATTTAATCGTGAATAAAACCAAACTAAACCTTCCAAAGATATTTTTTACCATTTCTATGTGTGTGTATCTTTCTATACAATTTATAATAATAATTATTATAAATAATCAATTATATTATGATCTCTCATCGATAAATCATTATTATCAAATATTTATTACTTAACCGATNTCCTTCTCTTCCTCCTTCGTTTTTCTTTCCTTCTTTATATCTATGGCGGCATAGCAGAGAGAGGATCGTAGCATAGCGTGTATGGGCGTACCTCATTTCTTCTTCTTCTTCTTCTTCTTCTTCTCCTCCTTCTTCTTCTTCTTTTTCGTTTTATTATTATTATTATTCTTATTCTTATTCAAACCTTTTCTTTTCTTCTAATTGCTCTTTGTCCAACTCCTCGTAGTTAAAGAAACGGTTAATATTGTAGACCACTGAAGTAGTCTATTGGAAAAGTAAAAAGAAGAATGTGGGGAGAATACAAAGAGGGAATACAAAAAAGGACAACGGAATTATTACGAATTTATACTCACTAACCTCGAATCGAATACTTTCCAACAACAGGTTAACGTATAGTTTTATTCAATGAAGTTTCAAGGACATTCTTCAATGGATTTAACCGAAAGAACGGTATTATTTCAATTAAAGTATAATATTGTTGATTTATTGTTAATGTTAAGAAATTTTATATAAGATGATTAGAGTTATTAATGAAATCTCAAATTTATATACTTTTTTCCCTAACAGGTTTTCGGGTATTTTTTATTACATTCGAAATTTCAAGGACGTAGAGTAAGTGAATTTAAAAAGCTTTTCTGAAACGGCATTGAGTCTTGTTTATAATAAGGGGTGGATGAGATGGGGTGATGTTTCAGGACATGAAAAAAATTCTTTGTGAACTCTACGAGATGTATGTATGTATATATATATATATGTGTGTGTGTGTATGTGTAGGTGGGTGGGTGTGTATGTGTGTTCGCGAAGAGTATATCCTGTCTATTGAATTCAACGAACTACGGTGCGGATACGAATGCTCTTTCGGATCCTGAACGATCAAAGATTCAAAAAACTCTCGAATTACGAAAAAGCGTTCGTTCCTTTCTTTTTTTTTCTCTCTCTTTTCTCTTTTATTCTACCATTCAGAGGGTCTCCTCCTACACCTGACTGGGGCAAACCATTGATATGAAAATGTTCATCTACAAACGATCATAGCTCCAGCAACGCGTAACTGCGAAATAAAAGAATTTGTCGAATAAATTTAAAGGAAAATTTACAACAAACGTTGAACATAAAAATCTAAAACCAATTGCTCCAATTCTTGGCCACATTTTGTTCGAATTTCTTTTCTTATTCTTATTCTAATAAAATAGACGTCACTTATAAGTTTTAACCGTGTAATCGTGGTTGGTTCACCTCATAGAAAATATAAAAGAAAGAAAAAAAGAAGAAAATGGAGTAATAATAATAATAATAATAATAACAATAATAAAAGAAGAAATTTTATAAGAAAATTCTGTTGATGGCTAGCACAGCATGATGTTGGTCAGAAATTGTATTTTAACTATAACAGCTAAAGGTAAACTTATAAAGGAACAATATATTGTTCTTTTTCTTTCCTTTAAAGAGAAAATATTCGATCATTGTCTCGAACCTACCACGAGATCGAATTTCTTTTCACGCGAATGGTCCTTTCCACGCCTTTAGTTCAAAATCACTTTCTTATTTTCTTCTTCTTCTTCTTCTTTTTCTTCTTCTATTCTACTTTCCTATTAAATTCGAACGTTCCAAGAAAAAATAGGGGAAAAAATAGATGGTCAAAGAAAAATATGCGTGAAACCTCACGTAATAACTAACCTTGGAAAAAATGATGGGGGGTAGGTCGAAACGCTATTGTAAATCATTTTAAAAAGAACAATCGAACTTTTCTTTTTTTTTTTTCATTTTCACGAGAATCAACACACTATGGGTGGTATGATCTATTTTCTCGATTGATTTTTAAATAGAACATTGTTCGAATCGTTTTCTTCAAAATTATCTGAGTAACCCCCCCCCCCCTTCCTTCCTTTCTTCTTTCCTTCCTCCCAAAAAAATAGAAAATAAGACTAAGATTTTTCAGGATTCTCGACAAATTGTTGATGAGTCAAATGATAATTAAAAAGATAAGATAATACTTTAATATACATTTTTATACTAAACTACAAATAACATTGTTTTTTCAACCAATCTCACGTTCGATTGATATTTCTCGTTATCCAGAAACGATAAGTCAATCATTATAATATAATACATTGAATTATGGTATTAAACATAAAAGAAAATAAAAATAAGAAAAAAATAATCCAAGTTTTTTTTTTCTCGTTATGCTTTTATGCAATCGTTGGAACAAACGTTACGTCGTACGGACTATAATATAAAGAAAGAAAAAAAAGAAGAAAAAAACGGTTTAATAATATCTATAATTACATAATATTATGCTAGGTAGCGTAATACTGCAAATCTAATGTTACATTATGTTGGATCTATGTAAAATAATGTAGTATCATGTAACAGCATTCACGTTATTGATGCTACTTCAATAAAATAACAAGGTTACTTGAAAGAACCTTTTTTTTCTTTTTTATTATATATATATAAATATATATTTCTTCTTCTTTTTCTTAGAAAAGAAGACTTTTATATGAGAAACCGTTTTAAATGTAGTTAATTGTAAAATTGTTGGATACACAGGGTGTCCTGTAATTAATGGTACAAACGATACGAGCAAGGGATATAATATTTATACATAAAAAATTAATTCTAATTCTAATTTAAAAATGTTGAATTAAAATTTCTTCGTTTATATATATATATATATATATATATATATAAAGTATTGTTAATAAAAATAATAGAAGAGTGAATCAAGACGTCATTTAAACAACAACAAAAATCTACTATCGTGTGGAAGTAATAAAAAATAAACGTAAGAAGGAGCGTAATAAACAAAAATGTACGCACAACGATAATTTTGAAAAGAAAAAAGAAAAATGTTAATGAGAAAACCGGAAAGAATCGTTTGCAATATCCACGGTGTGACCACGGTGAATTACGAGCACGTTAGCGAACTTCCGCCAAATGTGAAAAGATTTAATCTGAACGACTCAACTAGCGTCGTATCCTTCTCATTCTCGACCACCGAAGAAAATCGGTCTCGGTCGTCGATCTTTAAATGTTATCTCGACCGTGACGAATTGTACGACAATATTCTACCACCAAAACTTCACCGATACTAATTCGAGGACGTCGTTGTCTCATTTCGGACCACCGATACTCGAATGGTTATTTTATTATGTGTTTGCACAAGTACTTGATTTAATACGAAGCGTTTTAATTTTCTTCCATTTGCTTATAAGAAAAATTTAATTTTTTCTTATTTTAATTCTTTTTTCACTTCAATGATAATTTGGTTAGATTCTTAGATTAATGTTAATAATTATCAATTGTGTATAAAATGACTGTTTTATTCAGAGTTTTTAATATCATCTAGGAATCGTTGACCGACTCTTCAATACACTCGTACTAATTATTATTATTATTATTATTAATGAACAGTATATATTTTTATATGTTTATTTTTAAATAAAATTCTTGCTTTATTATATTCCAAACAAAATGATTATTTTTCCTTAATTTTATTGCAACTTACAAATATGTTATACTAGTTTTCGATGAATTTAGAAGTACTTTTGCTGAAATTCCTACAACCTTCACATTTAATTAAGCAATTTTTAGTGTATGGGGGTCTTTGAGAAACCCTGTTATATACAAAAGGTAGCCGTAACATAAACGAGTTTCTTCCTATCTTCGATTTGTTAGATCGAACCGCTCGCAGGAATAGTTCTGTTACAATCGGGATCAGTAAGGTAGGAGTGCGTTGAGGCGTGGTGCACGCCGTCTGCTGCACCTTATTTTCTTTACCAATGTGAAATATGTATACGAGATTCTATGGCTTTTCTTACGATATATATATATACAAGATAGAAAATATATATTATAATATTTTGATCACACACATCAGATATCGAGAGAAGAAATTACATAGCAATATTTCATTTTGATATTACCCTTTTATAACGTCAAAATATTCTAATAAATAATTCTGATATAAAAAAATAATTTCAATCGACGAATACTCGATGATGTTTATTTTGTTTCTTTTACGTTAAATTTTATAGACGAAAATTAATAAAATAATATAATAATTTATTGTGTATAAAAAATAAAATTTTTTTCTTTTTTTTTTTAATTAAACTTTAACACACATTTACGGGTATATTTCTTGAAAAGGTATTTAAAAAGAAAATGAATATATTCTCGTTTAACCTGGAAATATAATCCTAACGCATAAATTTATATACGCAATATATAGGTATATATTAACAACTGCTCTTAGACATTATAGTTTTCTGTTTTTCGAATTCCTCACGGCACTAAGGCAACATCGACAAAAATCACGGCCGGTTTTCAGCCTAGCATATGGCAGACGTTACCTCTCTAGCCGAAGCGTTTATCTTCTGTAGATGGTACGTCGTATGGCAGCTATTATCCGCATCGTCGCCGACAAATCAGAGAAATGAAAACATAATCGGTAAAGAGCAGCACGGCGGGGTAGTACTAAAGAAGATGTAAAAGAAAAGGAAGAGATTTTTGCGAGACGAATGCAACCCAGCTAACAAAAAAATAATATTCTAGAAAAGAAGTAATAGAATGGAATTTAGAGTAAATTTACTTCCTAGTTTCTTAATTTAAACAAAAAAAAAAAAAAAGGAAAAGAATTTCTTTCTTCGTAAATTCCTTCAAAATGATATTAGGTTGTCAAGTATGAAATGGAACATAAAATGTACATAATTGAATTGAAATTTGCTCCATTTCATACTTTACAACCTAATACAATAATTTTAAAGAAAAAATAAAATAGGAATGAGTATTCTTAATTTTTTTTTTTCCTTTATTTTTCTTAACGAAAAATGTGTGTTTTTAAATCCCTAATTGTAAGATTTAACACAACCCACCCGTACATCTTGGAAATACAATCTCAATATTATAACGGATTAAAAAGATGAAGTAGATCTTCTTTAACTTAATTTGTTAGTTTTTTTTTTTAACATTAAAGTCAGTTTCTTAAAAGAAGGATTTTTAAATCCCTTCGCGACGTTAACACGACACGTTCTTATTGAAGACGCAATTTCAACGTGGAACGGGTTAAAGGCTCTCACATAGCTCGCGTAGATAAAGATCGTAAGGTTGGCCATGAACTTTGGACCGTGAGAGAAGTTTTCTTCGGCTTAACGAGCTACTCCGAAGTTCCCGCGCTTCCCAACGATATTCTAACCCACCCTGCGCCTGTTAGACCTTCCCTCTTTTTCTCTTTTCTCCTCTTCCTCCTCCTCTTCCTCCTCCACCTCTTACTTCACCTCTTCTATGGGATTTTCAGAATTTATGTAGAAATTAACTGGCACGATGTACTTACCAAGCGTATATACGAGCCGAGAAACTTATTTATGCGTCTATTACATGCCACCCTTTGTTGTCATGAATATTACTAACACCACACAATTGTTTATTCTTTAAAATATTAATATTAATGTTTATACAGGCTATAACGATATTTAACTAATTTATTATCATTGATAAACATGTATTTATATATACGTTTGATTTTTATTTATTTTATATATTCGTGCGATTTTTTCCAAATAAATAAACACCATAAACCGCGCAGATTTTTAAACGGATAATCTAATATTTAATTTTTTGAACAGTGCATTAATATTGACCGTTCAAAGTTATAAACCTTATCTAAATTATTTTTTGTAATATAAATTGTGATTATATTTTTTGTCGAAATTGTGAACAGATTAAATTGAATAAAATAATCGTAGATGCTTACCAAGTAATCAACACAAGTTCACTGACTTTTCAAGACTGTCTGATGTGATAAAGGTGAAGAACGTATAATAACATCTTGAGTATTACGGTAACATTATAAAACCGTTGACTGATGTGGATTAATGTGTGTATACGTGTTAAATCATACTTTTCTAATATATTTCATAATTTTTTAGTTTTTTTACCTAAACATTCATATAATATGATATTATTTGATTTTTACTATTTAATGATATTTATTTGATTTTGGAAAATTAAAATAAGCGTATCTTACACATTTCCATTTACGGAAAAAATTTATATTCCAAGTTAATTAACAAACGTACGAAATGTCTTTTCTATTGTAGACTCCATTCTGTTTTTGTTTATTTAAAAATATAAACTAATAATGTACGGTACTTTCGGTAAGATTTGAAAAAAATATTTTAGTTAGTCGATTTATCTCGAAGCTGCGCTGCGATCGACGTTTCCGTTAGTGTTTATCCTGTACGATAAATGTTAATTAAAGATGTTATAAGTTTCGTAAAAAATTAATCGATATTTTAAATTAAAATATGTGGAATATACATATTGTGTTGATAAAATAATCTTTTTTAATATATTTTAATAATAATAGTTGCTTGTGTGTGTGTGTGTGTGTTGGTAAAAAACAAACCTAATTGTGTAGGTTGAACACGTGCTGTCAAACATAACCTCAAAGTGAAAACAAAAGATGGGTCATCGTAAGAAGGTAATTTAATATAATGTATATTTATTAATTATATATTATTATTGCACATAAAAATATGTGTTCATTTTAGGGACGTTGTGTTAAACGAAACAAGCAAATAAATACAGAAGAGAAGCCTGAATTAATAAAAGCTCCTCACTCGTTTGTAATTCATCGTGGTTTACCGGGAGAACACATAATAGAATTAACTAAAGATTTTCGTAGAGTTATGGAACCTTTCACTGCTACTTCACTGAAAGCTCGAAAACGTAATAGTATTAAGGATTTTGTATCAGTTGCTAGTGTCTTCCATGTTAGTCATTTATGTATGTTTACAAGAACAGATCTTGGAATGTATCTTAAACTTTGCAAGTAAGTTTATTACATATATTAATAATTTCATTAATGACATATAACTTTTAACAATAACAATAGATTAACCAATTGATATTTATACAACAGGTTACCCAGAGGACCGACACTCACCTTTAAAGTACATAGTTTCTCTTTAGCAAAAGATGTAGTATCCGCTTTAAAAAAACAAATGGTCTTCGAAGAAGCTTTTAAAAATTCTCCTTTGATCGTATTAAATAACTTCAGTGGTGAAGGTATGCAGTTGAAATTAATAGCCTCGATGTTCCAAAACATGTTTCCAACGATAAATTTAACCAATGTAAGTTTAGTATATGAATAGTCTAAATGTTTTCTTTCTTTTAGATATATTTGAATAAATTGAATTTAATACAACGATTATTTCATATTTGCAGGTTGATTTAAGTACTATTCGTCGTTGTGTATGTTTAAATTATAATCCAACTACAAAAACAATTGACTTTAGACATTATGCTATTAAAGTAGTACCTGTTGGTTTGTCCAAAAGTGTTACGAAGATAGTAAGAGCTAAAATACCAAATCTTTCAAATTGTAAAGACATTTCAGAGTTTCTGACCAAGTCAACAGTGTCTGAAAGCGAAGCAGAAGATGATCCTAATAGTCACATTACATTACCACAGAAATTATCTTCTCGAGGAAATCATGAAAACTCAACTAGTGCTATTAGGCTTTCTGAATTAGGACCAAGGATTACATTACAATTAATGAAAGTAGAAGGTGGACTTCTCGATGGTGAAATTTTGTTCCATGAATTTATTCATAAAACTGAAGAAGAAAAACTTCAAATACAGAAGAAACGAGATGAAAAGAAAAAACTCAAAGAGAAAAGGAAAAAGATACAAGAGGAAAATAAAAATAAGAAGGAATTGAGGAAAGAAGAACTTAAAGAAAAATCGTTGAAGGGAATGCATAAGAAGAAAGAATTGGTAGAAGAAAGCGTTGTGGAAGAAGATGACGATGCTCAATATTATCGAGAAGAAGTTGGGGAAGAACCGGAGAAAGGTAAATATATTACACAAATTTTTATCATAGAGTTTCATAAATATAACTAATAAGAATGTCTTCTAATAAATTTGTAATTTTCAGAATTGTTTGAAGGAAAGGTTGGTCAAAAAAGGCGACATAAGTTTGTACCGAGGTATAAACAAAAAAAATTCAAAAGAAATAAATCCGAAAATGAATAATTAATAGATTTTTTTTAAATATAAAAAACAAAAAGTAATATAGACAAATAAAATTGTTATTTAAATGTAACTACATTGTTTATTTGATAAGCTTATTTAATAAACAATTCATTATTTTTCATTTTGCAATATTAAACTACATATATTTTTATAAAATCACAAACGCGTGTGTAATAACATGAAAGTTACGAAAGTGTACGTATGATATCAATTTATCGAAGTTATACGATTGATGAATATTCGAACTTATGTCTCCTGCTTTTATTTTAAATATTTCTCTCGTAACTTCATTTAATATAGCCATGATTAAAAAAGAACAATAAATAACAGATCTGGCAATTTCATCCAGTCATCGTAATAATAAATTTTATAAAACATTGACAAAATCGTTCATCGGTCTCGAAAACATGAACACAATTTTACTCGAGTTTGCCGACTCAAGGTTTTTTTGTAGCATATTAGAAATACGTTATCCGAATATTTGTACTTTTTTGTTTTTCTTTCTTTTTTTTACATATGTAGAAACATGTCAGTTTAAACGAACTAGATTTATTCTTCCATCTCTGGACTGAATGTCTATATTCTTAATTATAAAGAACAGACACAATCCATTCTTTGCAATCTACATTTTCACTTGTAGTACTTTCCTATTGTAAAATACCCTAATTTTCATCTAATATATAATCAGAAGCAATCTTCTACAATGCTTTTGTTTGGTAACTGTTTAGTCTCTAATCGAGACTAAACATAGCATTTTATTCTTACTGTTATGGTATATTCTGTTGTAGGCACTGCCCTCTTTTGACATATTATAAACTCCTACATGTTTTTTTTTTTTTTTTTTAATAAGTTTTCAATATTTTTAAACATTTTCAAAAGAAAAATTAATGATTAAATAGTAATATCCTAAATTGTAAATATATTAAGAATACAATTGTTGGACGGTTAAATGTTACGATGAGCTTCCATGTCCCATCTATCACATTTATAAAAACTTTTCGATCTAATATAATCATTTTTGTATATAAGTATATAAATTAAAAAATTGTAATAAATACAAATAATGCTATAAAAATCTTGATCTCAGCGAATGCTGATAGCATACTGTCAATTCTAATACATTTTTAACTTACAACACACACACACAAATATATATATATGTGTATATACTTTTCAAAAACACTTGATTAGAGACTTAATATTTTCTTTCGTTGATAACGTTTCTTTTTAACTTGATTTTCGTGGAAGTATTATATTTTATGAGATAAAATTCGTATTATCAAAGTGACATTCATCTAATTATAAATAAAATTTGTTCACTTAAGAATCATTGTATACTAAAAAATGATAAAATGCCAATAAGATGACATTCGTTATTAAGATATAAATTGCCTAAACAGAATGTAAGCAGTATCAATAGATATTATTACATTCTAAATCTAAATCTAATTACGACTATATATTTGTGAGAATATCAAACAACAAGTCCATATATATGAAAGATCATTACACTATTTCCCCTGAATATATTCTCTTGAACAATGGCAGTTGATTAGTTTTTCTTTTTTTTTTTTAATTTTTCTTCAGTCAAAAAATTTATGTTTTTTCTAATCGCGATGGAGTGGAAGATCTATCATATGCTGATGATGGAGCTAATGCCAATGACGGCGGTAAACTAGTTGTACTCGTAAGAGTACTATCTAGTTTACGAGCTTCATGTTCTAAAAGTACTGCATCGAGAGATGGATCTTGTGCTACAGTTCTTAAGGAATCACCCAACGCTTGTCTTAATTGTTGCATTTCTCTACCGGCTCTTGAGCTTCTAAGAACGTATAATTGACGTCTCTTAATTTCTTGATTTAATTGCTCTCGCAATAATTGAATCTGAAGAATAAGTATGATATATATATATATATAAGTAGAACAATTTAATTATTTATTTATTATAGACAAATATTACCTGATTTTCAAGACGTATAATTTGTTGACGATGACTTTGTTCTCTCGCTTCTAATAACTTTTCAGCTTGTAGTTGAGCAGCTCTCAATCGTTCTATTTCTCCTGTTCTGTCTCTACTGGATTCTAATACGGAATGCGAATGCGTGTAGACCGATTTAGCTCTTATGAGTTCAGCTTCCTTCTCTGCTAATTGTGTTTCCAATCTTCGAATCTTTAATCTCAATTCTCTATTTTCTTGCTCTAAATTGTCAAAACTGTAACAGCTTCCTAATAATTCGATATGTGCCTTCTCAGGACGTTCGTAACTTTTACTACGAGTACCAACTGATTTTAAAGTTGATACTTGATTTTCCAGACTACGTTTTTCGGTTTCTAATAACTTCACCTATATAATTCATTCAATTGTAAATTATGTAAATAGTAATATACATTTTTATAGAATAATTGTTATTTTACCTTATCATTAAGTGCATCTAATTTTCCTCGCATTTCACTTTTTTCTCGTTGAATAATTTGTAATTGTCTCGTCAAATCTTCGTCTTTATCTGCACCTGCATCTTGCGGCCATTTAGTTAATCTCAATTGCGCTTCTAATCCTGATCGTTGGACTTCGTTATTAGCTAATTCAGTTTGCAATCTGGCTACTTGATCTTGAAGATTTTGATTCATGTGTCTTAAATCATTTAAAGATTGTTGAACAGAATCCAAACGTTCAGCCACAACTCTGCGTTCATTTTCAGTATTGGAAAGTTGCTTTTGTAACTGCAATTTAATATTTAATGGCAAATAAAATTGATGTAATCTTTATAAATATCTTCGTCTAAAATAACATACCTGTTTCAGTTTTTCATTGCTACTTTGAGAACAGGTAGTAGTTTCCATGAGATTACGTTGTAAAAGATTAATTTCATTTTTTAATTCACTTTCAGTGTTAAATGATTTTTCCAATGCAAGGTTCAATTGTTCTATCGTAGATTTTAAAGACGCGCAACGTTCTTCTAAACCAGCAGTAGTACGATTTTGAACTTCACACCGATCTTGTAATTTCTGATTAAAATAAAATAATTCATTAATTCGTGTCATTTATCATACGCAAACAATCTACAAATTTTGAAATTCGCAGTCATACGTGAAAAGTTATCTATCGAGCAACTTGAATAAGAGAATTCCCTTGACAATAATCAACACTTTTACACACGTGTATAATAAAATACCTGAATATTTGCCTCCCTCTCTTGCAGCATCATTTGTAATCTTTGAAGATCTCCATCTAATGACATTCTTTGTAATTCCAATTTAGTAGCACGAGCTTCACTCTTACTAAGTTCTTCTTGTAAATTACGTCTTTCATTTTCCATTCTGTTCAACGTCTGTTTCATCTTTTCTACCTTTTCCTATAAATAGAATAAAATAATAAACAAAATTATAAATTCACTTTAAAAACTTTTTAATGATATTTAATTCTTACTTCGTATAAATTCTTTTCTTCTGTATCAGAATTAACAATCATTTCAAGACTTATTACTTTTTCACGAAGATGATCGCACTCATCCGTTTTTTGTTGTAAAATCTCCATCTAAAAATATGAATGAAATTGTTTACAATTCACTAATATATTTTATAAATGATATATTTACTTGGCTTTGATGACTTGATTCTCTCTGAGACATTCTAGCTTCCAAGGAATTTTTTTCTTCTTGCATTGTCCTGATATTTGATAATAAATTATTTAATCTCTCATCCACTTTATTTTGATTTTCTTGATACTCGGTAAGTTGCGATTTCAAACTGGACAGTTCTGTTTTATAATCATCCTGTAATATAAAATAAAATATATAATTTGTAAAAAAAAAAATAATTTCATAATTAGATAAATAATAATTTTATTCATACTCTTTCACGTTCGATTTGAGCTACTTGTTGCATAAGAGATCTCATGCCTCTTCTTACAGCTTCTGGATCAACATCGATCACAATATCCTTGTTAGAATCACCGTGTTCGTGTCCTGTTGTATAAATCAATTTAAAAATATAATAATAATAAAAAACAGAAAAATCATTCACAAGAAATATATTAATTTTATTAAATAAAATTAATTTCACACCTCTTGCAGGACTCCATCTTCTCGATGGGCTCATTAATTTAAAAGGCATATTTACAGAACCGTCCATTTGAATACCAGCTATACGACGCAACGTTAAACCAATGCTACTTAATTTCTGTTCCACTTCTTTTTTAGCAACTTCTAATTGAGATAATTGTGCATCCAAAGCTCTTACTCTTCCTTCAGATCCTCCAAGACGTGCCTGATATAAAATACATTAAAAATTTCTAAATAATTACATATTCTTTTTAACGCTCTTTTTCAACATGAAACAATTACCTTAAGTTCTTGAATCTGTTGAGAAGCATCAGCTAAGCAAACTTCTAAATTGTGCTTTTGATCTTCGAGTTTTCTTTCACGACAACGACTATCTTCCAATCGTAATAATAATTCTTGTTCCCGTGATCTCCATCTTTCATCCTCTTCGTCTGAACGGGATCGTAATTTACCTAATTCTTGTCTGGTTACTTCTAAACTATTATCCAAATCCAATACCTATAATATTTGTTAAGTATTTTTAGTATGCAACCTTGATGTAATACTGATCAGATAAATGAAAACGAAAATGTAATAATAATTTACCTGTTTCTTAACTTGATGCAATTGAAGTTGCAAACGTTCCCTTTCTTCCATTTCATTTGCTAATCTAGCTTGTAACTCTTTTTCATTATTCTGTCCCTGTGCATTATTTTCATTAGACTTTTGTAACTCGTCTTGAGTGAGACGAAGTTGTTGTTGTACTTGTAACAAATCACGTTCCATATCCCGAAATTGAGCCTGAAGACGAGATCTCTCCGTTTCCATTCCTGTTTTTGCATCCTCTAATGCTATTATTGAATTTAATATAAAATTAATAAAAATAATGAAAATAAAAAAGGTTCTTACAAATGTATTTTTAAGAAATCAAATCTAATACCTGCAATTTTTTGATAAGTTTCCTCTAAAGCTCTTCCTTGTTCACGTTTTTCACCTTCAATACGTTTGATGTGTTCTCTCAACTCTTTATTACTTGTATTATATTTTTCTTTTTCAAATGTTGAATCTGTTAATTGTCGTCTAACGTCCACTAATTCTTTACGTAATGTATCGTTAACATTGTCAGCTATAATAATAAATTTATTTAATAATAAATTATTTATATATTATAAATAATAATAAAAAAAAATTAACGTACAGTCTTTCAATTTTCTAACAGTTTCATGCAACTGATTATGAAGTCCATCCAATTTATCTTCTGCCATATGCAATTGCACTCTAAGTTCCTCTGATTCTTTTTGAACGGATTCGCGTTCTTTCAAGAGTTCTTCAATCTTTAATTCGAGCTTTAATTTATCCTCATCTCCCTTCAATTTCGTTTCATCTAATTTTGTTTTAAAACGATTCAAATTATCACGCAATTGATTAAGATTATTACGATCTTGTTCGCTACGAATTGTGGTGTCTCTTTTCAAACGTTCCAAATTCCCTTTCTCTTCTTCCAATTCGCGCAAGGCGTTCTCTAATTTCTCCATCAATGCTTGTTGATCATGATGAGCTACAATGACAACAAAATATTTTTTATATGCACCAATCATTACAAATATGAATAAAAATAAAATAATGTAAAATGCACCAATTAAAAGAGCTTGCTGTTTATCGTTTTCAGCTCTGAGTAAAACTTCTTCGTGTTGCTGACACAAATTTTCAATATACTGTTGCAATTCCTGAACTCGTTGTTGCAATTGATTAATCTCGTCATTTTTTTCTCCACCGAGTTGTAACAAAGATTGTTGGAGTCTTTTGTCTAACGTTATCTTCAATTGTTCCTACAATTAAAATTACAACTAATCAATAATTATCGTATTTAAAATATTATTTTTATATTTACCTTCTCTTCATTCAATTTTTTGACGTTTTCTTCATTTTGTTTTTTTTAAATTGAAGAGAGCTTGTTGAAAATTGGCTTCTTGGTCACAGCATTGCTGTGCCAAAGCTTGCTTGATATCTTGTGATTGTTTTTGACTATTTTCCAAATCCTTAGATAATCTTCCGATATGTCCTTTCAAGGTTTCCTGTTTTATTAACAATTCTTTTTGCTCTTTTTCCAATTGAGACTTTTTTATATGCGTCGATTCCAAATTAGTTTGAGTATCGTATAAAACTCCTTCCAAAGTTTCTTTCTCAGAACGTATCGAAGCTATTTGTTCTTGTAATCTTTGAAGTTCTTTCTCATTTGTTTCTAAGAGTACCTAAAAATAAAATAATTTATAAATTAGAATTTTTATCGCAAATAATTCAAGACAATATTAATTATAATAATATCTAATAATATAAGTACTTGTTTTTCTTCGTTATCTTTTACAAGATCTTCCAAACTTCTGTTGATTCTTGAATTCATTTCATTAGCTTGTTCTAATCTCTGTCTAACTCTCATTAATTCTTCGTTTAACGTTTCTTTTTTTCGTGCGAGTACAGAAAGCTGATTACTTAAATCACTCCGTTCACGAGTTACTTGACTCAATTCCATTTCTATTTTTTCTTTTTCAATTTCTAAAAATTTAACTTTTTCATTAAGTGTAACTTTTTCAGATTCCAAATCTAAACGCGTTTGTTCTGCTTGTAGTAATTCTTTTCTTAAAGAACCTAAATCTCCTTGCTGATCCACGCATTGATTTGCTAGCTTATTTTTCTCTTCTGTAGTCTAAAAAATATAAAATTCAAAATACTCGTAGTATTATTTCTTTTAATTTTATTTTATTTACGTCAATTATTGAGAAAATACGTACCTTTTTTAATTCCTCTTGCAATCTTTGCTTATCTTGTTCATGATTTGAACAAACTGATTCTAATTTTAATAATACTTCCTTTATATCAGATTTTTCCAATAACAAATGCTCCAATTCTAACTCCAGATCTCCTAAAATAGAAATAATAATTAGACGATAAAAAAATATAAAATAATCAAAGTTGAAAAATATCATGAAAATTTTACCTTTGCTTTTCTCTATTTGTGAAATCAATGCATCTGTCTCTAATTTTTGTTGTTCCAGCATATCCTTCGTTAAGTACGTTTTATTTAATTCTTCTTGTAATGTTAAAAGCTCTTCTCTCATTTTGCTGCATCTATTTTCCTCTGAACGAAGACTTAATTCGCTGAAATTAATTAGACACAGAAATTGTTAATAAAAAATATTTAAAAAATATTAGTGCATAACAGTAATTAAAAAAAAAAAAAATTAAATTAGTTTACCGTAATTCTGCATCTTTTGATAATCTTTCCAATTCGCCTTGGAGATACAATTTATCATCTTCTAAACTGTCGCACATTTTTTGTAATTTATTATTCGCTTTTTGTATTTTCTCATAATCCCCATTTAATGTTTCAACCTTTAAAACAATAATTCAATATTTTAAAAAGAGATGGATATTAACGAAATGTAATCAAGATTAACAAAACTAAATTATACCATAGCATTAATTTCCATTCTATTTTTCTCTAATACATTTTTCTCCATTTTAATAGTATCCAAATTTTTGTGTAAAACTTCTTTCTCTTCTATAAGTTGTGTGCATTGAGAACGTGTTGAATCTAATTCCCCAACAAGTTCGGTAACTTTAACTTGTAAAATTCGAACATTTTCTTCTGCATTTTCACTTTGTTTACGGAATGATGACAATTGCTCTTTATGAGTTTGCAACTTCACCTGTATGATAAAAGTTTCATCTTAAAAATGTCTTTATAGTTATTTCATACAAAAAAGTAAAATTTTGTAAATATTTGTATACTTGTAGATCGTGTATCGTTAACTGATATTTATGTAATGCAGCTTGAACAGCACTGATAGTACTTTCCGCGAAAGCTGGAATGGTATTAGCTCTCCCTCCTCGTCTTGGTGATCTTTGAGGAATTGGTCCAGTAGGTGATAAATGAACATGAGGAGGAGGTTGCGTACTTTCACTATCACGTGTCTCAGCATCTTGAATAACAGTATGAGCTATATCTCGCAACGCATTTTGCAAAACTTCTATGTCTTCTTGCATACGTGTTATATTGTTTGTTTGTGCCTCTGCTTCTCCGCATCTTTCTTCCTAAATTCACAAAAATAAAACTGTGAAAATAAAGTTCTAGTTTTGTTATCATTTTGTAAATAACGTATTACCAATGCATGTATTTCACGGATCAATTGATTAATTCTGTCATCTTTCATTCGAATTTCATTTTGTGCCACATCATACTGTTGTTTAAGGGATCCCATTTCTGACTTCATTTCCATTACCATCTGCGATTCGTGAATTTGCTGAGAAACCTACAAAATATAAATATTTCCAATGCTATTTATAATATTACATTAAATTATTATAATCGTTTAACTTACCGATGGTTGAATTAAACTTGTTTGCATCTTCATGAAAATACTTGTATTAGTACAAGTGGAGACAATGTCGTTAGTAGCAGATGTTATTTGATTACTTAATTTCGATAAATCTCTATCCGTAGAAGATTTAATATCTGCAAAGAGTCTTTTTACAGATACAACGTCTCGCCAAAGATTTAACAATCTATTATGTTCAGAAGTATAGTAATCGTTGAAAGCTTGTTCTTCTTCTTTCCATTCTTCTTCCTTTATAGACAATTCTTCTCGTAAAATATCCCAATCATTGCTAAGTTTTTGAAGATCATTTGTTAGGGCTTCATTTGTTTGACTAGTATCTTCCAATTGATCTTTCAAAGATGTATTTAGTTCTAATAATTTTTCACATCTACGATATTAAAAAAATATAGAAACCTTTGTAATATTCTTTACAATGTAATCACTGTTTGTAATAATTACTTTTTGCGTTCTTCTGCAAGTTTTTTTAATGCGGTATCTAAATCATGAATTTGCTCTTCGCGCATCTCTCTAAGCGTTTGGTGTGCAACATCTAATGCGGATGTACTTTGAGGTTGAATAGGTAATTTACTATTGTCTATTGCAGCAGTTTCAGCCATAACGTTTTCTAATTCTGAGCATCTCTGTTTATACTGTAAAACCTATCAATCCTTTTCTATAGATTTTTACTTAATTGATTTTACAAGTGTTGTTGAATTATTATTTATTAAAAAAAGAAATTTGTATCATAGGTATAGAAATTTATAGAAGAATAAAAATTTACTTTAGCTTGTAAGCGAGAAACAAGAGCAGCTTGGTGTTGCTGAGCTTGACGATATGTATCTAAACGCCTTTTATAACTTGCTGCTTCTTCTTCCAATCGATGTCTCAGTTCATAATTTTGTCTTACTAAAACTTCTGGTGAAAGTGTTTCTTCGTCATCCTCAGGACAACTGATAGTACTATACGTGGGATCCATTTTACTAGCTTTACGTTCGGACTAAAATAGTATAAATAAAACTATTAAGAATAATACATGTAAGTATATAAACTATATAAAAAACATTAATCACTGAATATTACATTATAAAAATATATCTTAATATTTAATATAGGTTATGTTACACTGTCAAAAATATATTTAACTGTCAACATATTTTAACTAATTATATAAATTTAATATAAATCATTCTTATATTTATAAATAATATTTAATAATATATATATTTATATATTTATAAAGAAAATAGGACGATTAAATAAAAATCATCCTACTTCTTCCATAGATTATGTTTATGTTTACGTGTTGTCATGGCAAATATCGGTATAAATTAAAAATTCATTACTTCTAATTTTTATTTGAATAATATATAGATATAATTATAAAATATATTTTATTATTTAATTTTCAACTTATCGAATAAGTTTAAATATTTGTATTGTTATCTTTAAAATTTATGAAAAATTCATATACGAAAGATTATTCTACGCGTTTTCATTGGTTAATTTTTGTTGTCGCGTTTCAAATTATCCAATAGAAAAATAGATAAATCCAACACGAAATTCAAACAAATATGTAGTACAAATTTGTTATCTTTCGTTACATGTAAAATAATCTTTAATTAAATAATTTTTATCGTTATTTTTTATGACACACGTCTTTAGTTATAATTTCAAAATAAAATTTGATATGATTGTGAAGATAATTAAGATTTTAATAGTCGATTGATTTACCTCTTTTATTTTACTTGTTCCTTTGAGTAATGGCGGTCTCCTTCTTTCCATCGGTCCTTTCGATGTTAACTGTCCAGTACTTTTAGGTAATGTCTAAATAATATTAACACAAACATTAAACCCTTAATGACTTATTAATTTAAATAATTTTTATATTTAATTAAAAAATAATTAATTGTCGATAATTTGAATTTTACACTGTCCCTAACAACAGACAACACTTTATACACTCGTGTATTTTCCATATAAATTTAATTGTTTTTATTTCAAGATTTATCTACCAAAATACACCGTTAAACAAGTATATAACTTACGTTACATACTAATTACATAAATAAATATATTAGTTTTATAAACAACTCACCTTTCAACTGTTAAAACGTAATGCATGATAGGAGATGCGAGAAATAACTGAAATCTAAACAACACATGGGTAAGAACCCTCAACTCAGTTATAAACCAATACGCGATTTTGAAAGAACAATGCATTAATATAACCCTCCTGAAGAGTTCTTTGTCTTCAGAAAATACAAGTAGAAGAAGCATGAACCACTACCAGGCACTGAATGGCACCAATCGATATATGCTTAAACAGTTACCTGGAGGATATCACCCACGAATATACTATTATTTTAACTTTCCTATAAGCAATATCACTTTTTGCTGCTATGGTTGCACCTCTTTGACAATAGTGTTACAATGTTTTAAAATTCATTGACCAATCATATTGGAATTAAATAAAGTTTCTCAATCATTGATAAGAAAATAAAATACTTTCTATTCTAATTGCTTTGTTTGTAGAAACTTTATACCAATTCGTAAATGTATATTTGATTAATAACTTTTCCTCTCGACAATCGATAAGAACTTTTCGGATTAATAACCGACGAAGAAAGCACTGTGTTTGTACAAAACGTTCGTACCGATTGAAAGAAAACTTTTATAAAATATCAAAATTATTAATCAACACGAATTTTCTAAATAATCCAATATTACTAAAGGGGCCAAATATTTTGACGTTATCCCGCCGAAATTTTATAAATTATTCAATCTCGTGCAATTTGAAGATTTAAGGAAAGAAAGAAGAGAGAAGAAAAAAAAAATCGATTATAAATAGGTATTCGTGAACTCGTCGAGTGAAATCGCATGTCTACGGAAAGTAGGGAAAACTCTCGGTGGTTGGGGATCGGTAGTAGATAATTTGATGAAAATAAAAGAAAAAAGACAGAAAAAGGAGAAGAAAAATAGAGAAGAAATAAAAGAAAGAAAGAAAGAGACAACGGTGTTAGTTACCGAATTCGCAGCGGAGATAAAGTTAGTGAACTTTTACCTGGAAAGAATGTTCCTAAAACTAATTAAAACTTTTCTACATGGTTCCATTGTAATTGCACGTTTCGGCTGATCCAGTTGAGTATACATCGACGATTAGAACGAGTTAAATAAATCTATAAGAAACATTTTCTGTCACGTTTCAATTCGGTACAAAAAACAATTCCCTCTCTCCCCCTTTTCTTTTCTCTTACGAAGTTTTTTGACAAGAAACATTTTAAAAGTTGAGTAAATAAAAATGAAGAAGGAAAAAAGAAAGAAAATAATCTTTTTAGAATTTTAGTTTACGTGTTAATGATGATGACGATGGAAACTCTTTCTCTCCTCATATATGGGTTTTAAACAGTAAACTCGTATGAACTCACGACATGCCTCGACTATTAATTTCCGTGATAGCATGCGATTTACGGTACACCATGGGAATTTTACACCTGCGGTAATAGCCCTAAGGGTAGATAAAATATGTTCTTAGCAGCTTGTAACACAGATTAGAAAATCATAATCTTTCTTAGATAATTATGAATTATCTGTAAATAGGTGATTTCAGATGAAGTAAATCCAAAAAGAATCTTTAAGGGATCCCACCAATGTGACACTTACTTTATCGATAGTTTATATCTTGAAGAATATCTTGTTAAAATTTCGAGAATGTATCGGAAATATTTTTCGAATGGCAAGCTTTTTCAAGAGCAACCGCTTGTTACATCTTTAAACGTGGTTTTCTCGAAATGACATTTTTCGAATTTCCTGACATTGTAATTCAAAGAGCAATTATCCGATTGACTTGAAATTTCAACTTAGTACTCTTGAATATATTTATTCTACGATGACTGCAGGGTATTTTTGATTAGATAATAATTATCAATTTGGTATTGGTAAAAGGACCATTTTTTAGGCAAAAAAAACAGAGCGTTTTTTTCAAAACTCTACCATTTTGTCAGATTTGGATATTTTTCTAAAATCCTAGCTCATTGTACGAAGAATACCTTCTAGTTTAATATCAATTTTGATTTTTTTTTATATCAACCACTCAAGCGACCGAAATCATGGCAACACTGGTGGAACTTTTTATTATAAGTCTCTCGTATTTTAATATTTATCAATCAAAAAAATTATATAACATAGTTCAATTATAGGCAAATATATTCTCAAACTTTCAAAGACATTTGATGGAATATTTTTGTTGAAAAAAAATTAGCAAAAAATTATCTACATTTTGAGCATTCACTCTGGTAGGGCCCCTTAAATTCTTCGACAAATTTCCAAACACGAAAAAAAAGAAACAGAAGAGGAAGAAGAAGAAGAAAGGGAGACGAAACTATAAAAATAAAATTAACGAGGAAGAGAGAAAGAGAGACTAACGTAAGATAAGATTATTTGTCACAACGATGATTAAACTTTGGAACTAAAGAATAAATCAAACAATTTTTTGTTTTTGCTTTCATCCCAGGAAGAAGACAAATTGTCTAGCATTCGGAGTAAATATTCTTAAATAAATAAAAATAAAAATAAAAAGTAACTTAATCTTTTGAGAAGTTTTGGAGTTGTCATCGTGGAGAATAATTTCTGATTATATCGGATTGAATCGTGTCAATGCAATATCTCTACGAAAAAATTTGTACAAACTCTTTTTTTCTTTTTTTCGCATTTTAATCGTGAAGTTTCTTTTCAACTTAACTTCATCCTTCGCCTTTCCCACATCTTCCCATCACATTATCCCTTTTTTTTTTGCACTTCGAACACGACGATAACAAACATATTTCTTCTTGGTAGATATTTTATTTGTCTTCTTAGTAGTCTTCCATAAAGGAAAACTGTAATTCCATTTTACAGACATTTTATTCTTCTTCTTCTTATTTTTTTTTCTTCTGATAACAGACGAACAAAGTTCTAACGATCGAGTGTCTGTAAAAAATACAATCTATACCAATTGTAATTTTTATTACATTTCAGACACGTTGCATGTAATATTGTCTCCCGATAACAATTGAATTATTCATCAATTAATTCATATATTTATATCCAATTAGCCTTAATTATTCTAAATAATATCTAAGTCTACTTCCAAATAAAAAAATCTAATCCTTATCGTGTTCTTATTTTAATATATATGTAAAAAAAGAAAATTAAATACTCGTAGAATACAATTTGTATTTTCATATATTTCTATCATACGAGTATTTAAGTAAACTTAATGCATAAATCGAACGAGATTATTCGTAATTATGTCAATGATATTTCAAAGGAATAGATAAACTAAAGAATTCTTACATCTGGAGGATGTTTTCTATAAGAATTTTAAAGAAGATTGGAAGAGTTCAATAAAAATAACAAGAATGATCAATTTTATACAAATATACTTATACAGGTAATTGAATGTAAAATTTGATAAATATTACTTTTCAATTTCCTCTCTCACTCTCTTTGTTAACTCAACTAGTTGTTTGAAAAATAAAATGACTTTATAATTTTGCAAATTAACGTACATTGAAAGATCGGTTTTTGTTTTTAAATATTTTTCGATTCGTTTCTTGAGGTGTATGATCATTCATAAGAACTAATCTTCCTCGATCTAGATTCCAAGGTGAATTGAAATACGTGCTTCGAGCTTATGTTGGATAATATGTTCTATGACCATAGCGTGAGAGAATTCTATGCATCGCGTAACTTCGTGGTCGCATAGTTTTAGAGAACGACTTCTAGCGTTGCCCTTGACCGTGAACATTTAACGATTTCATATCGAATCTAAAGATCTCGGTGACTAACCGGAATCCTACGTACAGTTTTGCTGAAATTAATGTTCTTTTTTTTTTATTAACGAATCAAAAATAGAAATAAATTTGCCAAAAAATTCGCTTATTTACAAAAAAAAGAAAAACTTTCGAAGTTAAATTTATGCGTGAGTTTTACAATTATATTTAAATATTACGAGAATAATAATATAAGTTTAAAAAACAAAACAAAATCATCTTGATAAAAGAGAATAAGTGATTTATAAAATTAATTTGAAAGAAAATGGTTTAGGTCATTTAGAAACTTTTAAAAACCATCTTGTATATATGTGTATAGATATATTTATAAAATTCTACCACATTTTAACGAGAAACATCGATCTACAGTGGAGAAAGGGCAAGACCTTAAAAATCTTGGATAAAAATAAAGAATTTGCATCATTCGTGGAAATTAACAGTGGTCAATGTTCACTAATCGCATTGATACGAAAACACGTGGCTCTAATCTATCTCAAATTAGTACGATAGCAAAAAAAAAATATTACACGCTCATACACACACACATATACGTCGTTGTCGTGCGCTCGTATGTCGTTCTAGATTTAACATTTAATTATAAGCATTAACGAAACTTAAATAAAATGCACATAAATTGCGATTATTTCGGTCGGTCTATTAACTAATTTTCCTTTCGACAATTAATCGATATTACTGAATTTATTTAAATTTCATAGTCATTGAAAAAAATAGTTTATTTAACAAAATTTCATTTCAAGCAATGTTTCAATAAATTAAAATTACATTTTTGCAAATGTTCCTGATACTCTCTTAGGGTCGAATAAAATTATTGCTACGAATGAAATAAATAATACACAAATATATTGTGTTAAGTTAAAATGTGAATTCTTTATGCGTTTATAATTATTATTCTTTTAGTTTCTTAAAAATATTGTCAAATATTTTTCCCAAATAAATATAAACATATATTACATAATATTTATATTATATTATCATCAGCAAGTAAACCAAAATCCTAGAAGATATTATACAATATTTATATTTATTTATATCACGTATTATCTCGATACCATTTCAGATCTTTTTTTCTTTTGAGATTTATCAAAAAAAAAATACCATAAAATTATACGCCAATACTTTTTGTTCAGCATTGGATTTAAATTTATACGGTATATATATTCTTATTTGTACTTTGTACTCGTATTCAGATCATCGAAGAGAGAGAGAGAGAGAGAGACAAAAAAAAATAATTTGATAAATGCGCGAGATTTTATAGTCTTATGTAATATATTTATAATATTATTATTAATATATATAATTATAATTATAGTTATTTATAAAGTCTCATAATTGGTAATAATTTTACATAATAGATATCTCATATATATACACATAAAAATAATTTAAGTATATCTGTACGACAAAAAAGAAATCTACCATAATCTCTCTTGATAATGAAACTATTCTAACATAATTATTTTAACGACCTGTGAAAAATTTTCAAAGCACGAGTTAAAAGTTCATGCGTTGTGTAACCCATTTATTCCTCTCTCTCTTTCTTTCTCTCTTACTTGAAATTTTATTTATTCTATATTTCTAAGGAAAGAAATTTCTAGATTGATTAAAGTAACCTATCTAATAAGACGGAATAAAATACATAAAAGATAAAACAGTTTTCTCAAGATCACGGAAATTACCATTTAAAACGAATAAATTCATCGTTTTTCAATGTTTCTTTTCAAACATATGAGCCGTCTGTTTTGAAAAAGGCTTAATTATAAGGGGTTCTTATTAAAATATTCACAATTATTAAATAAATAATATGTGTTTTATTACCAAGAATGGACTTAGGCAACGTTCAAAATTAATAATCAGATTCGTTATAAAATTTGAAGGAGCCCAAGTCCATTCAACATAATTTAAGATGTTTCAAATTGAAAATAAATAATTGACAAATGGATTTAGACCCCCTTTCAAAATAACACGGCTCGTATATCCAATGATAAAGCTAAAAATAAAATTCATAATCATCCCTTCCGAATTTAAATATCCCTTTAATTCATGCAACACGTTATTAATTCGATAAAGTGGTCTTAGAAAAGAACAAAAATCTTATTGATTATATATGTAACACCCAACAACAAGAAATTGAAACAAATTATGACGTCTGAAAGATTTACAAAAAATAAAAAAATAAACACGCCTCGATGAATAAAAAAAAAAATAAAACGATGTCGTCAGAATGACAAGGAGAAATTTAAGTAAATTTGATTATTATGAATTAGATACGCACGTGTCACTTCGTAATTACCTGAACGTGATTGAAACATGTGACAAACTAGCTTACACAATAATTCAAATGAAGGTTCCCCCCTTTTAATCGATGTTCCATCGATGCGTCATACTGTCTTATGTGAAAATGACCACTGGTCATTACTATAACCGTAAAAACATCGTTGCTAAGAAGCTTATTTTCTTTCGAAGAAAAATTCTACACCTTTTTTATTCTTTTTACTCACCAAACTGGCAATGAGAAGTACGAAACCAATAATTACGCGATCATCGTGATCATCAATGGATGAGATACGATAACCAACAATTATTTCATTCCAATAGTATGATATTATTATTACATGAAAGTACACGATGTTTCTATACATAATAATTATTATGAAAACGTCCAGAGAAAATGAACGATCATCCTTCCGTAGAAGAACGTTCAATACTCTTTATGATTATTCGTCTACAACAAGACTAAAATTACGGTAGTTGTAGTATACATGGCATTTATATAAGTTTGAAGATTTTATTGGAATGATCAATCATGCTAACTTGAAACTAGTTAATTTGCCTGTTATACTCGGAAACCTCTTAACGATTTATCTCACGTATATCAGTTTTGTCAATAAGTTAAGATCATTCTAAAAGTATTTGATCTTGTATTATATTTTCTTCAATTTATATATCAAGGAAAATTATATTCAATATTGTCATCATTCGTATATGAGATTACGTTGAATTTCTAATAAATTTATTTACTAATAAATTCAACATAAATACAATTATTTAGAACAAAACTTAATAATAGAAAAATTCATTAATACAAAAATATATTTATAGAAATATTTAATGCATAAAAGTACATTTACCGAGAGAGAATAGAAAAAGAGAGATCAAATGATAAAACAAAATTATACACAGTGTATAAATATTAAAAAAGAGAATAAATAAAATTTTGGAAATATGTAAATTATTTGAAAAAATGTTAATTTGTTGTTTAATGCGATCAAACTCACCCGTGGCATGTTGATGAAAATGTGTTGGTGAAGATGTTAGAATACTTAGAAATAGTCTGACTTAGAATCGTGAATGGCAGTGTAAAGTTCTTGGGGCTCCCCTTTTCGATGTTCGATGTTCTCTTGGGGGATCGACAACAGGGTGCGGTTGCGTTTGCCACGGACGGCCGGGTTTTACTAAGCGTCGCTATCGGTATCGCGAGGCTTCTACCTTCATCCTGAACCACCCTCGTGGCTTCGCGTGCAGAGTCACCCCTAACTGCTTCCACGCGCACCCTCGCGAGCCCTTTCCCGATGAAGGAGCTAGGGTCGGAGAACGGATAACTCCCATTCAACGAACACACGCATACTACACGTATACATATACATCGTGATTCTTATTGTTAGTCCATATGTTCAGTTTTTATCCTTTCTTATACATCTTTAGAGCTTTACAACTTTGTATTGCTTCTGCGTATAGATTTCTTATTTAATTTTAGTTTTATATTTTTTTGCTATTTAAAAATATATTTTTGTGATTATAAATTATAGAATATGTCCAAAATATTGGTGATAGAAAATGTAGAAGGTTTAGAATTATTATTAAATATTATTCTTATACTAATACATTATTAATCAAGTTTTTATACATTAGAAATAATATTTTATATTTTTTATAATTATGCAAATGAAAATTATTTAATGATTGTATATTATTTCTGATTTAACAACGTATTCCATTTAATTTTGAAATAAAAGAACGTATCGATGTATTATTTATCATCGTAATATATATATATTTATTTTAATGTTCAATTTGACTTTCCTAAAATCGAATGAATGATTTATTTAAGTAGATTGTGTGTATTAAAATAATTTATTACGTTATTTTCGTCCAATTCTAATAATCAAAATTGACCGAGATGTCGAATATCTCTATAAATGTACGATAAATGATTGAACACTTTGGTTTAATCTTATTTTATAATAAGAGCATGGAGAATGGAATAAATATTTACTTTCTTAAAGGTGTAAGATCAGAGAGTAATATTACGTAGGAGATTGAAAATTATTCGTCAGAGAAATAAAACGAAGATAAAGATAACATTATTGTTATTATTATTAACAACAGGATCGTATTTAGACTTTTGGAGCTCCCAAATGCAATATTTTTATGACTCGACAGTACAAATTTATTTCATTTAATCAAATTCATGCATATTATTATTATTATTACGATTTGTCTCATAATAAACGAAATTAAATATATTGTAGTGAGATAATTGAAAGATTTTCTTAGCCTGACATAAAAACAATTTAATTACGGTTATTCATATTTATATTTCGATATTAATCTTAAAATTTGGAAACAAAAGTAATAACCACCCTATCAGAATTTATTCCTTACGAAAAGAAAAAATCGATTATATTTTTCGTTCGTATAAATACGTTCCTGTTTATTATTTCCAAATAAAAAAAAAAGAACCACAATATCATCCAGAAACGATAAGAAATAATATAATATAATAAGAAAAATATGTTTTTGTTTGTTATGTGAGTTTTTCCTCGCATGTTCATTCGGTTTTACTTTACAGTTAGTTGTATTTCGTCACGAAGAGGAAGGAAGATAAGAATATTTTAGGATATCTAACGATCTATGTTGTTTTCGTGTCTTGTTCGTACTTGTCGTCGTAAGGAACCCCATTAAGAGGGGGTTGGTACACCCATCGTTTGGTTTTAATGGTTTTCCGATTTCAAGAGTTTACGTGACTCTAATCATCGTGAAATAAACATTCCAAGGTAATAGAGAAGTTCACGATATTCTTATATTACTTTAGATCTTCTTGTAATAATTATCTTTAATATACCATAATCTATCTAAAATAATATTATTTTCCTATCGGTAAGATTTATTTGGATTATTTGACAAGGAATAAGAATGATCACGAACGTAACTTTAATATCCTAATATTTCATTTCATTTGAATTTCACGAAGGAAGTTAATATACTTCGAGTAAATGGTTGACTTACTCGTCGAAATTTTAACCCTATTTGTTTACGTCTGTGCTCTCACGTCGTTAAGTCTTCTCAAGTTTCTAACATAATACTCTCTTCTAGATAATGATAACTAGTTTGTAGTAGATGAGGAAAGATCGTTCCTTTGGAAATCACGATAACGTTTCTTTAACTCAATCTGTATAATTGTATCTAAAGTTCTTGACGTGTTATAAATTCAGCGTTTCTCAACTTATGGAAAATCCTCTATTATTCAAATATGTTCAATTTTTTAATTAACCTTAAAGTATTCCTTAATTATAATTATTTGTTATACAAAAAATTTCTTTTAAAAAGTATCCATTCAAATTTTCCATAAAATATTCTTACGTAGTTCGGGACAATCAAAATCGCGGTTAGTAGACTTAAATAATATAAACGAGCGAGTTGGAAAGTCTTCAGCTTAACATATGACAAAGATTGAAAAGTGTTAAGCTTAACACTTTATGGTTTTCTATTCATCATGTTTAGCTAAAAAATTATAAACCCATTCTCGTGTGTTAAGCAGAAAACTTTTCGTTTTACCCAACTGCATCGACGAATTTATTGGATTGATTGAAACATGGAGAGATTCGGTTAGTTATAATTAATTATAAATAGATTACAAATAAATACAAACAAACTATTTAATCAAATGTTATATAATCTTATTTCATAATTATTTTACATATATAAAATAAAATTACAACATATATATATTTCTCTTATATTCGTAAACGTTGCTAAAGCTAGGACATAAAAATATAATAAAAATACTATAATTTCTCTGATTAAAAAGAAAAAATAATAATAAACAAATAGATACATGTACGTACATTCAAATCACACTGACAAATACAAAAGTTTAATTAACTCTCATTAAATCTCAAAAGGCATAAACCATTTATCATTTCTATCATTTTTCTGATACCTGTTTTAACATAGATTGACCATATACTAAAACTTTGTAACGAAGACCTCTCGAGTATTTAGATCGAAATTTAAGTTTGACAAAATTTTGACTCAAACCACCATCGATTATCCTAGCAGCACCATTATCCTCGTCGGATAATGAATCGATCACTATGCATGTGATGATCGCCATTGTTGGTCCATATTCTGCGTCGACTTCCTATAAGTATAAGAGAAAGAGAGAAAGAGAAAGAGAGAGAGAGAGAGAAAGAGAAAGACAGAGAAAGAGAAAAGGATGTTGGATCAAATATAGAATTGAACATAACTTATAAATTATTTATAAAATCGTTAAAATAAACATGAAGTTATGTATGCGATCGATAAATAAAAGATAGATCTTTAAAATATCGGTAAAGTATTTTTTTTGTTTAAATAATTAACACTCTTTGATAAAATACTACCATGGTGTCCTGAACGAAACAAGTTAATTCGTGGTGGCAATCAAAATGTTAAAAACCAATAGAAACATTAAAACATAACAAATATAACAACAACAAAAACAAAAAGAAGAAGAAATATACCTGATAAATACCACGAATATGTGGTCTTCGTACATCGTATTCCCAGATGATTTCGTCGTTTGGTTTTCGTTGGCATTCCGCGTACCGATATGCCTCGGCAACGAAAAAAACAGTAAAAGGAAGTATCGTAAGAAGAAAAATGTACGTCGAAGAGTTCATGATCATTTTTCGTTCTTTTTTTTTTAATTCCCCACCCTCTTCTTTTCCTTAATAAAAATCAAAAAAAAAAAAAATAAAAAATAAAAAAGGAAAAAAAATGATGGACCGATTGAACTTTCTATCTCCTTTCTCCTTCTATTTATCTTTCTTTCTTTCTTGGGTAATTATAATTGTTATTATTATTAATAACGAAGAATCGATGATAAAAATCTATATCGATGCGTAGTTGAAACTTTAAAGAAACGTAGGAACACGATACAGTAAAAAACAGTATTAGTATATTCGTTATCGTTGCCCGTCTGCCATTCCGTGTAGCACTAACAACGAGAAAGTATTAATAGCTGACCATCGATACACCGAAAGAGAGTTCCCCCTTTCGACGTATATTTACTCTGTTTAAATTCTCTCGCAGGCATGCACTTCGTCTTATTCTGTAGAAAAGATTAAACACGATATATAGATACTTTTATCTCCAATTGAAATAACGTTTCTATAGAAACTTTCTTGTGATATGCGTTGAATTTTTCAATCCACAATTATCTTTCATGATTTTATAATTATGCAATCGTTCTCTCTGTCTTTCTCACACACACACACTTTGTCGATCATAAAATATTTGTAAGGAAAATTTATTAAAGAAATAAATAACAATGATTTTCGTGAGAAAGATTACAGATCGTAATTTTAAAATGATTTAGCATTTTCTTAAATGAAAATTATCTGTGAATAATATTTTCGTGAAGAAAAAGAAGAAATAAAAAATCTAACAGCCTTGATCTTTTTCTTATATAATTTCATGTATGTATATATATATTATTTATGTGAACTTTTCCGAAGATTCATTTTATCTATCTTAAAAAAGAAAAGAATCTTATAACGTTTTTATAACATTGTACCTTTTTATGAAACAATATTTGATCAATATATTAATTAATACATTAATTATAGAATATTTTACAATTTATTTATCATAGTTCGATAAATCTAGTCGACTAACGATTAGTGATATGATTTAGAAATATAAATAGAGAGAGAGAGAGGGTGAATGATTGTCGTAGAAGGAACGACTTAGAAGGTGTCTGCTACGGGAAATGAGAAACTACGAAGGTAGAAGTTTGTAATGGGCCTTAGAGGGATAAAGGGTTAAGTGGTCTTCTAACACGCACAGCGAGTTTACTCTCGCCAAATTTCAACTGCAATTTCGCGTTTCCTATCATTCCGTACAATATCGTTTCGTGAAAGTAACACATACACGTACGGTTACATACACGCATACACTAAAGATCAAAAGTTAGAAATATTTTGCCGATTTTCCATCGAAATCGAATTGATCTATCGATAATTATCACATTGAATAATAAACCTTAGTTAAATAACATTAAAAAGTAATTTAAGCATCTTATCGATTCACAATGATCATGTTCTAGTTTATATACCCAATTATTGATCAATTTTCTTATTGGAAGATCTTTGAACGAAAAAAGTATGAGAAAAATATTCAATCGGTACACGGTCGAAAAAAAAATATAATGAATCACCAAGGTATAATGAAAATATATGTCATAATTAAAGTTATTCGATTAATAATAGAAAATATAAATTATCCTAAGTATTAGTTTGACAAAATAAGTCTATTCTCGTTTCATTTGAAATGCATTCAGAAACTTTTAGCCGATAGTGTATAAATACTACGTACACATAGAACGTGCATGCATAGATAGAAAATGGGTATATCCTTTGTGTCTGGGTTTAGGTATGCAATTCGTATAATATTCAATTTCTACGAGTGCAATAAAGGTGTAGTTCTGCGAAGTTCTACAGCTTTAGAAGAAGACACTTGTTGAAGGCTTACGACGACCACCAATGTGCGGTTCTGGATGTAAACTAAAAAACGATCGGTAACTTTTTCTCGTCGTTTTACTACCGTCCCTTTTTAAATTGCGCACCAGCTCACGAAAACTGTTTGAACGTTCTAACGTGGTAGATATATCATGCTAGAAAAGAATAATGCATTGAATCGTAAAGTGCATTTACTACTAGGAGGAGGTACTACCGAGTGCTCGGGTAATCGGTAAGTGGTTGTCAGTGTTAGTTAGAGACCATTGGTATGTGAGTCAGATGGATCGGTTCCCACAATGTCGTGCCTGGAACCACGTGGCACGCATTACCCAAGAAAATGACTTTACTTCTATCTCTTCCTAGGTTATACCATGTTAAGGACCTGTTTAAATTCTTTTATAGTCATTCCCATACACTAAACATTTTACTATTGTATATTAGCTCGAGTAATAAGTAACTTCCGATTCAACTAATTGGCTAATACATAAATAATTATTGTTTTTACCTAATAGAAAAAGCATTCTCAATGAACGAATTGAAATATTATTAAACATAATAGCCAAGCATAATAATTACCAAGCATAATAGTGGTGCATATAATTGAATTAAATAATAATTTAATTCAAGTACAATGTCTGATGAAACAAAATAAAAATTAGAAGTTACTTACAACTAATATCGTTTCATCATTGGTTCATTATTATTCTTCTAAAATCATTATATCATCATAAATACCCTACATAATATTAATATTCACTTATTTATTTATTACAGATATTTCTTATTAAATACTATTACTATAAATATATTTTATCAAAAGATAGAATCCGCGAAGGAGTTCCTCTAATTGTAAATAAAACGACGACAGAAATCGCATAGATAACCGTATTAGCCTTAACCTAATATTATTTAATGTAAATAATTTAGAGAGTATTATATCTGATTAAATATGAAAACTGTTTATACTTTGAATTATTCTATTAGTAAATATGTATATTAATTAGTCATTTTAAATAGTTAACATGTAATAATATCAGTTGTTAGTAAACTGATACAACTCTTTGACATACTCTGACGCAATTTAGATAAATTCACAGAATACACGTAAAGAAAGGATTTTTCTTTACGACATGTTTATAATATTAATTAATAACAATAATAATAATATTTATCAAAAATATAGAAGCATATTATTTATAAAATCATAACGATCAAAGAAATGCTTATTTTTCCAGATTTATACACGCAACATTTATTCAACTAAACGAATTAAATCAAAAATAATGGTCTCAAGCAAGTGTCAAACATGAAATTATACGAATTTTCATAATAATGGATAATATATAAAACGAGAACAAGTTTATCGCATGTCTTTTAGTTCAAAAATAGGTGGAAATAAAATAAAAAAAAAAAGCCAGGAAGGCATATACATCGATTTATTTCTCTTCGCCGTCGCCAAGTAACTACATTTCAATATTATCGCATGATAAAACGGTGTTAGAGATTCGAGAATGCTTTTTCTTTTTATTTTTTACTAGAATTTCCGTAGATTATTATTTCCTTTTTAAATTATTTCTAATATATATATATTATTAATTTTTAATCAAGGATTATGAACAAATTATAAACATATTCTACAGTCTAAATAAAATCTAAAACCATTCGTAAACGAAAGAAAAAGAAAGGAAAGAAGATAAAGCTAAGAATAAGTCGTGTTATAACTGTGGTTATAAATTAAAATGAAAAAATTGGAGAAAAAACAAAAAACAAAAAACAAAGCTTCGTAATACTAATTATAATAATTTTTATCATATATCGTCAACTGAACGTTGACGAAGATTAATATCTATTATATAAAAATGATAAATTAAATATTAATTGAATATTTTCATTATCAGTTCAAATCAGACAAAAATTTCGATGTCTGCAGAAATGGATAAAAAGAGAAAGATAAATAGAAAGAGAAAGAGAGAAAGAGGAATTGTAATAGGTGATAATACTGACATGAAACATCTTTCTTTCGAACTGTCGACCTCAGGCTGTCAAAGTCCGTCAAGTCAGGGTTGACCTCTTAGGTCATTCTTCCATCTATAACAAACATTATTTACAGCTTCGCAAATATATTTAGATTAATCCACACCGAGTAACATCCAATAAATCGTTCACACATATACATATGTGTGTGTGTGTGTGTGTGTGTGTACGTGCCTTATGCTTTCTTTTTAACACAAACAGGCTCGATAAAATAAAACAAGTATGTAATATAATAATATGCAAGTTTTAGATGTTTTAACGAATTTTCAAATATCTCGATGAAAGTATAATAACATAAACTCGTTGATAAATAAATCACTTATATTATAAGTCATTTTACTACATTCAATTTATTTCATTTTGCATTTAAACGCATTGCTGTCTTATATTATTAATTAATATATTAACATGTGTGTGTGTGTGTGTGTCTGTGTGTATATATTTGTATGTATGTGTAATTAATATAATAATTATTACAGGTAATGTAACATTAGACACGTTTCCTTTACTCGTATATTTCTTATCGATTTTATTTAGCCGACTATACAATAACGATATCATCATTATCATCATCATCATAATATTAATAATCATCATCATCATCATCGTAAATGTCGCGTGTTTACATAACTGTCTCATCAATTCGGTGCTGCTTAAATATAAAATACTATAAATCAGAGACGGATCGTTAACTTTGGGGACCCTTGACTAACACTAAGGGACCTACTCAATTGTCCTAAATTAATTCAAGTTATGGCTAACTTCTTTGTCATTTTATTGAAAAATTCTATAATCTAATTTACCTTCAATATTTAATTGAAATATTTTCTTTTTATCAATGTAAGATTTGATCCCCACGAAGACCATGGTTAAATCCGCCTCTGTTCTAAATGAGAATATATCTGTTCGGGTTATAAATAACTGTGTATTCATCTCTGATTTCTTTTTTTGTATGAACGAGAAGAAAAAATATATATTAACGTTACTTTTTAATCGGTAGGTTACAAAATAACGAAATGTATTTTAATTTCGAAATAATGATAATTACCGAAAGATCATTTGAAAATGAAAATCGTTCGTTTCAAAAAACACACTCCTAAACACTTTTTTTTTTTTAATTTTAATTTGTTACGATTATTATCTAAATCCATTATCATGCTACTATTTACAAGAATATAAATGATAAAATAAAATACAATATAATAATAACCGGTATTGTAAGATTTTATTAAAGATATCGTTCGTAAGGAAAAAAGGAGGATGTATATTTTTAAACATCCATTATATCCCTATATAAATTCTTTGGGATTGGTTATCATCGTGTCAGTCTACGAAGATAGGAACGTACTCCGTCGAAATGGATTCCTTCTGTATGTGTGTATTGCATCAAAGAAATGATAGCACGTGATTCCTACGTGCATTAATTTTTTTTTCTTTACCCATCTGCACTGTCATACGCACACTAAGACAATTTTGAGAATGTTCGCTGCTAACGAAAGAAAAAAAGAGAGAAAAGAGAACGAGTATTCTTATAACGATTAAAGAAACGAACTTGACCCTTTAATCTGTTGTCAATTTACGTTTACTGATTTCTCTGACATTGGAGCAACGATATCAAAAAAGAACAGATAGAAAAAAAAAAAAAGAAAAAGAATGAAGTTAGAAATGAACAAAGGATCGATCAATCCCGATCGAAATAGAGGATCATTTTATGATTACGAATGACTTCACTGTACTACAGCTAGGGGTGGATTGTGTCTAGCAGGTTGCGCCCTAATAGCACCTGCGACACGTCTGAATGGTAATTGGAGATGATAATAAGCACAATAAGGTAATGGGTCCCAGTATACAAATAGCGCTTCCCTTTTATCGATAACAGTGCCTAAAAGACGAGGAGACGTTTCGTATATTGGACGTTTGCTTGTATTCGTACTTCCATCAGTTGTTTGTTCTTGTTGTCTACCGGGACTGATAAGAATTGACGAATTTTGTCTGGAGAAATGTCTGCAGGGTCGCCAGACCAAACGGGGATGTATTCCTGTCTGACATACATAAGGAAGGCTAACTCCAACTCGGCAACCGATGCATACCATCGGTCCTTGGTTTTCGCTGATGGCTAACCTAAAGCTCAGATGTCCATTGATCTTCGTCGGAAAAGAACGTGCAAAGAATCGGTCCAACCACATAGTTACATCGGTACGATTCTCCGGTATGAGTCCTTGTGACTCTTCGACACGGCACGTTACGTTAGCTACGATTCGTGATTCCTTAACGGTAGTGCAGGTAATAAAATGATCACCACCAGGATCGCGTATCACAACCCATGGTTTAGTTTCGCTGATCTCGTGCTGTTGGTTCATGAATTCCCAGGAAGTCGACGGTAGAATAATCTTCGCTCTGTCTCTCATGCCGGCTGGACCAGCCGCCAGCATCATGTATCTTCCAGTTCTAAAGGTATTGTCCTCGTAAAGACGGGATACATCTTGAACCGATCGTAAAACGAAATGGTCAGGTGTTTGCAAACCTAAGGAACGGCATCGTCGCAATAATTCCAACGGATCATCCAATGCCGTCACTTCACTCGCACTCGGCACGAAACATTCACATCCCATAATCTCCAAGTGCGGTTTCGCCAAGGCGTCGTAATAAGCGGTACTTGTTACGCTAACTGGTATATAATATACAGCTTTCTCCTTCTTAACGATATCTTTCAAAGCTTTAATATATTCAGCTGCACTACCTGGACCTGGTCGTGGTATGGTGTAAAATTTTGAACATGCCGTTGAAAATTTGGCTAACCCAAATAATCCTTCCAATTCGCATACTATCACTTTAGCCCCAGCTTTGTAAAAATTTCGTGCCAGGTGTACGGCTTGTACCGTGCTACCTCCACTTATCAAAACGCATCTCTTGTTTCGTGCTCTTTCCGATGATTTAGTAATTAGGATACTCATTAACCATTTCAAGCTTGTAAGTGGAAACTGGATAATTGTCCAGAACAAGTAAATTATAGCGGATATCCAAATAATTGGTGTCCAGATCGCATATATGATAAAGTTGTATATGTATTTTAACAAATTTGGTAGTAATCCCAAGTACCAATAAAAAATCCTTGTGAAGAAATAAGGCTTTCTATTCTTGTAATTCGCTTGATGTGAAGTTTGCTGTTGCTGTTCCTGCTGGCGTTGATGATGACGATGATGATGATAATGATGCAAGTGATGATTTCTCGAAGAAAATATTACCGTTCCTGAGCTACTAGACCCTTGAGACAAAGTCGATGCGTTCGATACATTTGACACGTTCGATGTTGAACGCTTTAAAGTGGAAATTGGTGAGGATGAAGGTGGTGATGTTGATAACGGTGTACTGGGCAATAACGGTGATGAACTGTTGCTCCTCGAAATCGGTGAATTCGAAGACCAATATTTTGACCAATTCTCGTTCGAACAGGCAGGCATGATTACTCTCACTTTTTTCCCCCTTTTCTTGATACGTTATATATTTTCTTTATTTATATTCCTGTTATATCTTTTAGGCCCGATGGCAAGCCTCCGAGTTCCGTTCGAAATCACATCAGAGACCAGGATTAATATCAGGAAAGGAACGTTCCAACTTCCACCATCTTTTTTATTGTTGCTTCTGTTTCTCCTATCCTAAACGTGATCGAATCTTTCGTTAATTCTTTCTCGTATATCTTATGTCAAATATTATCTAATATACCACCTAAAAATATAGCTAATAGTTTCTTATTCTTAATTTTTTTTCTTTTTCTTCCGAAAACTTACAAACACGTTGGTGTTGAATGTTCGATCCGATGAATATTCATTGAAATCTCATCTACTTTAAAATGTAAGGTTCCTGCATGGAGCTTGTTACACAGCAGCACTGATTGTAAATGAACTTTGTTTCATTAACCGCACGAATAGGTTCATCTTATGCAATTCTCTCAAGAATTGGCTGTTTGCAGACAGAGCATAAACTGAAGGCAATTCTCGAGATTCCCGGTCTCTTATGAAGTCTGCACCTTGGCCGAGCTATGAACCGCGCTTATCTAATCGTCATGTTCCACTCGTTGCAACGAAAAGAAAAAAATAACTCGGATCGTCGTTTGTAAATCCAATTACTCTTATATCTTTCTTCCTTTTCTTTTCTTTTCGAATAATATAGGTCCTTATGAAAATTATTTTTCCTCTTCTTCGTACTAACTCCAAATTATAACTAACAATCAAATTAACTTTTATTTTCGAATACTTACGCAATTAATTTGTTAAATATTACATGTAAAGTTTAATACTTAAATTTGTGATTGGTTTTTTTTAATATTAATAAATATTGCATTAATTATTAAATATAATAATAATTCTATTATAGCAATACCTACTTTCGTGTTTATAATAAAATTGATCCATATTATAAATATTTTATGTATATATTCTTATTACATAATGTATAAACCAATCAAGTATATTATATTCTGTACGTTAGTTAAACATGTCGATATTCTATTGTAATATGTTTTAACATAAACACTTAAAAAAGAAAATTTAATTTTTACATTTAAATGTACATACGTTACATTTAAGATTATTTATATATATTAGTATAAATTAGATTTTTATATAATTATTTATATTAATTTTATATTTATCGTACACCTGTTGATAGATTTCACTTTATACTTTATCAATAATTATGCTTACGAATGTCATCTATCGGAATAAAATTTATACCACATGTATAAAATGTTGCCTATCGTAGGAGTAATAATGTTTCTTACCAACAAATAATAAACCATTGTTACCGACAGAGATTATCTGTCGGACTATTCAAAAAGTGGGAAAATGAGTTTCGCATCAACCGAATGAAAGACATCAAGAAAATCAAAAAACCCACTTGTGAAATGCAATCAAGAGTAAGTACAAAAATTACAATTTGTATCAGCAGAATATAATATAACAGGAGGTTTTTGCATGCCACCTCTTGTTATATTATATTTTCCTAATACAGATTTCATTTTATGGACTTCCTGAAAATCTTTCTCGAAAAATTGGATTTGTAACAGGATCACAGGATGACCGAAGAGGTGGCACACGAAATCACGATACCTCCTGCTGCATCATATTCTCCTGATACAAATTTCATTTCCTGGACTTCCTGAAAATTTTTCCCGAAAAATGAGATTTGTAACAGGATCATATGATGTGTGAAGAGGTAGCACGTGAAAATATTTTTTGCTTTTACTTTTTTTATCAGGAAAACGATGTTTTGTTCAGGAAATTATGAGAAAATGATAAGGTTTTTAGGAGCATAACACTTTTGATTTATATTTTATGTTAAACATTTATTCTTTTTAAATCAGGTATACATTTTTTTTAGTTAATATATACCCAATAAACTCATTTACGTAAATAAGATGTCAGTATAACGTCACGCTATGTAATCATTTACGTAAAAATTTTATGTCATCTAAATGACCTATATGTGATGTCATATTAATATCATCTATTCACTGGGTATATATACCTAACTATAGGAAAAATACTTATTCATATATTATTTTATTATAAATTGTTTTTTAAATTAATAAGGGGGTATTATAATTAAAAATAAAGTAAAATGTTGGTAAGAGAATTAATGTGATAATATACGATTTTTATTTTTGTTATTATAAGCTATTTCACATCCGTATAACGAGTACAATCGTTGCATTAAACGATTTATTTTGTTTTTTTTCACATGTACAATCTTGAATAAGTTTTCTATGATAATATATCATTATATTGTTTATTGCTAATTAGAGGTGTATATGCGATAATTACAGAATTCGTGTTGTTAATTAAATATATTGATATATATAATATCACATATCGCTGTAACGAGATAATAATCTACGAAAATCAAGCAAGCATACCCCTTTAATAATAATTATTATTTTTTTAATTTTATTTTAATGTATATATATATATTTATTTATTTGTTTTAATTTTAATATTTAATATTGTGCGAATAATATGATGCATTAAGCCTTCTTTTTTTATTTTGTTCTGTAATTTTTTTTTTTTTTTTTAATTCTCCAAACTATTCCAGTTGTGTGTCATAATTTGTGTCCTTCTTTTTAAGAAGTATAATATTTAATATTGCAGTCAAACGCGCACCGACGATGTATATTTCTGTTGTCTCATTACGACTTTGATTTTTGCAAGAAAAAAGAAAAAGAACACTCGTATACGCTGGTTCCATTTGGTATACTTTTATATTTTATTCTTTTTTTCTTTTCTTTTCTTTTTTTTTTTATATTAACATTGACCGGGACTAATAACTGGTTTCTTTAGCAGAATGGAAAGAAACATTTTTGCGGAGTTAATAAATAATATTTATATTTATGTAAGAACTTGCATTACCAGATCAACGTGCTCGTTAAACGATGCAATGTTTTCTTTCTTCTTTTATCCGCAAAAAAAATGAATGAATGAATGAATGAAGTTATAATCTGCTTTCCCCAGTTAACTGACTATAATTTGCAATAGTCTCATTGAATGAGAGAGAGAGAGAGAGAGAGAGAGAGAGAGATTTTTAAATATTAGAATTATAATTTAGTTAGTGCGATGCAATTAAAATTATTTTTAAAAAGGTCAAAGTACTTTTAAGGAAAAAAAGAAAAGAAATGAAATGAAATGAAATGAAAGTAAGTTTCCGGAAAGAATAAAAAATATAAAATATTAAATATCGTCTTTATAGCGAATGACATAACAAAATAAAATATTATTATCTATATATCCAGCGTATGTTTGTTCTTTAGTAATGTTTCGACCAGACTATATAAATTTAACACACATACGGTGTCCTTAAATTGTATAGGAAAATATTAAATGCGGTAGAAGCAGTTTTCAGTCTCATTTTGTACATTTAGTCTATTTTATGATTATAACGAAATTGTATTTCTTTTTTTTTTGTTTCTTTCCTTTTCACGAATATATAATATTGTTATAATTGTGATTGATGGTATTTAACAACGGAACGGTTTTGTTTTTCTGTTAAATAAAAAAAGGAACTTTTGTATTAAAAAAAAAAAAATATATATAGTAAAAGAGACGAATTCTGTTTAATGTACTTTGTGCACAAATTAATCGTTCTTGTGATTTTGTTTTGTTTTTTTTTTCATATACGTATAATATATTTTATTTTAATATATATTAAAATCATTGAAATAATAATAATAATAAAAAAAAGAAAGAATAATAATAACATTGATAACAGCGCTGTGCTTTCGCAACAAAAGACATACAGAAAGCCTGGCACTTTAAAATCTAGCAATATATATATTATTATTATTATTATTATTATTTTATTACTAATATTATTATTATATATATATATACACATAGGTTGTATAAGCGAACAAATGATTATTATACAAGAAAAATTAATTAAAAAATATATAACATAGTTTGTTCATATATGGTTTTGTTTTGTAAAAACATAAGTTTGATAATTTGTCAAGTAAAGTATGACAATTGAATTAGTTTTAGCATTGACGAATTTTAATACTTTATTTTCAGATACTTCTAAGAACATTTTTGTGTTTTTATTAATGAATATTAAACAGATCTTTTAGTTTCTAAGATTGCAAGTTCGATTAAGTGCAATTTTCAAACTTATTTTTTTCGATAACGTAGCCTTCTATATAAACAAATAATATTCTAGATTTTGTAATTAGTTTTTCTTGTGGAATCATTCCTGGTTTACTTGTACTACCAGTTATATGTATACCACTTGTTTATATATATATATATAATATAGTACTTATATAATTGTCCTTATAGATTCATGTCATTAATATATGCCACATTGCCTATTTTTATTTAAATATATACTGTATATACATTTAGCGAACATAGCTCATATAAGGGTTACATTATTTAACCGTTAAAATAAGAATCAAATATTTTGTATTACGAATAAAAAAAAAAGTACAGGAAAGAAATGATTAAGTTATACTTTAATTGTAATTTAAAATGTTCTCAACTTCTATTGTGAAACTTATTATTTTTTTTTTTATATATATATAATATAGGCAGTGACAACTGTTTGCTCGACGATTAAGAGCATTTAAAATAAGAAATTTTTCTTTGGATAAAATTAATGTATATGAAAAAGGAATAACGATTATACAAATAATAATCATCGATAGTCGATCGGTGTTAGCTAAACGACAACATAAAAGATAAGAATCTTTATAATTACTTTTAATATATAATTATATAGGGATCACTCACACAATTATTGTTCTAATTTCTATCTAATAACTTCTTCCTAATATTTCTCGATAAATAATATGTATTGTTAGTTTGTAATTAAGGAAATTTTAAAGATAAGATTCTCTACTATTTTTCTTCGTATTCTGAATTTTTTGAATATATATATAAACATCTATCAATGATAATATATATTTCAAATACATTTACCTAGATTGTATAAAGTGAAATTTTACCATTTTACCATAATATATTGCTTTTGATTAAAAAATAATATATATATATATATATATACATACATGCACTTTTAGGGGGTAAACTTTGTTTAAATAGTATGTTTCTTTTACGCTGTGCATATTAGCTAACACCAACAATCGTAATATATGGAGTTTTTTTTAATGAGCAATAATAAATGAGGCAGCAAGTGAATATTAAGCCTTTAAGTTTGTTTCTTTTATTGTAAATGGCAATTTTCTTTCCCCCCCCCCACTTTCTTCTTTAAATGTTCGAAAAAAAAAAAAAAGAAAAAAAATTTCTTCTCGAATATAGCAATATTATCAATGCAAAACAGCCCACATTCGTTCAAACATTCCTAATAATTAGCAGTAGCATTTTTCGAAGTATCTTTTGCTCTACAGAGAGAGAAAGAGAAAGAGAGAGAGAGAGAAATATTTTTAGTTTTATATATACTTCTTATACACATACACATCCCACAATTTTTTACTTTTTTTTATACTAATTATTATTTTCTTTTTTTTCGTTTTAAATACGTTTTCATTTTCTTTTTTTTTTTACCTCCTACATGCTTGAAATTATTTATTTATTTATGTATTTATTCATTATATACTATCAGATCTTTCAGTTGCCATTTATATTTCAAGTATATCTTATCATTTATTTATTTATTTATATATATATATATTTTTTTTTCCCTTTTTCCTTTTTTTTTCTTTTGATATTTCTTGTAACTTTGGTACATTGCTACTAAACTGTTGTGACCATACAATTTTAAAAATTTTAAAGAGTATTTCTTTTTTTAAATAAGAACTAAGAATTTTTTCTTCTTTCTACTTCTTCTTCTTCTTCTTTCTTTTTTTATGTATATATATATATATATTTGTATACATATATATAAATATTATTTTGGACGCTTATGAAATCACAAATGATAGTATTCGTTATTGCCAAGAAGAGTTATTTGTGATAATTTCATAAGTTTTAATAGTCCTTATTATAATTATCGATGAAACTTATTTTAATACTGCCTAATAATATAATAACTTTTTAATTTTTCATATACAAAATAATTAACACATAAGTGTTAGCAAGTTGTTAACACTGCTGAGAATGTCATTGACCTATATTCATTCGTATATGCTATATAATTACAGTATATAACGATAGCAATGATAATTAATAATATTAGGTTGTCAAGTATGAAATGAAGCCAAAAATGCACACAATTGAATTGAAATTTGCTCCATTTCATATTTGACAACCTAATAGATAACTGATTGATCTGAATGTATTAAATAAATCTGTCATGTGTTTGATCGAGAATGGGCTATTATTAATGTTGATTATACAAACTTAAATATATACTTAAATATATACTTAAATAAATACATATATATATATATATTCTTATATATATATATTATATTATATATTATATTTATATATATTATATATATATATTATATTATATATATTATATATATATATATATGTATTATATTTAAGTATGTAGTATTTTTGCTTGATACAGTCTGATGAATCAACGATATTATATATTCTTTCCGGAAACATCGCAAAAAAATATAGATTATTATATTAAAATACTATCATATTCATTAAAGCAGAACTATGTTAATGAAAAAGCTAAATATTACAGCGGTGAGAAATTAAATTTTTAATTTCCATTTCTTTTGTTATTGTTTGTAGAATTTTTTTTTTTTTTTTTTTTTTCTGCAATTGTATCGTGGTCAAATTTTGAACATCCATCTTTGGCACAGTATACGTTCGTTGAACGTAAACAGACGAAAATTTGTAATACAAAAAAGAAGAAAAAAAAAAAGAAAAAAAAATATACGTATCATCACCAATCGATAATTACATAGCAGATACTTGGTCTGTATAATTCAAAAATTATAATATGCAACCTGAATCAACGGAACGTATATATATATATATATACTTTTTTCTTCTTATTCTTATTCTTCTTTCATTATCTAATTAGAATTTGCATAATTCGTAAAATCATAAATACAATATCAAGTGATCCCTTATACAAACTAAGTCTTGTCAAAAATATTACTAAATATACATCCCAAATATTATTTTTCAAAAAATAATTGAATGAGAGAGATAGTGTATACATAAGAAAGACATATGCCTAATGTATATACCTTTGAGAGATGTACGCCTAATATATATTGGTATGATAGAATGAAAATATGAGGGATGTTGTTACTTTAAAAACATAAGTCAGTCAAATTGGATAAGGTGCAAAGATAATTACAAGTTTAAGTGCACATTAATGTACACTATTGTCATTGACACTCACGCACTTGTCAGACACTAAGAAAATGACATTACGACGTGCATCATCACTTCCATAATCACTTTTAGCAGCAGCAGCAACAGTTTGTCCGGTGCAATTGGTAATCGTTCTTCTAATAGAACGAAATATACACATAATTGTTTTTTTTTTTCGTTAACAGAAGAAAAAAAAATAAAAAATAAAAAATTGATAATATGAGATAAATTGTTCAGTTCCAACTGGCATCACTTTCAGCTCCTTCTTCGATTGAAGAAGACGAAGGGGAAAACATTGGATCGTATATTATATCTGTATTGTGTAGGAAATCGTCTAGCTTTCTCTTTCTACCACGTTTGCGTTTCTTTGATTCCAATGCTAATGTATCTTCGACAGAACGTTCCTTGCGAAATTCATAGACTAGCGGATAAATGTATTCTATTGCTGCTTGGACAGCAGCGACATTAGGAGCTGTAATATTTATTATGCATACATAAATAAAATGATTATATCGAAGATTTGGGCATGGGGGATTGTTTAAAAGATAATATCACTTACCAGTTACTGTAACACTTCCGGTAGAAAATATTTTTAACGTTGCTTTTGGTTCCTTCAATTTGTATGTCACGCCAGGATGTAATTCTGGTTCATAGCTAAAATATGAACGATCATTTAATGTTATCTAACTTGTATGATCTTCCTACGAGTTTTTTTTTTTAAAAAAAAGGAAAAACAGTTTCCAATTAAAAGAAAAAACTCTACTTACTCTGCATTTTCTTTATGACACATTGAAAATGATGTTATTTTAATGGCAAATGGCATACAGCATGTACCTAATACATTAACTACTCTGTAATTATTAAACCGTGCTTTGAAACCAAGTTTTTGTAGGGAACGAGCAAATCGTCGTGCTGCTATTTTTGCTTCCAATTCGCTAGTCGCACCAGTACAAGTTACTTTTCCCGAAGACCAAATAGAAGCAGTTGTGTATGGTCTTCGCATCTTCATTGTGATCATCTGGAAGTTTCCAAATTATTCCTTCTACACTATAACGTATGAGACTCGTGATACATTTAACGACCCGAAACATAAGAAACATAAATCCTATTACAAAGAATTTCTTGAGAGTGGTATATTTCGTTGTTAATACGAGTTTACAATTTATAATTAATCTTAACAAATGAAATAACAAGACAAAGTTATTTTCTAATATAATTTTGATTTAAAATAAAATTCTAAATAATTATCAATACGCAAATCAACATTGTATACTTTGCATTTATATCAACAAATTGAATAGTTGATATTTTTTTGAATTTTAATGAAACACATATACACAATCGCATTACTCAAAGGGTTAAAATTGTAATAACAGAATAATTACTTACTCCATTTTCTCTTTTGTATTCAACGTTTGAACCATGCAGAGCAATTTCTCTTAAATTAAGATGACATCTTACACTAAAGCTACAAACAACATTATTTATAACAATATCGAGTTCGGGTGTATCTTGATCGGATTCAGACATACACGTTTGTATATCTTCTTTAAATAGTCCATTATCTTTACTTTCCGTACATATATCACTGTTATTTAAATTATCAACATTTTCTACATGATTCAAAGATCTATTCGTTAATGGTTTCATGCTATTTTTCTGAATAGCAGTTGCCATAATATTATATACACCTAAAACAAAGTATATAAAATATTTATCAAACATTTTGGTATTTATATATATAATGATCCTATTAATTTTATATCAATAATTATAACCAATACAATAATAGTGATATGATAATTAGGGTAACGATATATAATCAAAATATTTTAACAATATCATCAAATTATTTGTCTATGTGTAAACTAATAGTCTAGTTTTTTTAAATAATACGAGGATGAATTTGAAAAAGTATTTAAAAAAAAAAAATATATATAAGTATTAAAAATATAATTAAATCGATATCAGGTTGAATTAGATAATATGATTTATATTATTATTATTATTATTATTATTATTATTATTATTAATTATTATTATTATCATCATCATATAAATAATTATTTAAATCCTTAATACAATTAAATACATTTAATATATCAACCTACGATAAACGTTATAAAGAACATTTCTAGGAGGTACATGAAAAGTGACTCCAAGGTCTGTAGATAGTTTAAAAAAAAAAATTAAATTTTGTCAACCAATCGAAAATCAAAATTAATAACGAAATAATATTATTAACGAATTAAGAATTAATTAAATATAAATAAGATATATTAATTTATTATAATTTCATATATAAGAATGTGTATCCGAATAGAAGGAAACGGATACTATTACATCGATGTTGACAAAATTGGATGAACTATTGAAATAAATCTATTTCTACCATAATCATTTTTAGTTATAACTATTATTTAACAATACTTACTTTCAACTGATAACGTATTATTATTTAAATAGTAAATTTAATATTAATATCTTTGTTTACAAGTGCAAAGAAATCTTATAGCTAGTTCAATAACTAAGATCATTGCCACCAGCCATGTTCTTCAAAACTGGCGACCGCTGGTTATCACGTTGACGACTGAACAGAAACATCTATAGAGTATAATGCCGGATTCATATTATAATCTTTTTTCAAACTAAACTTATACCATTTACCAATGAAAATTAACCAAATTTAGAATTGACCAATGGGAACGTACTGGAACTATTGGTCGAATTTATAAATGCGTTCTCATTGGTCTATTCCCGTATCGTCATTTTCTATTTGTCCTATATTCTCGGAAACAAATAAATCATTATGGTGGCATAAATGTTTTAATAAAAAGAAAGTATAAATAACAATAAAGAAGAATATAAATATTTGTAAAGATTAGGAAGAATGTTGTACATTTAAATATAAACGTAATAGGATTGTTTTTTTTACTTTTTATGGTAAACAACAAAATTATTCATCCGGTTTATTCTGGTGCATTATGTAAGATATGTTATGTTAAATGCATAACCCATGACTACATGCAACATATCTTGGATGTAAGTAGTATTGACCGTTGAATTGTTTAGACCGCGAAATGTGAAATGTAACTGTTAATATTTCAACGAGGATAATTCATTTTATTCGCGAGTGTTTACGTTTAAAAAACAATAAGAGCATTTTAACCATGGGCTGGGAAGTTTATCGCAGGAATATGTGTCGTGCTTGTATGAATGGTGATTGTATACTTTTGCCAATGTACGATGAGGACACGACTGATATCAAGAATTTGCCTGAAAAACTTCAGGAGGTTACTTTGATTCATGTGAGTAACAAAAAAGAAAACAAAAGTACCTAATTATAGTTATAATTTAATTAATGGAATTATATTTTGTATCGTTTTTATATGTTGAGATAATATTATTATGAAAAAAAAAAAAAATGAAAATATCAGTTAACAGTTCGTAACCTCAAAAATTGAATGTGTGTAATGTTATTAATATAATATATATCTGTGCATATTAAAATAAATTGTTTAATATAATTAATATTATATTTAATATTATTAATTAAATATCAATTGACAATTTTTGTTTAGATTGATAGGAACGATGGATTACCACAAATGCTTTGCACTAAGTGTGCCTATCGGACAATCACATCGTACAATTTTAGATTACAAGTACAAAAATCGGAAGAAAAATTGAGGAAGATGTTCGATGTGCAAGTGGAAGACCATAAAGTAAATTTTTGACATTTATTTAAATTCTATACCACGTCTGATAAATATATATATATATATATATTCATTTTATATATTTTAATTATAATTAGGAAGAAAAAGAAAAAATGGAAGAAAATGTAAACGAACAGGACTGCATAATGTTGGACAATGAATTAATGGAGAAAAAGTTTTTCTTCGAAAATAATGGAATGATTTCAATTAATTATGCGAGTTCTATAAATGAAGAATTAAGCAAGGATATTACGGAAAGGAAGAATAAAGACGAACAATCCTTAGAAATAATATCCTTAATGAATTTTAATCATAACAATGAAATGGATGATAAGATTCAAGATCATTTGGTTAATATCATAGATGATTCTCAGCAAGATAAATTATATAATATTAAAAACGAATTAGACGATCAATTCTGTAATAATTCCAATTCGCAAGATGTAAATTGTACAATAGTGTATATAGGAGACATAGAAATGGAATCTATTAAATCGGAGAACCATGAAGACCTTTGCAAGTCGAGGAATGAAAATATTGATATTAAAACATTATTTTCTAAAGATAATTTTGAAGAATCTAAAACGAATGACGAATTTTTAAATACGATATACATATCTGATATGGAATCAAAGGATACTAAAACATTGAACATTGAAACGGATGAAGCTTGGCAATTGATATCATCTGATGGACCAGTAATAATAGATCAGGTTGATAAAATAAATTTTGATGTTCAACGGGATTGCAATACAACGGAGAATATTGAGTCAAAGGAAAGCGATGATTCTGATTCGGATTATTTCATTGATCCTAAAGATAATATTTTAGGAAGTTTAAATGATATGATAACTAGAATCAAAGAAATAAAAACTGATAATAAGACAGAATATCAGTGTACTTTGTGCTTGCAGAATTATGATAAATTAACTGGTGTCTTACTTCACACTATTGATAATCATGTTCCAAGTAGTGGTCCATTTTTTTGCGTCGTTTGTGAGATGGATTGTAATAGTCATAAAGAATTAAGAACTCACGTAAAGAAACATACTGGGAAATTTCCATATATTTGTTTTATGTGCGATAAAGCTTATGCCTCTAAAAGGTATTTAAAACGACACATGGTTTGTCATACCGATTTACCAAAACATCGTTGTTCAAAATGTGGTGTAAGATTTAAGACTAAAGTAGAATTAGAAAATCACATTGCAACCCATGTACATGGGGCACCGTATACGTGTAGCCAATGTTCACGCTTGTTCAACCATAAAGGTAATTACAAAAGGCATCTAATTACACATTTGGATCCTCAAGGTCTTCATTTACCAAAATACCCATGCATGGTTTGTGAGAAACGATTCTTAAATAATCGTACACTTCAAACTCACATGCGCGTTCATACAGGAGAAAAACCATTTAAATGCGAAATATGTAATAGAAAATTTTCGCAACAAGGAAATCTGTTAAATCATTTAAGAATTCATTCGAATCCTCGAAGTTATACATGCGAAGTTTGCGGTAAAAGATTTAACCAGAGAGCTACGTTGAAAGATCATAGTCTCATACATACGGGAGAAAAACCTCATATTTGCAACGTATGCGGAGTGGCGTTTACATTCAGTGCAGCATTAAGACGTCACATGTGGAATCATGCTAGCGGGAAACCTTTTGGCTGTGAAATTTGTCCTTCCCGTTTTGTTGGGAAATACGATTTAAGACGTCACATGCAAATTCATAGCGACAGACCGAGAACTAAGCAAAAGAAAAATGATAGGAAAAATAATAACATTGAAGAAGTATCGAGTGAAAATATCACCGAAGAGGTAAACACTGAAACTGTTCTAGTAGAGCAAGTACTTTTAAATCAAGATGTAACACAAGTTATACCTCAAGAGGAAGCAGAAAAAGAAAATGTAGATGCCCTTTTTAATCTTATACGTTATGATTAAATATTATTTAACAAATATTTCATTTTTCCTACGTATGAATTAGATAGAATTTTTATCTTTTGAGTAACTGAGCATGTATAGCTTCATATTGGAGATATTTAATTTTTAGTTTTATATTTAATGGTCGGTTTAAATATAAAATAATTGAAATCTTTAATTAAGGCTATGAAACATAATAATATTTTAAGGGATCGTGATTTATAAACATAAGGAATGACTTAAGCAATAAACGGTTGCTTCGTTAACTTATAGGACGTATGTTGCTAAACAATTTTCTTTGTTTTCCTTGCGCAACATTATTTATACGTTTATTAGAGAAAAAGGAAATTCCTTTTTTATATTTTATTTATATTTATTACTCGTAAAACTTATAAATATAAGACTGAAAACCAATTACCAATTTTAAAACAATTTTTTATCATGTTTTAAAATTCTTTACTTTTGTACGGTGTATACGTGTAGTAAATGTAATTTTCTAAAGGTGTAGTATAGTTATCGAACTTGTATAAAAGATTTTCATTATAAGCTGATTATATTTAACAATTTTTACCAACCTACCTTAACACACACGTAATTTTTTATATTGTTTTTAATTATTTTAAAAAACTTCTGCTTTATTTACTGTTGCAAATTATTCTGTTGGTAACGTCGTGCGATAATTTAATTGATATATCTAACGTCAGTAACATCTCATACGATAATTTGATGTACCTTACATCGATAGCAGGTAACGTTAAACAAGAATGTGCTATCTACATTGATAAATGAGAAAAATATTTGTAAATTCGTTGTCGGTAACGTAGATAACGCATTATATTATGCGTTTGTCCATGAACGTACGCCATCTAGTTGCATAACAAATTTTGAAGCTATATATAGTGCTATTAAAAATTCTTCAAGAAAAGAAAATTCATTGATTTCTTCCAATGTATAAAATTCATTTTAAACAGAAGGTACGATAAAATGAAAAAGCTTAATTAACAAAATAATTCGATAAGTCGTGATATTAAAAATTTTAAATTGTTATATAAATAAATATACGCGTGTTTATTGGTTTTTTAAATTACCTCATAAGTCTCTGAAAGATCATATTAAAAGAATATTACAATTACACATTAAATTGTCATTTACACTTTTCAATTATATTAAAAAACTAGTAATAGCGATAGTAAATTAAATGAATGAATAAACAATCGTTTGCGTTTCACAAAATCTACAAATAATTGAAGAAAATCAGATCAAGAGATCTTCTAGATGGTTGGAATCCTGAGTCGTCGGAAAATTGTCAAGAAAGTGTAAGAGAAATTGAATTAACAAGATAATTGAATAGTTTTTGAAAGAAAGAATGGAATTGGAGAAGAAGAAGAAGAATAGAAAAAAGTATTACTTAAGTTAACTCATTTGAAGAAGAAAACGAAGAGACGACACCCCAAGAAGACGTTACCGGATGCGCGGACAACGCGCGATTAAAGTCGGGATGTCGAGACAAGTTAGATGCGCGTCAGACGAGTGCGCAATTCGCGTATGCGCACTGGGTAATGGACTTCTACAGTGGCGCCAGTTATGGCGGTGGAAAACACGCGCGCACGTCGTCCGCACCGCCACCGGTTGGTGCCTCCACGCCTCCACCTCACCTCCACCGCCACCTCCGCGGCCGTATTCAGGGCTCGTGGGTAAGTACCCTCATACTCCATGCTCCAATCAGTCTGCACTCGCATGTCACGAGGTTGCTTGCACAGATCTGGTGGTTGTCTTCTTCTACCCGCACACGTAACATCCCGACGCCAAGCTCCCCTTAGCCTCCTGAACGTTCTCTCATCTCGCATTCCTCGTTATCCCTTTCATCAGTCCTTCCCTTTTTCCTTCGTCCTTATTTATACCATCTCCACATATTTCTTTTTAGATAAATGCTTATAGTTTTTGCATATCATCAAACTGAAGGTTACGTTCCCTATAACCATCAAACACAACAATCCAACCTATTCGTCCCTTTTAGCCGGCTCATTTAAATAACGTGCTTACTGTATAACAGTAGTACAGGGTGAACTGAATCCAATGATAAACCACTGCAACCATCGTCGTTAAGATTGTTCGAAAAATCTAATGCGTTAAGAAGTTGCACGTTATTTTTGACAGACCACGGAGAGGTTAGGTCTCGCGAGTGTGAGAGAGAGAGAAAGATATAGAGGGAGAAAGATTGGCGGGCTCGCGTGTTCAGTTTGAATTTCGAAGTCGCGCCACGAGCGGTTGCTTTTATCCCCTCTCTGTCCCTTCTTTCGAGAAAGCGCGTGCGAGTAAGAGAGAGAGAGAGAGAGAGAGAGAAAAAGAGAGTGGTAGGGATAGTTGAAGAGTGGGGAGAAAGAGAAAGAGAAAGATAGAACCCCTCTTGGTCTCTTTTGCTACTGCCGCCGCACCGCGACCGAAATCAGCAGCAGCAGGAGCAGCAGCAGGAGCAGCACCACCAGTAACGGGGCACTCGAGTATATCGTCGATCGTGACGTATATATACAGCGTGATGTACGCCGCCGTACGAGGACGAAACGAAAGGGGGAGAGGGAGGAGAGGAAAAGCGCGCGAATCGTGAGCCACCGTCAGTGTACCTCGCGCCAGTCTCCGCGCCGGTCTTCGGGCGCTCTCGCGCTTATTCGAGGTTAGGTTCGACTAAGGCGCGTTCTTCGAAAATCACGTTTCGGTTGTTATTTTTTTTTTAAACTTGCCACATTTAAATAACGAAATATAATAATTATCCCCGTTTTATTATAGTATCGGCGTCGTCGTTGTTGTTGTTGTTGTTATTACCATTGTCCGTTGTTAAATATTCTCTTTTTTTTTTGCATTATTACGATATATTTATGCAAAGAGACTATCGAACAAATAATAATCGTGTAACAGTTATTTCCTATTTTATATAATTTTTTTGATAAAATTATAATACTACTTAACGTTTGAAGGACGTTAGTAGAGGAGGAATATATGGATATGGTGCTTACCGAGAAGAAACTCGAAACTAGTTTATCACTAAGCGACGGATAAAAGAGGAAGATCTAACCTAAACGGAGTAAAAATTTGTAAAGAATATTGTTGGTGGTTTGAATGTTCTCGGATAGCCGTATGTCGCGGCTTGCCGCGCACGACTTTTTCAGTGCACACGAGGAAAATGTACGGGAAAAATTGGTGATAAGGATTATTACACGTTATTTCATTATAATCTTATTACATTGCTCTATTTTTGTTTTTTTTTTCTTCTATAATCGATTCTCCAATTCTTCTTCATCTTCTTCATACTTCTATTTATATAGTATTAGGCGAACAGTAAAGTAATGTCATTTATGGGAATAACAACATTTGTTAATCATTTATGTCAATCAGAGTTTACTTCTAAAACGTATCGAATATGAAATAAATGACGACATTACTTTCCCGTCAATCTAATATTTTGTATTACTCGTTCGAATGAAAATTGATCGCTGCCAAAAATATTACCAATCACGTTGCCGAAAATGAATACTCTTAAAATCAGGTTTAAAATATACACAATATATATTATTTATTATTTTGCGAATAAAAGAGATAGTTACGATAAGAACTAAGTATGCGAAAATTTAAATTTCTAATTGGTAATTATAAATACATCCTAATACACACATAGGACACATAGGACACATAGAACACGTATACACGTATACGCATATGTTAAGATTTAATTTGTATGACCTCGTGTTAAATACGATAAATCATGTTTTTTCAAACACGTTAAGAAAAAAAAAAAAAACGTAGTTACGATTATTGGTCGGAGAAGTTTCGGTGCAACAAGTGTCCAGCCTAAAACGTTAGCCTTCTCTAACCGAGACTAAACTCCCAGAAAGGACGTTGATAGAAACTTCAATTAGATGAACGCATCATAAACGATTATTCTAAATCTTGGGTTCTTAATTTGATTTATATTTTACGTATACCCTATATATATAATAATAATTATTTTTCAAAGTAATAGTGAGAAGGGTATGTAAAAAAAGCTGGGTACCGTCGGTGAGATCGTTTGAGATCGGATTCACTATATGACGATCGATTACTATGACGAAGAAGTACTATGACGGATTAGAATAAGAGAACAACGAGTTAACTGAAAACCAAGGAAATTCGATTAACGGAAAATGTAACGGAGACGCTAGATTAATTTGTGTCCAACGAATATTTCCCGAAACCTTGCCGCCGCCAATCGTCGAAATAATTGGCTAATGTCGAAGTGTAATCGTAGAATTCGATGATCCGGAATTTCGTTACGCGTTTCATCGCTTTAACTGCGTTCGACGGTATCGTATGTGATGACATAATATCGTCCAAGTATTGATTTTAACTCCCCCCCTCATCCTCCCCCTCTACCCCCTTCTATCCCCCCCGTTAATTCGATTTAAATCGTTGATACATCATGCGTACACACATACACACATACACACACACGCGCATTTAAATATATAGTTATTTATTTATTTACGCGATAGTATTAGGATTTTTTTAGGGACACACACCTTTTTTTTTATTATTATTTTTTTTTTTTTATTGGAATATTCTTATTTTCACTCGAAGAATTCCAAAGTGGAGTTATTTTTATATATATACAAATATATATAAGTTTAAATTTATAATACGATTACAAAAAGAAAGGAGAAACCTTCTTCGAAGAAATTTGTCAAGAAAAGTATCGTGTAAAGTAACTGAATAAATATTAAGTTTTTAAAAAAAAGCAAACAACCTAACCACATACGGTCCGAAATTCGAGCCAAACAAATCTTACATCTTATCGATAAATAATAAAATATTAGAAAGTTCTAGGTTTTTGTTTGACGGTTAATCGTCGGAAGTATTGTCGGTTTAGATTTTATCAATTTTCCAATGAACGAAGAACAACGGTACCACGTTTCACACTATTTCTATATCTTAATCTTTCTTTTATTTATATATATATTTTTTTTCTCATGTTAGGTTTTTATTATCTTCTTTCTTTTTCCCTTGTAAAGATGTACTATCGTTTCCTTTTTTTTTTTTCTTACACACCGTCGTCTCGTTAGGAACGGTGACTTTGCGTGGTGCAACAAAGAAATAAAAAATGAAAGAAAGAGGAAAAGAAAGAAAGAAAGAAGAATAAGGCGGTCTGGCAGCGATCGATGCAATTACTCCCGTATCGAATTCGATATGTCCCGTTGAAAGGTTAGAACTAGCAGCTAACAGCAACTGCAACAACAGGAACAGCACCAAGAACACAACTTCCAATATCAATCACAAATAGGACTAACATTAGGATTAACAAAAACAACAGTTATAGGTGTTGATTTTGAATTACTAGTCACTGTTAACAACTAACTATTCAATCTATGTATTGAAGTAATTAACTAAACGATCTATGATTAATAGGAAACAAGATGATAGGAACCATTCGATATCGATGATCTTATTTCTACAATCAGAAACACACGTACCTCTGGTACTTGTGTTTTAATAATAATATTTATAATACATATATTATAATAATCGTTTAAAAAACAAAAACTAAACACCTCTATCAGGTTCTTTTTAACGAGACACCACATGTAGTTAAAGTGGTTTAGTAATATTCATAATTATAATAATCATTCTAAACATAATGGTCTTGATCGGGTTATTCAATACAACGATAGGACACACACACAGGTTTTTGTTATCTTATCGATAACCGCAATTGATAAGAAAATAATATTAAATTTAAATTATATCTAATTGGTAGGAGAATTATTTAAAATTATATTCCAACGATTATTTTCTTCTTTTTTTTTTTGTATTTTTGTAAGTTTAATAAAAAAAGAAACGTTCGTTCCAATCGTCGGTGTTTTTTTTTCAATCGTTTCGAAGAAGATTTTTGAAGGAAGGATGAAGAGAAGATGAAGAATTGCGATAAAAGAGCAAGATAAAAAGATAAATAATGAGATAGAAAAATAAACGTGAAATAGGAAAGAAGGAACCACGTGGAAAACATGTTTGTTGTAGATGGATAACTCTGCGTACGTGCCGAATCATCTACCACCGCCGTCCCTGGTCGTGTTTTCGCAGGCCGGGGGACTGCCCGAGGCCCTGAGAATGCAAAGACCCTTCAATCCACAAGTTAGTGTCCTTTTCTTCCTAACCATTTACTATATTCCTTAATAAAAAAATATATTTGGATAATGCACCTTTGTCTTTTTTTTTTTTAACGCATATTTTCAAACACGTTAACCAGTCAGTGTCATAACGAAAATTATCCACCACTCATACGTTCTTAAAAATAACCAGTAAACCACAGTGAAAATCGTCCAAAATTAATTCAATTTAATAACATATTTTACAATATATAAAAATATTTCCTTCCTCTCTCTACCACACACACACACACACACACATTCTTATCTATTTTTTTTCCCCTATCTTTTTCATTTTATTTAATTTCTTATCTTCGTGGCCCTTTTCTTTTCCTTTACTTTCCCTCGTCCCTTTTTTTATTTGCACACCAGGTATAGAATGTTTTGTTTGATTTATTACATCCTTTTTTCTTTATTTTGTATTTCCTATGTTCAAAGATATTTTACACCTCTTATTTCAAATGAATTTTCTTTGCCTAACTTCCTTGGAAAAACCTCGATCCTTTTCCTGGATGTATAAAAATCGATTGCTTTTGAAGATAACACTCGATACGCATGCATTATCGTTGCTTGATTTATGCACATATGGTACCCCGTTGCGTTTAGGTGTTCTCGATGTAGAAGCGTAGAAATAGATGATGGTTGCTTTATATCCTATTATATGTTATGATTCATTCCTTAACTGTGCATGATACTTATTTTATATTTATATCTTACAAATAACAATGAAAATTTCAAAACAAAACGTAAGAATTATTAAATTGTGTAAAATTTAAAACTATGGTTCCATTTTCACGAATTATACAAGTGAAAGAAACCATCAAAATTATACCCTTATTTTAATTTGGAATATATTTTTGTATAAAAACGAATTTACATCATTTATAGAATCAAATAGTTCACGTAGTTAAATGTGTGTGTGTGTGTGTGTGTGTGTGTGTGTGATTTAATATTATGAAAATGGTTAAACGATAATTGAGAAAACATGTTTCAAGTTTTTACGAATCAACAAACGCAATATCAAAGTTATGGATTTATTTTATTTTGTTGAATAATTTGATATAAAAATAAACGTAGTTACAATGCGTGTGTTTGAGATTATGTTCAACTTGATCGAAAGGTGATATATAAAATGATTAGGTTTAATTGTTGTATTTGGTACCATCGAAACCTCTTTTTCTAAACGTCGAATTGTGAATTGCATTTTAATCGAGAGGTGTGTGTGAGGAGAGATATAAATGATCGGGTTAAACGTTTCGAATAAGGATTTATATAGAAAATAATTATTCGACGTTAGAGAGTGTTATAGTGTTTTTTACACGATCGCGAAACGCGAGAAGAAAGAAAGTAAATCCTTGTACAGCCAGCCGGATAAACACGTTCACGCCGTAACGAAAACCGCAACACTTGGCCGGCGGCAGCATAGTAATCGCGCGTGCGAATATATCGAAATATTCTTGTCGAGATAAAGATCTAAGAAGAATAAACAAACAATTATAATATCAATAATAATAATAATAATAATAATAATATTATTATTATTATTATTATTATTAATAAAATGATATCGGAATAAATTAGGGTAAGGTGAACAGATGATTTCATTCGGTCTTGAATTATTTTCGGTGACAGTTACAGGAAAATTATCGAGAATTGTATTGGTATTTATATACAAATATATATATTATAGTATATATATATATTAAATATAATAATAAAATTAATATGTTATAGATAACAAAATAATGATCTTTTATCTGACGTGAAAGAAGAAGAAAGAAAGTATATGGAAAATAAATTAATGAAAATTCAAAATAATTTTTAATTTAAATATTAAATAAAAAAAAGAAGCTTAATGAACAACCAACCAACCAACCAACCAACCAAACAACGACTGCCATAAAAAAAAAAGAAAAAAAGTATCGTTTGATAAGCTCGACAAAGCACTCCCATGTTTTACAGATTTGTCGGGGAAAAAAGCTTGCGATGTAATAAAAAAAAAAAAAAAAGGAAAAAAAGAAAAAGAAGAAACAAAATAAAAGGGTGATCATGGTTGTCGGGTTCGTCGGTAATTAAAATAATAATGAATAGCTAATAAATCAGTGATTGGAGGACTGGAGTGGCGCACAAACACCCACGGTTGGCCAAATGCAAAACCTCATTTTCCACAGAGAGACATAAAAGAATAATAAACTAATCGTGCCACACTAATTCCCCCGCGACTCTCATCGGCCATGTCATTATTGGTCGAATGAAATGTTTATCCGAAAGCTGCTTATCGATACCTCGTTTTCTACGGTTTCTCTTTTACACTCCCTCTCATCCCAATCCATCACCCTTCAACATCTCTCTCACTCTCTCTCTCTCTCTTTTTCTCTCAGTTAGTACTTTATTTATTTTTTTTTTATTTTGTTCTAATAATATTCTGAATTATTTTTATTTTTAAAATTGTATTTTTCCAACACGTTCAAAGTTTCGTAGATTCCGAGTACCTTTTGTAAATAATTGTAATAATAATAATCTTAAAGATACACGTTTTTGTTATCTATTTCTTTTTAATTCTTGATTCCTTTTACAAATTTTTTACCAACATTTACAATTTCTGACATTACGAGTTCGTAGAATTGTACAATACTTTCCTCTTCCCCGTGCATGATTAAAGATACGATAATGGTGGTTGGAAAATCTGATAGAAATATCGACGGTACTCGTGAATTGTTATTTGAATACCTTCGAATGGCTGGTAATATGGGTACGGTGGTACGTGACGTAATATTGTTAATAACGGGAGACCATCGTGTTATAATAATCCGTCAAAATCCGAATCCTTCGCCGTCGGTAACCGGGTACTGTAACGCGCGTATTTCGAGTGTGATTGACGAGTCTATTAAGTCCATGCTCGTTTGCATGGTTCGTTGGGAAGGGGGGTGTGGTGGAGGAGGAGGTGGAGGTGTAGGTGTAGGTGTATCTGGTGCGGTTACGAAAAAAACAAAAACCCACCCCAAAAAAAGGAATGGAAATAACAACGACAAATAACAAAAAAAGAAACGTACAAAAATATGTATATTAAAAATAAAATAAAATAAAATAAAATAAAATAAAATAAAATAAAATAAAATAAAATAAAATAAAATAAAATAAAATAAAAT